>CM077646.1:198851419-199153919 GCA_039707465.1 Rhabdophis nuchalis | reverse complement strand
CCTGGTATATAGTATAGTGTATCATATAGTATAGTATCACAGAGTTCACACAGAACTGCTACATGGGTGTATTGAGGTCTATACATAACTATCCTTAGTGCTGTATTCCTGACCAGCTGTAGATTCTGAGTGGTCCTCAGTGGGAACCCCATGTAGAGCAGGGGTCTCCAACCTTTGCAACTTTAAGCCTGAAGGACTTCAGCTCCCAGACTTCTCCAGCCAGCTTTGCTTTAAAGCAGGGGTCTCCAACCTTTGCAACTTTAAGCCTGAAGGACTTCAGCTCCCAGACTTCTCCAGCCAGCTTTGCTTTAAAGCAGGAGTCTCCAACCTTTGCAACTTTAAGCCTGAAGGACTTCAGCTCCCAGACTTCTCCAGCCAGCTTTGCTTTAAAGCAGGGGTCTCCAACTTTTGCAACTTTATGTCTGAAGGACTTCAGCTCCCAGAATTCCTCCAGCCAGCTTTGCTTTAAAGCAGGGGTCTCCAACCTTTGCAACTTTAAGTCTGAAGGACTTCAGCTCCCAGAATTCCTCCAGCCAGCTTTGCTTTAAAGCAGGGGTCTCCAACCTTTGCAACTTTAATTCTGAAGGACTTCAGCTCCCAGAATTCGTCCAGCCAGCTTTGCTTTAAAGCAGGGGTCTCCAATCTTTGCAAGTTTAAGTCTGAAGGACGTCAGCTCCTTCTAACTTCTAACTGTCAGGAAATTTCTCCTCAGTTCTAAGTTGCTTCTCTCCTTGATTAGTTTCCACCCATTGCTTCTTGTTCTGCCCTCAGGTGCCTTGGAGAATAGCTTGACTCCCTCTTCTTTGTGGCAACCCCTGAGATACTGGAAGACTGCTATCATGTCTCCCCTGGTCCTTCTTTTTATTAAACTAGACTTACCCAGTTCCTGCAACCGTTCCTCATATGTTTTAGTCTCCAGTCCCCTCATCCTCTTGGTTGCTCTTCTCTGCGCTCTTTCTAGAGCGTCCACATTTTCTCTACATTGTGGCGACCAAAACTGGATGCAGATATTCCAAGTGTGGCCTTCCCAAGGCCTTATAAAGTGGTATTAACACTTGACATCATCTTGATTCTCTCCCTCTGTTGATGCAGCCTAGAACTGTGTTGGCTTCTTTGGCAGCTGCTGCCCACGGCTGGCTCCTATTTCTATGGTTGTCCACTAGGACTCCAAGATCCCTCTCACAGTTACTGCTATTGAGCAAGGTACCACCTATACTGTACCTGTGCATTTCGTTTTTGTTGCCTAAATGTCGAACCTGACTCTTTTCACCCTTGAATTTCATTTTGTTAGATAGTGCCCAATGTTCAAGTTTGTCAAGATCCTTCTGTATCTTAAGCCTATTTTCTGGAGTGTTGGCTATTCCTGCCAGCTTGGTGTCATCTGCAAATAATCTCAGGCTTCTTCCTTACAGAGGAAGGTGAAGGCGAACAGCTCAAAAGGCTGTTTTATCATAACTCCAATAACTCATTAGGACATGGCTTATTGTGAATGAATATTACTGAGGTAAATAATTATTTGATAAAAAGCTGAGAGTGGGAGAAACTAGTAGCAAAAGTTGGATTTCTTAAAATGTCTGTTTCAACTCTTCATTTATCTTCAATAAATTCTACTTGTGGAATTTCTGGTCATTCATTAATACGATTTAAGTAATTTTTGCTCCAATCTGACCAAAAACTGCCAGTGGCTTACAAGCCTCTGCTGCTCTCAGAATTAGCCTTTGTTCATAACACCATTATGCATGGCTCTCAGGTAGTTATTATATTCGCACCATCACGGACCTGCGCCTCTTCCGTCGGGAGCTCAAATCCCATTTTTTCCATCTGGCCGGCCATGGCTTAGAGTTGAATAATGTAAATTTAATTTTAATAGAGGGTTTTATAGTTTTTAATCTTTGTAGCACAGTTATATTTATTTAAATCGGTTTTAAATTGTGGTTTATTATTATTATTATCATCATCATCATCATCATCATCATCATCATCATCATCATCATCATCATCATCATCATCATCATCATTTATTGGACTTCTAGACCGCCCCCTCTCCCCGAAGGGACTCGGGGCGGTGTACAGGTACAAATTAAAACCATTACAATAAATAATACATATAACTAAAATCGAATTAAATAAACCCCTGTACAAATTTATAAAAATTAAAAACTTAACCTTAAAACCAAATCACAGAATTTAAAAATACAAACTGAGGTGGGAAAGCGTGGAATTAGGCCAGGACGGCTAGATGAAACAGGTGGGTTTTGAGTTTCTGACGGAAGGAGCAGAGGTGCGTGGTCGTTCTAATGTCAGGGAGAAGGTCATTCCAGAGGGTCGGGCCCGCCACAGAGAAGGCCCTTCCCCTGGGCGTCGCCCGCTGGCACAGCCTAGTGGACGGCACCCGGAGAAGTCCCTCTCTGTGGGAGCGAATCGGCCGTTTGTATTTATATGATGTGTATGCTGTTGTGTTTACTTTTTATCTTCTGTGCACCGCCCCGAGTCCCATTGTGGAGATGGGGCGGTATAAAAATTTGAAAATTAAATTAAATTAAATTAAATTAAATAGTTATTTCCTTCGACACTTGCTCACTTCGTCATTTCTCTGATTCTTCCACATGAAACAGAATTTTAAAAAAACTTGGGTTGGATCTAGCTTAGCATTCTTTTTCCTCATCCTTACTGGTATAACATTTCCAAAACATTGCCCTCATTGTCCATCTTTTGAAGGTACTTTTTGTTCATTGCCTTTCCTGTCTGAATCCTAACCCACATCCTCTCCCGTGTTTTCTCTTTTCCCTGCCAAAATGTAGGCAAAATGAGGGCAAATACTGTTGAAATTCCCATCGGCTCAACTAAATTCTAGCATCCTGGCAGTGTCTGGATGCAGTTTAACTAAACCATGGGCTTCTTGGCCCAATTTTCTGGGTTCACATAATATAATAAGCAGACCACAAAGAAGCACCATCATAACCCTAGATTGCACTATAGATACTCTATAATGACATTTGCAATACAATAGAAGAGTTGGAAGGGACCTTGGAGGTCTTCTAGTCCAACCCCCTGCGTAGGCAGGAGCCCTAAGCCATTTCGGACCAATGGCTATCCAACATCTTCTTAAAGACTTCCAGTGTTGGGGTGTTTAAGAAGGATTTACAATATAATACAATACAATGGCAGAGTTGGAAGGGACCTTGGAGGTCTTCTAGTCCAACCCCCTGCCTAGGCAGGAAACCCTATACCGTTTCAGACAAATGGCTATCCAACATCCTCTTAAAGACTTCCAGTGTTGAGGCATTCACAACTTCTGGAGGCAACTTCTGTTCCACTGATTCATTGTTCTAACTGTCAGGAAATTTCTCCTCAGTTCTAAGTTGCTTCTCTCCTTGATTAGTTTCCATCCATTGCTTCTTGTTCTGCCTTCAGGTGCTTTGGAGAATAGTTTGACTCCTTCTTCTTTGGGGCAACCCCTGAGATATTGAAAAACTGCTATCATGTCTCCCCTGGTCCTTCTTTTCATTAAACTAGACATACCCAGTTCCTGTAACCATTCTTTATATGTTTTAGCCTCCAGTCCCCAAATCCTCTTTGTTGCTCTTCTCTGCACTCTTTCTAGAGTCTCCACATCTTTTCCACATTGTAGTGACCAAAACTGAATGCAAATATTCCAAGTGTGGCCTTATAAAGGCCTTATAAAGTGGTATTAACCCTTCAGGTGATCTTGATTCTCTCCCTCTGTTGATGCAGCCTAGAACTGTGTTGGCTTTTTTGGCAGCTGCTGCCCACGGCTGGCTCCCATCTAAATGCTTGTCCACTAGGACTCCAAGATCCCTCTCACAGTTGCTACTATTGAGCAAGGTACCACCTATACTGTACCTGTGCATTTGGTTTTTCTTGCCTAAATGTAGAACCTTGTGAAGAACCATGACCCAGAGGTGCTGAATTATTCCATCTCATCCCATTCTCTCCTGGAAAATCTGGGATGGTTTTTAAATACTCTTCTCCACAGCTTTCCTTATGGAAATCTAGTGGCAGACTTAAAATGGGAGGCCATTCCATGGTCAGAGCTAACCTGAAGTCTAAACAGCTGAGGATTTTTTGATGTGAGAACCTCCTAAAAATTTTGGAGAAGGAGGATGAAGTTGAACTTACGTGGTGTGGGTGGAAATAATAATAATAATAATAATAATCAATACAAAGTAGTTTTGGAATTGAGTACAGTGGCAGATCTTCACCCTCACCAATGTGAGTTCTAAGCATGGAAATACACAATGATTTGTGTGTATATTCGTTATTATGATTTGTGTGTAATTCTTCCCAATTATGGGAGCTCCTAGACGCTTCCATGTAACACCGCTCCTGCGTGAGCTGCACTGGCTGCCTGTGGTCTTTCGGGTGCGCTTCAAGGTGTTGACTATCATCTTCAAAGCACTCCATGGCACGGGGACCTAGTTATCTTCGGGATCATATCCTGCCCCATACATACCTTCAGCCGATTCGCTCCCACAGAGAGGGACTTCTCCGGGTGCCGTCCCCTAGGCAATGCCAGCGGGCGACGCCCAGGGGAAGGGCCTTCTCTGTGGAGGGCCCAACTCTCTGGAACGACCTACCCCCCGAACTGGGAACGATCACGGATCTCCGCTCCTTCCGCCAGAACCTTAAAACTTATTTTTTCCCACAGGCCGGCCTGGCCTAACTCACATCACCTAGCCCACAGTCTGCAGTTAAATTGTTTTAAATTGGTTTTTAGGGATATTGTCTTAACATATTTAAATTTTTTAGCACAGGGATACTAATGTAATCTGGTTTTATATTTTGTATATTGTTATGTTTATATATGTTTTTAAATTGCCTGTGCACCGCCCCGAGTCCCTTTCTGGGAAAGGGTGCGGTATATAAATTTAATAAACCAAACCATAAACCATTTGGGAAACAAGATCTGGTAACTCTGCATCAGAACAACTTTTTACCCAACATTATTCAGGAGTTTGGCATTCTCTGCCTCGAAGCAAAACAAAGGCTGCTTCCCAAAGTTACATCAAAAGAGAAAGTATATGGGATAAATGAACACATTTGCTTTTACGGTTTAATGCTTGATATTTGTTCCCTTTTTAAAAACCCTTTTGTCCTTGAGAAAACTTCCGGATGCTGCTCCCTGGCAGGAGAGCTGAGGTGAGTCATCAACCAGGCTTATTAGCTGAAACATGCCTCTCCATCACAGCAGCCAGCCGCAGGAAGAATGAAAAGGAAAAGTTACCTTCTAAGACAGGGGTCTCCAACCTTTGCAACTTTAAGTCTGAAGGACTTCAGCTCCCAGAATTCTCCAGCCAGCTTTGCTTTAAAGCAGGGGTCTCCAACCTTTGCAAGTTCAACTGGAGAAGTCTGGGAGCTGAAGTCCTTCAGACTTAAAGTTGCAAAGGTTGGAGACCCCTGCTTTAAAGCAAAGCTGGCTGGAGAGGTCTGGGAGCTGAAGTCCTTCAGACTTAAAGTTGCAAAGGTTGGAGACCCCTGCTTTAAAGCAAAGCTGGCTGGAGAAGTCTGGGAGCTGAAGTCCTGGGTGGATAATTCTGGGAGCTTTAAGTCTGAAGGACTTCAGCTCCCAGACTTTGCTGGCTGGAGAAGTCTGGGAGCTGAAGTCCTTCAGACTTAAAGTTACAAAAGTTGGAGACCCCTGCTTTAAAGCAAAGGTGTCTGGAGAAGTCTGGGAGCTGACGTCCTTCAGACTTAAAGTTGCAAAAGTTGGAGACCCCTGCTTTAAAGCAAAGCTGGCTGGATAATTCTGGGAGCTGAAGTCCTTCAGGCTTAAAGTTGCAAAGGTTGGAGACCTCTGTTCTAAGGTTTTAAGGATTTTAGCACAGGGTATTGTATTTAATTGGTTTTTTAGTATTTATTATTGTCGTTTTATATTTCTATTTTAATTTCCTGTGCACCGCCCTGAGTCCCTTTGGGGAGAGAGGCGCGGTTATATAAATTTAATAAAATGAAAAAATATAATAAAATGAAATGAAAGACTTAAAGTTGCAAAGGTTGGAGACCCCTGTTCTAAGACACGGGAAAGCTTTCAGTAACGCTCCAACTGCCCTTGATTAGGCCAAGGTGGCTCAATGGAGAATCCTAATTCAAAATCCAGGTGTCTTTCATTCTAGGGCAACCCACCTCTTTCCCTGCCAGGACTTTCCATGTGAGAATCCTGCTCTGTTTTCCCCGTTAAACTTGTTCTCTCTCTTGTTTAAACTCAGAACATTTGTGAGATCAAACTGTTAGCCTGACCTTCACCAGGAAGAACATAATGGCAATATAAAAAAAGATGAACTGATACAGGAATGACTAACATTTTTACTTGTTTGTGGGATAAGAAAATCTATATAAATAAAAATGTAACTATGAGAGGGAGAAATACAGTAGGTAGGGAGGTAGAGGGAGAGAGTGAGAAATACAGTAGGTAGGTAGGTAGAGGATAGAGAGGGAGAAATACAGTAGGTAGGTAGGTAGAGGATAGAGAGGGAGAAATACAGTAGGTAGGTAGGTAGAGGATAGAGAGGGAGAAATACGGAAGGTAGGTCGGTAGAGGGAGAGAGGGAGAAATACAGTAGGTAGGTAGGTTGGGGGTTATACGGTGGTTGTGTGTACGTGTTTGTGTGTGCAGGTGTAGATCTACACACAGATTGGTTGGCTATTTAACCAGACTGGGCCCCCACAGCAACGCGTGGCCGGGAACGGCTAGTATTTTTATAAAGAAAAAAAACGGGCACAGAAAAAAGGCCAAACAGTACATTTGGAACAGGCCTGCACGGGTCTTAAAGACCAAGACGGACTGTTTGAGTGAATCTGATTCTATGGAGGTGTTGAGACAGACTGGTCTGCTGAACATTATTAGTATGATGATGCAAGCTTGCCCGTCTATCTTTCCAGAGACCACAGAGGAAAGAAAGAAGGAGAAAGGCCTCTGTCTTTTTAATAATGTATCATTCTCGGGTCAGAAACAAGCTAGTAGCCTTCTCTGACCTTATTCTTTGGATATGCTGGGCTACTATAACCGTCATCCTGAAACAACATGCCCATTGGCTGAGGATGACAGGAATTGCAACAGAAACAGAGAGTCACAAATTCGGTAAAACAGAACTACAATAATGAAATGCCATACATCTAGAGCAGTGTTTCTCAACCTTGGGGATTTTAAGTCCTGTGGAGTTCAACTCCCAGAATCCCCAAGCCAGCTGTGATTCAGAGCAGCGTTTCTCAATCTTGGGGACTTTAAGCCCTGTGGACTTCAACTCCCAGAATCCCCCAGCCAGCTAGGATTCAGAGCAGCGTTTCTCAATCTTGGGGACTTTAAGCCCTGTGGACTTCAACTCCCAGAATCCCCCAGCCAGCTAGGATTCAGAGCTGTGTTTCTCAACCTTGGCGACTTTACGTCCTGTGGACTTCAACTCCCAGAATCCCCCAGCCAGCATGAACAACAATCCATGAAACCTAGAGAAGAGTTAGGGGGAAAACTAACTAGAGCTGGCTGGGGAATTCTGGGAGTTGAAGTCCTCAAGACTTGGTCCTAAAGTCACCAAGGTTGAGAAACGCTGATCTAGAGCATATATAGGACCATATTTTCAGAGTAAGGGAATCTGGCTAACAACAATCTATGAAACCTAGAGAAGAGTTAGGGGAAATAACTTCATAAAAATCTTGCCTTTTATCAGGCAAACAAAAGATTCATCAAGGTGAATGTGATAGTTAATATTATGAAATTATTTTGTTATGAAATGAAATGAAATGTTTGACTACATGATACATAAAGGATAATTATGAATTTAATGAGTAAGAGTGGGATGATACGAACATTATGTATAATAGGAAGTAGTGATTATGTTTACGTTAGAAAGATATTTTGTATGTTAAACAGATTAATAATGATGTAACGAATGATTGATACATATATGAATTGAAACACTTAGCAACTATTTGATTTAACAATGGGAATATAATAATCATTATTTTATTATTTATTTTTTCGAATTTATACCCCGCCCTTCTCCTTGTTAGGACTCAGGGCGGCGCACAGGCATTATTAAAAACCATAGCAAAACAATATATACTATTAAAAACATATTAAATTAAATTAAACCCATGCTAAAAACCCTTTAAAACCCTAGAAAATTAAAATTTATAAATATAGTCAGAAACGGGGGGCTACGCTAGGCCGGCTTGTTGGAATAGGTATGTCTTAAGACGTTAGCGAAAGAGGTGGAGGTCCGAGGTAGTGCGAAGGTCGGGGGGTAGGTCGTTCCAGAGGGCCGGGCCCGCCACAGAAAAGGCCCTTCCCCTGGGCGTCGCCAACCAGCATTGCCCAGCCGACGGTACCCAGAGAAGACCCTCTCTGTGGGAGCGGATCGGACGAAGGGATGTATGGGGCAGAGCTTGAATATGCTTGAATATGTGTAGGTTCTATTGACGATTGGGTGATAATTTTCCATAATTGAAAGTAATGCATAACAAAAATTGATCGAAAATTCTTTTATCTTGTAAGAACAATAGGAAGAGATGGGGGATTCTTATAAAGGCTTATTGTTATTAAAAGGGTCTAAGAAAATAAGGTTCGTTTCAAATGAAGGAATATTAATTGTAACTGAACACATAAATGCTCAATGACAGGGACTTAGCTATGCTTGATGGAAAATCAATAATTATATAGGCAATTGTAAAGATTGATGCAACAGAAGCTTGCAACCAAACGACATGTTATATGGAATATGAGAATGGTTTTATATTCTGTCTTTATATGTTTAAAAATAAAAAAAAATTATAAAAAAAAGATTCATCAATGAAGAAGCTTTCCCTTGGGAAACAGAACTTTTTATAATCAATCTTTAGACCTCATGCATACATATTTAAGTGTTTCGGACAAGAGAAATTGCTACATCAACAGTTTCCCAATCTCTGGTTTTCCATTTCCAATGACTTTCTATTATTTGCGATCCATCCCCCCTCCCAAAACAAAGAGAAAAGTTTTGTATTTGCAGAGGACACCAAGCTGGCAGGAATAGCCAACACTCCAGAAGATAGGCTTCAGATACAGAAGGATCTTGACAAACTTGAACATTGGGCACTATCTAATAAAATGAAATTCAATTGTGAAAAAAGTAAGGTTCTACATTTAGGCAAGAAAAACAAAATGCACAGGGACAGTATAGGTGGGACCTTGCTCAATAGTAGCAACTGTGAGAGGGATTTTGGAATCCAAGTGGACAACCACTTAAATATGAGCCAGCCATGGGCAGCAGCTGCCAAAAAAGCCAACACAGTTCTAGGCTGCATAAACAGAGGGATAGAATCTAGATCACGTGAAGTGTTAATGCCACTGTATAGTGCCTTGGTAAGGCCACACTTGGAAAATTGCATACAGTTTTGGTCGCCACGATGTAGAAAAGACGTGGAGACTCTGGAAAGAGTGCAGAGAAGAGCAACCAAGATGATTAGGGGACTGGAGGCTAAAACATATGAAGAACGATTGCAGGAACTGGGTGTGTCTAGTTTAATGAAAAGAAGGACCAGGGGAGACATGATAACAGTTTTCCAATATTTCAGAGGGTGCCACAAAGAAGAGGGAGTCAAACTATTCTCCAAGGCACCTGGGGGCAGGACAAGAAGCAATGGGTGGAAACTAATCAAGGAGAGAAGCAACTTAGAACTAAGTTAGAACAATTAACCTCTGGAACACCTTGCCTCCAGAAGTTGTGAATGCCCCAACCCTGGAAGTCTTCAAGAAGATGTTAGATAGCCATTTGTCTGAAATGGTATAAGGTTCCTGCCCATGCAAGGGGTTGGACTAGAAGACCTGCAAGGTCCCTTCCAACTCTGCTATTGTATTGTATTGTATTGTATTGTATTGTATTGCAAGATCTTTCTATCTGTGATAGGAATGTGGAGGGCTTCAAATCTAAAGCCAAAAATATGCTAGGAAGCAATGATGAACAGGCACACATAGGAAACATTATTTATGGCATTTATTCTCTTCCAATTGTTCTGCAATTTACTACAATTCCATGTTTCAGAGCAGGAAGAGAAGCTATGAGAAAGGGACTTGATCTAACCATTCAGGCCGATCCAAGGCTGCGTTCGGAATTGAATTATAAAACATCTGTACAGCTTCCTGACTCTTCCCCTATCAAACATAGTGAATACAATTAAGCTGATTGTGCTCCTTCAAGTTCTTAAGGGCATCCTTTTTTTGTTGTTGATGTGTCAATGTTAAAGACAGCAATTTTTAAATCATCTTTGTATTAGCCTTTAAAAAAAAAATCTACTGCCAGAATGCAAAAGTATAAGTCTAAATATACCCGTTGTATTTCAGCCTCTGCCATCACTGTGTCAAGAAGGATTGTTTTATGTATTGTTATTAAATCCAGGAAAAGTATAAACTGTGAATACTGGTAAATGTGTAATAATTAAAGTGAGAAAATATTTCCAAGTGATAATCAATGCAGTTTAAAATAAGTGTGTGATTCCGATTTCTTCTTGTATCGTATAATTAAAGGGCCACTTTATATCATCATCAGCTAAGGGTGAAAATCACATTGGAGGTGGTTGTTGAATTAAGAGGCAATTCCCTCCCTTCCCCTCCCTCTCTCCACTCCTGTTCCCTCCTTCCACATGTTTTAACAATAACTTGATTGGGATTTCTATTATCACTCTTTTAAAGACATTGATTTGTTAGGTTTTTAATGTTTTAATACAATACAATACAATAGCAGAGTTGGAAGGGACCTTGTAGGTCTTCTAGTCCAACCCCCTGCGTGGGCAGGAACCTTATACCATTTCAGACAAATGGCTATCTAACATCTTTTTAAAGACTTCCAGGGTTGGGGCATTCACAACTTCTGGAGGCAAGCTGTTCCAGAGGTTAATTGTTCTTACTGTCAGGAAATTTCTCCTTAGTTCTAAGTTGCTTCTCTCCTTGATTAGTTTCCACCCATTGCTTCTTGTCCTGCCCCCAGGTGCTTTGGAGAATAGTTTGACTCCCTCTTCTTTGTGGCACCCTCTGAGATATCGGAACACTGCTATCATGTCTCCCCTGGTCCTTCTCTTCATCAAACTAGACATACCCAGCTCCTGCAGCCGTTCTTCATATGTCTTAGTCTCCAGTCCCCTAATCATCTTGGTTGCCCTTCTCTGCACTCTTTCCAGAGTCTCCACGTCTTTTCTACATCGTGGCGACCAAAATTGTATGCAGTATTCCAAGTGTGGCCTTACCAAGGCACTATACAGTGGCATTAACACTTCACGTGATCTAGATTCTATCCCTCTGTTGATGCAGCCTAGAACTGTGTTGGCTTTTTTGGCAGCTGCTGCACACTGCTGGCTCCTATTTAAATGGTTGTCCACTAGGATTCCAAGATCCCTCTCACAGTTGCTACTATTGAGCAAGGTACCACCTATACTGTACTTGTGCATTTGGTTTTTCTTGCCTATATGTAGGACCTTACTTTTTTCACAATTGAATTTCATTTTATTAGATAGTGCCCAATGTTCAAGTTTGTCTAGATCCTTCTGTATCTTAAGCCTATCTTCTGGAGTGTTGGCTATTCCTGCCAGCTTGGTGTCGTCTGCAAATTTGATGAGTTCCCCATTTATCCCCTCATCCAAATCGTTGATGAAGATGTTAATACTGGAAGCTGCCCAAAGTTTGCTACAAGATGGGCAGCAAATAAATTCTACAAGATGGGCAGCAAATAAATAAATTCAATAAATAAATATCCCAATGCTACCAAACTACCTTGAGAGTGGGTGGGAAATGTTTAATTCACAGGTCAGACTTCCTGAGGAATTTTGCTGGAAACAAAGAACGACTGAGCCACCTAATCTACTCAGCGGGATGCCCAAGGTTTCATTTGATTCCAGACAGCTTTTGAAAGTCGACTGTCACATATTTATTACATATTACACTCTCCTGACTCGACTGTTACTTGGTGAGGGGGCAAAGGGAAGTTCAGTGCAACAAGGACCATATCCAATCTCAGTTCATTTTGATTCTCCAACATGGGAGCTCAATTTATTCAAAATCAGAACAAGATTGTGAAAAATCTTCAATTGTGAAAAAAGTAAGGTTCTACATTTAGGCAAGAAAAACAAAATGCACAGGTACAGTATAGGTGGTACCTTGCTCAATAGTAGCAACTGTGAGAGGGATCTTGGAATCCTAGTGGACAACCATTTAAATATGAGCCAGCCGTGTGCAGCAGCTGCCAAAAAAGCCAACACAGTTCTAGATCACGTTAAGGGTTAATGCCACTGTATAGTGCCTTGGTAAGGCCACACTTGGAATACTGCATACAGTTTTGGTCGCCACGATGTAGAAAAGACGTGGAGACTCTGGAAAGAGTGCAGAGAAGAGCAACCAAGATGATTAGGGGACTGGAGACTAAAACATATGAAGAACAGTTGCAGGAGCTGGGTATGTCTAGTTTGATGAAGAGAAGGACCAGGAGAGACATGATAGCAGTGTTCCGATATCTCAGAGGGTGCCACAAAGAAGAGGGAGTCAAACTATTCTCCAAGGCACCTGGGGGCAGGACAAGAAGCAATGGGTGGGAACTAATCAAGGAGAGAAGCAACTTAGAACTAAGGAGAAATTTCCTGACAGTTAGAACAATTAACCTCTGGAACAGCTTGCCTCCAGAAGTTGTGAATGCCCCAACCCTGGAAGTCTTTAAAAAGATGTTAGATAGCCATTTGTCTGAAATGGGGTTGGACTAGAAGACCTACAAGGTCCCTTCCAACTCTGCTATTGTATTATTGTATTATTGATTCTAACTCTGACATAAAATGCCCCTTTTGTAGGATGTATAGAATTCCTTTCTAAATTAAGTTTCCCAGGTCAAGGCGGCTTGCAATTTTGTTGTTCATATTTATACGCTGGTTTTGGTGTGAAAAACTAGCAAATAAATCTGAACACTGAAATTGTACCATAAAATGCAAGAAATGCATTACGCAACACTAAACACACAAAAGCAGCAGCTGCCAGAATATTAGTTTCTTAAGTAGCATGTATATTTAAAATCAACATCCCCTCCCATTTGTCTGCCCAGGAATGAGAAGAGTGATCATTTATCCAAGCTTACTCAAGACAGATTAAGATTCTGTTTGTGTGCCATCTAGGCTTCTGAGTTGACCAGCTAAGAAGCAGTGGTGGGTTTCAAATTTTTTAGAACCTAATATGTAGGTGTGGCCTATTTTGTGGGTGTGGCTTGGCAGTCATGTGACAGGGTGGGAGTGGCCACCTTGTAAAATGTGGTGAAACTCATTTAACAACGCTCTTGCTTAGCAACCAAAATTTTGGACTCAATTGTGATGATAAATTCTCTTTCTTTCTTTCTTTCTTTCTTTCTTTCTTTCTTTCTTTCTTTCTTTCTTTCTTTCTTTCTTTCTTTCTTTCTTTCTTTCTTTCTTCCTTCCTTCCTTTCCTTCCTTCCTTTCTGCCTTCCTTTCCTTTCCTTCCCATTGGGTTACCGGCAGCAGCAGGCCAGACTTACTTCTGGGTCTTTCTTTCTTTCTTTCTTTCTTTCTTTCTTTCTTTCTTTCTTTCTTTCTTTCTTTCTTTCTTTCTTTCTTTCTTTCTTTCTTTCTTTCTTTCTTTCTTTCTTTCCTTCCTTCCTTCCTTCCTTCCTTCTTTCTTTCTTTCTTTCTTTCTTTCTTTCTTTCTTTCTTTCTTTCTTCCTTCCTTCCTTCCTTCCTTCCTTCCTTCCTTCCTTCCTTTCCTTTCCGTTGGGTCACTGGCAGCGGCGGGCCAGATTAGCAACCAAAATTTTGGACTCAATTGTGATGATAAATTCTTTCTTTCTTTCTTTCTTTCTTTCTTTCTTTCTTTCTTTCTTTCTTTCTTTCTTTCTTTCTTTCTTTCTTTCCTTCCTTCCTTCCTTCCTTCCTTCCTTCCTTCCTTCCTTCCTCTTCCTTTCCTTTCCTTCCCGTTGGGTCACTGGCAGCGGCGGGCAAGATTTACTTCCAGGTACGCCGGTGGAACCCCCTCTCACCGGTTCTCTAAATTTCACCAACCGGTTCTCGCGAGTAGGTGCGAGCCTGCAGAAACCCACCACTGCTAAGAAGGGATCAGACATGGGGCTAAGAATTCCCAGAAACGGGATCCCGAGGAATTTCAATATTGCTGTGGGGCTATACCCTATTTCATGGCAGCCATGACATGTGGCAGGTTGCACAATGGATCTATATATTTTCTACTGGGAAGGATGATCCGAAGCCGAGAAGTTTTAAATATATTCCCTTGTCATGGTCAGACCATTTCCTGTTGACTTATAACAACTATTGTAACAGTGTGGGAACTCTTCGCATGGTCTGCCCCCAGAATTCCGACATATTCCACCGGTCTCTGGAGGATTTCCTGATGGTGGGTGATCTTGTTGAAGTTCAGTCACCCTGTGGAACCTGGGCAGGCGATATAATTATTTCTAACTAAATATGACTAAAAGCTCATTATCAAGATGACTTATGGCTATAAGAAGCAGCAAAGTTTCTTCTTCCTGGTTCTGGGTTTGACTCAAGGCCTCCTGAAATATTGGCCTGGTCAGCAATCACAGAGAAGCCTCGGCCATTCACTCTGTGGGCTAGGCAGTCAGAGGATAAGACTGATAAGTTAAATTAACAGATTAACAGAGTTGGAAGGGATCTTTCAGGTCATCTAGTCCAAACCCCTGCCCAAGCAGGAGACCCTACATCTGCCTCTACCTAGGATTGAACTTACAACCTTTAACAGATGAATCAGAGTTGGAAGGGACCTTGCAGGTCATCTAGTCCAACCCCTTGCCCAAGCAGGAGACCCTACATCTGCCTCTACCTAGGATTGAACTTACAACCTTTAACAGATGAATCAGAGTTGGAAGGGACCTTGCAGGTCATCTAGTCCAACCCCTTGCCCAAGCAGGAGACCCTACATCTGCCTCTACCTAGGATTGAACTCACAACCTCCTGATTGGGAGGCGAGAGCTCCACCTCTAGGCCACAGCAGCAGATGGTATCTGTCGCTGATTTGTGCCAAAACTACAAATCATTACCTTCACTATCAGTCTTTGATGATTTCAAAAAGAACTCCAAAATGAGAGTTTTGGTTTCCTGACCTTCTGAAGCAATCACCACCGGGTGTCTGTATTCTTTAAATAGCATGATTGTAAGCATAGTGCTATTTGTGTAATCCCTAAGAATAATAATAATAATAAAATAACACCTACTCAGAAACTTGCAGGAAAAGAGAAGTGGGTCTCTGTTTTTATGAAAGGGTAATGGGAGGACACTACAGGAACCAGTTTTACTGTTTTACTGAATGCATAATTCGACTGATCACAAGGTAAATAAATTCTAGTATTTCCTAATGCTCTCAAATATGAAACAAAGCTGCTGGACGTCTTTCATCTAGCAAATAAACAGAATTGAATGTACAAAGAAAATGTGAATGCTATGAGAACTCTACCTAAGCCTTTCCTGTGGTTTTTTCCGCTATGTTTTAATGTGTGGAAATGGTTTTGTATGGGTACATTCCATTATATGTAGCCCATTAGTGTCACTCCTGTCTTGTAGGAAATAATTTAGCCCATTATCAGGTTGGGTGTTCAGGAAAGAGTGACTGCTGCAGATACCATGGAAATTATGTGAGTGGATTTCCACTACAACTGTATTTTCTGGGGGGGCTCAAGTCAGAATTATCATTGGGCAATAGAAAAAATTAATGTGAATCAATACATGGGACATATTACCACCTATGGTGGACCTGTAAGGAGACTAATTTTTTTTGGAAAAGGATCAAAAATTGGCTGGAGGCAATAACAGGAGTTAAAACAGAATGGAAACCTGAAGTCTTTCTATTAGGAATAGTGTCTGCGAAATATAAAAAAGAAATCCAGTATTTAATAATACATATAATTACGGCGGCAAGGATTGTTTTAGCCCAGAAATGGAAAAACAAATTAACTCCAAGCAAAGATGAAATAATAAGAAAGGTGATGGACGGTGCTGAAATGGACAAATTAACTCAAGAAATCCGGGGAAAAGAAGAATCAGAATTCTACCAGATATGGGATAAATGGTATAGGTGGATGGAGGAAAGAAACAGGAACTAATGAAGGAATACAGCAAAACTTAAAAACAGGAGTTATGAGTAAAATAAGAGGGTTTAGAATGGTGAAATCCAAATGAAATAGAACAGAAGGGGAAACAATATAAGAGGAGCAGCTTCGATTGACAATTGCTTTTAGAAAGAACAGGAAGTTCCTGTTGGTATTGTATGGTGAAAATGTAGTGCATGTCTAAGTTTTGTGTGAGTGTATTTTATATGTTTGCAAATAAAATTAATTAATTTAAAAAAAAGAAAAAAAAACCTATTCTAGCATCACATACCGGGTTTCCCCGAAAATAACGCATGGCCTTATTTTCAGGGAGGTCTTATTATTTTTGAGGTGCAGGAGGCAGCGAGCATGGTTACCTCCTGGCTACTGCTGCGTTGCAATATTTTTGGGAGGGCTTATTTTCAGAGGAGGGCTTATTTTTGGGGAAACGGGGTAGTTCTCCTGGTCTGATTTCTGTTTTCTTGGAGTCAGGACCTACGTGAGGCTTGTCACTACCACTTGTGACTATGCATGACTTATGTCAGGGGTCTCCAACCTTTGCAACTTTAAGTCTGAAGGACTTCAGCTCCCAGACTTCTCCAGCCAGCAAAGCTTCAGACTTAAAGTTGCAAAAGTTGGAGACCCCTGCTTTAAAGCAAAGCTGGCTGGAGAAGTCTGGGAGCTGAAGTCCTTCAGACTTAAAGTTGCTAAGGTTGGAGACCCCTGCTTTAAAGCAAAGCTGGCTGGAGAAGTCTGGGAGCTGAAGTCCTTCAGACTTAAAGTTGCAAAGGTTGGAGACCCCTGCTTTAAAGCAAAGCTGGCTGGAGAAGTCTGGGAGCTGAAGTCCTTCAGACTTAAAGTTGCTAAGGTTGGAGACCCCTGCTTTAAAGCAAAGCTGGCTGGAGAAGTCTGGGAGCTGAAGTCCTTCAGACTTAAAGTTGCAAAGGTTGGAGACCCCTGCTTTAAAGCAAAGCTGGCTGGAGAAGTCTGGGAGCTGAAGTCCTTCAGACTTAAAGTTGCAAAGGTTGGGGACCCCTGCTTTAAAGCAAAGCTGGCTGGAGAAGTCTGGGAGCTGAAGTCCTTCAGACTTAAAGTTGCAAAGGTTGGAGACCCCTGCTTTAAAGCAAAGCTGGCTGGAGAAGTCTGGGAGCTGAAGTCCTTCAGACTTAAAGTTGCAAAGGTTGGAGACCCCTGCTTTAAAGCAAAGCTGGCTGGAGAAGTCTGGGAGCTGAAGTCCTTCAGATTTAAAGTTGCAAAAGTTGGAGACCCCTGCTTTAAAGCAAAGCTGGCTGGAGAAGTCTGGGAGCTGAAGTCCTTCAGACTTAAAGTTGCAAAGGTTGGAGACCCCTGCTTTAAAGCAAAGCTGGCTGGAGAAGTCTGGGAGCTGAAGTCCTTCAGACTTAAAGTTGCAAAGGTTGGAGACCCCTGACTTATGTCATCTCAGCTGGGACCCAATTCCACGCTGTGCCTACCCGTTCGAGTTCTTTCCATCCTTGATTTTTTTTAATTGCAGCTTCCCCCGCCCCCTGGCCCTACAAGTTAGCTACCTCTTCTTCCATGCTTGCTTTCAACAGTCCACTTCCACAAAAGCTGAATGAAGTGAAACTATAATGGGGGAGAGATAGCAGCCAGGAAAAAGGGGAATATAATCAAAGTGGCAACCTCATCACCTCCGGTAGCCAATCAGCTGTGCCTCATAGCTATCTCCATAGCAACAAGAATCTCCTTAGCAACTGCCTTAATCTTCGGAGCAAAGGATAGGGTCTGGGAAACCCTCCAGGAGAGGAGCATGCCTCTTGAATGTATCCGGAGACCAACATGTATATATATATATATATATTCTGATTGATCTTTGGGGAAATTGTTTGCCCATCAAACCAAAACTCCACAGACTTATAATCTATATAAATAAAAATGTAACCAGAGTTTGTTCAAAACTCTGCTACTCTCCGCTACTCTCCGAAAGTCCTGCACCGATCGCTTCCAAATTTTCACACAACGTTCCTTTCAAATATGGCACCAATGATATATATAGATTGTGTAGATGTCACACCTGTGCCAGGAACACGCAATGGAAATGTAAAAAATTGTAAAAAAGGTAGGTAGATGGATAGAGAGAGAGCAGTGGGCCACAGGTATTATGTCATCCTTTTATGACATAAAATACTCTGTCCATAAGATGCAAGGAGAAATACAGTAGGTAGGTAGGCAGCTATAGGGATAGAGAGAGGGAAGGAGAAATGCAGTAGGTAGGTGGATAGAGAGGGAGAAATATGGTAGGTAGGTAGGTAGAGGGATAGAGAGAGGGAGAAATACAGTAGGTAGGTAGGTAAGTAGGTAGGTAGGTAGGTAGGTAGAGGGAGAGAGGGAGACATACAGAAGGTAGATAGGTAGGTAGGTAGGTAGAGGGATAGAGGGAGAAATACAGTAGGTAGGTAGGTAAGTAGGTAGGTAAGTAGAGGGAGACATACAGAAAGTAGGTAGGTAGGTAGGTAGGTAGGTAGGTAGGTAGGTAGGTAGAGGGAGAGAGGGAGACATACAGAAGGTAGGTAGGTAGGTAGGTAGGTAGGTAGGTAGGTAGAGGGATAGAGAGGGAGAAATACAGTAGGTAGGTAGATAGGTAGGTAGAGGGATAGAGAGAGAGAGAGGAAGAAATAAAGTAGGTAGGTAGGTTGGGGGTTATACGGTGTTTGTGTGTACGTGTTTGTGTGTGCAGGTGTAGATCTACACACAGATTGGTTGGCCATTTAACCAGTCTGGGCCACAGCAACGTGTGGCCGGGAACGGCTAGTGCCAAATGTAATCACAATCTGAATATGAGACAAGTGCGCATGGTCTTCTTTTGCCTTCCCTATAGCTAGCTATTTCTATTAGGCTGGTCAACTCTGGTGTTCTCCCATGTCATATTCTCTGCCCCTTTCATATTTTCCCATGCAGAGCATTGCAAGACATTGCAAGACATTAAGACTGAGTGGCCTGACTTTTCCCTTCCTCCTCCTCCTTTCCATCATCGCCCTTTCTAAAGCACCTTGGTAAAGCTCAGTCTAAAGCAGGCAGGTGGAGCTGGTTCCAGGTATGCGCACACACACAGAGACACTGTATGCTTGTTCATATTAGCTTCGTCTTCTGCTTTGTAAGGAAGCTAAAGATTGTGGTTTAAAACTTCCCACTCAACAGAAGCAAATATTTCCAGCTAACTGGCCAGATAAATGTTCCAAGCTGTCCAGATTAGTCTCCTTTGAATATTTTGACCAAATATTTGACCAAGAGTCAATGCTGTCATCGGCTATCCTGGCTGGGAATTCTGAGACTTGGAGTTTCAAGATAACAGGGGAATTTCAGGCTGGGGAAGGTTCCTCCTGAGAATGTAGCTATCTAGGCATACAAAACAAGAGTATCATTTTCTGAATGGTCCATTCATAAATAACAACTTGGCTTATGCAAACCATTTAAACTCACAGAACTTCTGAAAGAAAACTAAAGCAACCAATGCCAACTTGGCTTCAATCTTGGTAGAAAAACAAGAACAGCAATTTCATTAAAAAGACACTAAAAGAAAGAACACAGATCAAACAATTACAGGAAAAGGTCACAAAATAATTGGAAGAGTCAACTGAAATTAGTAAAGCCATATAGCATTTGATCCAAAGATCTCCAGACGTAAATTTGTAACAGAAGGACCGAGAGACAATATATATATATATTTACTGCATAAAAATAAATAAAATGAACAGGAGGAACGCAATTATGTCATTATGTCAATGAGGTTTGCAGAGATAAACTATTCTAGTGTTTACTTCTTAATGGTCTGAGAAAGTAACCCTTGGACTGAGTTGGGGGTTACTCTGCAAATCCTGGAATTTAATGGAGGAATCTTTCAAATAAGAGCCACATAATTTAAAATCCAGGGAAATGTTTGTGGGCCAATTGGGATGAAAAGCAAATGTAAAATTCAGGGTTTGTTTTTTGTTTAAAAAAAAAAAGGAAATGAAGACAGCAAATGGAATCATAGTCCTGCAAACGTCAATGCTGAATGGAAAAACAGCATGTTCAGAAACATTTAGGGAGAACAAAACAGTCATAGCAGCCGCTAAAGTTTTTAAACAAACTAAATCCTAAATTAACCTAGTCTTTCTTCTTTAGAAAAACAGCTGGGTTTTTTTAGGCAAGTATCCTAACATGGCTGGACGTATTTTTTGAATATGTGGATGCCATCGACTAGTCTTGGAAATAGGTTAACAGCTGAAAATGATCTCAGAAACCCAGAAAGTTAGGCACAAAGCAGAAAAAAATGAGATTATTTTAAGATGACCGCAGATGTTTGCATGCAGGAAAAAGGGGATTCTGGCTGCAGGGTAAAACTCCTGATAACATTTTAAGAGCAAAGTAGGTAAGAAATGGAGTGTGAAGCAGTGACGGCAAAATTATTTATTAATCAGAGCAAGTGAAGATTGCTAAAAGAATCATCCACGTTTTCTCACACACAGGAAGAATGTTTCTTTCGTTTGAGAATTAAATATTCTTGCAACTTTAGGCTGAAGTGATATAGCTTGGGATACGTGTGATGATCTGCCTCTGCTAAAAGAATGAATGTGGCCAAAAGAGAGATTGGCAATGCCATTTTTAAATCCCATTAATAAAAACATTATTTTAAGGATGCAGGATGCATTAAAACTGCTATTTTCAAAATGGATAGGTTTTATCTGAAGGCCAATGCACATAACTCAACAAAGCACAGCTATTGACAAGCTGGAAAGGATTCAAAGGCAAATCCTATCCTACCCTTCACCACCACCACACTGGAAAAAAAAACACACGAAAATAAAGGGCTATAGGAACAAAGAACCTAGAAACATGGAGGAAAGATTTCAAAGGATGTTGCAAAACTGCAGGTAATTGTTTCTCAATGTCAGTAAAAGAAAAAAAAGGCAAAATTGGTTGTGAATTATGGGGCTTATAATTGGGTACACCCAACAATAAATTGGGAAATGTTTTATTAGAGAAACGAGCCATTCCCGGCCAGGCGTTGCTGTGGCCCAGTCTGGTTAAATGGCCAACCAATCTGTGTGTAGATCTACACCTGCACACACAAACACGTACACACAACCACCGTATAACCCCCAACCTATCTACCTTCTGTATTTCTTCCTCTCTCTCTCTCTATCCCTCTACCTACCAACCAACCTACCTACCTACCTACGTACCTTATTTCTCCCCCTCTTCTCTTTATCCCCCTACCTACCTACCTACCGTATTTCTCCTTCCCTCTCTCTATCCCTCTACCTACCTACCTACCTACCTACCTTATTTTTCCCTCTCTCTCTATCCCCCTACCTACCTACCTACCTTATTTCTGCCTCTCTCTCTATCCACCTACCTACCTACCTACCTTATTTCTCCCTCTCTCTCTATCCACCTACCTACCTACCTACCTACCTTATTTCTCCCTCTCTCTCTATCCACCTACCTACCTACCTACCTACCTTATTTCTCCCTCTCTCTCTATCCACCTACCTACCTACCTACCTACCTACCTACCACCTTATTTCTCCCTCTCTCTATCCACCTACCTACCTGCTGTATTTCTCCCTCTCTCTCTCTATCCCCCTACTACCTACCTACCTACCTACCTATTTACTGCATTTCTCCCTCCCTCTCTCTATCCCTATAGCTGCCTACCTACCTATCTACTGTATTTCTCCCCCTCTCTATCCACCTACCTACCTACTGCATTTCTCCCTCCCTCTCTCTATCCCTATAGCTGCCTACCTACCTACCTACTGTATTTCTCCTTGAATCTTATGGGCAGAGTATTTTATGTCATAAAGGATGACATAATACCTGTGGTCCACTGATCTCTCTCTATCAATCTACCTACCTTTTTAACAATTTTTTACATTTCCATTGCGTGTACCTGGCACAGGTGTGACATCTACACAATCTCTATATATCATTGGTGCCGTACTTGAAAGGAATGTTGTGTGAAAATTTGGAAGCGATCGGTGCAGGACTTTAGGAGATTAGCGGATTTGAACAAACCCTTGTTACATTTTTATTTATATAGATGAATCTTCAACTGATGCATATTTTCAATTTGATGTTTTACTTCTAGTTTTATAAACATTTTGCTGTCTTCACACAGGACTGGAATAAAAGAATACCTAAACAAGCAGATTTCAGCAATGAGCCCCTCTGAGAGAGATGGGCGGTTAATAGGTTTGATATATAAATCTCCAAGCAATCCTTTTTCCATTCACCTTATGGAAATTCCACTTAAGTCTCAAAATAATGACCAGACACTGTGCCATGTGACTGTCTATGGAAAATAAACACTTTTTAAAAAATAGCTTTACTTTGATAGTAGATTCTTTCTTTCCACGTGAAGGACGATTTAAAATACTCAGTATTTTCAATAGGGCAGTTTTCTTATTAGCAATAATGCAAAAAATGCCTCTGAACTTCATACAGCACATATTGGACAAAATATTATGATGCAAGAGAATGAATGAGATTTAATTAATACATCACTATAATAGGAAGTATGGAAAATGAAAGAACCCTGAAACAGAAATGCTTCCTTGAAATACTATGTGATGAACAAAAAAATATATATCTTTACTGCTTTATAAAGTGATTATATAGAAAGAGAACCAGTTTGTGTTGTGCTTAAGGTGTTCAACTAGAAACCAGGAGGCTGTGAGTTCGAGTCCAGCCTTAGACACAAAGCTAGCTGGGTGACTTTGGGTCAATCCCTTTCTCTTAGTCCCAGGAAAAAGACAATGACAAGCCACTCCTGAAATGTGGCAAAAACTAACAAACAAACAAAAAACTACCTGTAGGGATTACTCCAGGCAGCATTGAGACTCAACACGGATGGACAAACAGAAGGAAGGAAGGAGAGAAGGAAGGAAGGAAGGAAGGAAGGAAGGAAGGAAGGAAGGGGGAAAGGGAGAGAGAGGGAGGGACAGAGAAATGGGAGGGGGCAGAGGAAGGAAGGAAGGAAAGAAAGAAGGAAGGAAGGAAGGAAGGAAGGAAGGAAGGGGGAAAGGGAGAGAGAGGGAGGGACAGAGAGATGGGAGGGGGCAGAGGAAGGAAGGAAGGAAGGAAGGAAGGAAGGAAGGGGAAAGGTAGAGGGAGGGAGGGACAGAGAGATGGGCGGGGGCAGAGGAAGGAAGGAAGGAAGGGGGAAAGGTAGAGAGACGGAGGGACAGAGAGATGGGAGGGGCCAGAGGAAGGAAGGAAGGAAGGAAGGAAGGAAGGGGAAAGGTAGAGGGAGGGAGGGACAGAGAGATGGGTGGGGGCAGAGGAAGGAAGGAAGGAAGGAAGGGGGAAAGGTAGAGAGAGGGAGGGACAGAGAGATGGGAGAGGGCAGAGGAAGGAAGGAAGGAAAGAAAGAAGGAAGGAAGGAAGGAAGGAAGGAAGGGGGAAAGGGAGAGAGAGGGAGGGACAGAGAGATGGGAGGGGGCAGAGGAAGGAAGGAAGGAAGGAAAGAAGGAAGGAAGGAAGGAAGGAAGGAAGGAAGGAAGGGGAAAGGTAGAGGGAGGGAGGGACAGAGAGATGGGCGGGGGCAGAGGAAGGAAGGAAGGAAGGAAGGAAGGGGGAAAGGTAGAGAGAGGGAGGGACAGAGAGATGGGAGGGGCCATAGGAAGGTAGGAAGGAAGGAAGGAAGGAAGGAAGGAAGGAAGGAAGGAAGGAAGGAAGGAAGGAAGGGGAAAGGTAGAGGGAGGGAGGGACAGAGAGATGGGCGGGGGCAGAGGAAGGAAGGAAGGAAGGAAGGGGGAAAGGTAGAGAGAGGGAGGGACAGAGAGATGGGAGGGGCCATAGGAAGGTAGGAAGGAAGGAAGGAAGGAAGGAAGGAAGGAAGGAAGGAAGGGGAAAGGTAGAGGGAGGGAGGGACAGAGAGATGGGCGGGGGCAGAGGAAGGAAGGAAGGAAGGAAGGGGAAAGGTAGAGAGAGGGAGGGACAGAGAGATGGGAGGGGCCAGAGGAAGGAAGGAAGGAAAGAAAGAAGGAAGGAAGGAAGGAAGGAAGGAAGGAAGGAAGGAAGGAAGGAAGGAAGGAAGGGGAAAGGTAGAGGGAGGGAGGGACAGAGAGATGGGCGGGGGCAGATGAAGGAAGGAAGGAAGGAAGGAAGGAAGGAAGGAAGGAAGGAAGGAAGGAAGGGGGAAAGGTGGAGGGAGGGACAGAGAGATGGGCGGGGGCAGAGGAAGGAAGGAAGGAAGGAAGGAAGGAAGGAGGGGGGAAAGGGAGAGAGAGGGAGGGACAGAGAGATGGGAGGGGCCAGAGGAAGGAAGGAAAGAAGGAAGGAAGGAAGGAAGGAAGGAAGGCCTTCCAGCAGGTACAATGGATAACTGTTTATACTGTGATCTCTTTCTTTGGATAGAAATGCTATTTATTTATTTAATGGATACATAACCATATTTTGTGACTCTTGTGGGTTCTTTGCAGCAGTATCACCCTACGGTAAATGAAATTTGTGACTAATGATTTTACTGGGGTGAAGGTTTAGAAATAAATAAATACACCATTTAGTTTTAATAATTACACTTCAATATATATCAGAGGAAGTCTCACATTTTGTAGAACTGCCACTTCCCCTTTGTCTACACCAACCTGCTTAAAGTTTAAAAACACTTTTAAAAAGACAAGTAGCTTGTGACTCTCCAGCCTGCTCCCCAAAGGCTGTTGTGTCTAGTCAGCTTCTGCAAATATGCTTCTAGTGCCAACAAGCAGGCAGGGATAACCAAGGGTGTATTGTCCTCGTGGGCATTACCACAACATTGCAGAAAGTCTTCTAGAGCAGGGGTCTCCAACCTTTGCAACTTTAAGTCTGAAGGACTTCAGCTCCCAGAATTCTCCAGCCAGCTTTGCTTTAAAGCAGGGGTCTCCAACTTTTGCAACTTTAAGTCTGAAGGACTTCAGCTCCCAGAATTCTCCAGCCAGCTTTGCTTTAAAGCAGGGGTCTCCAACCTTTGCAACTTTAAGTCTGAAGGACTTCAGCTCCCAGAATTCTCCAGCCAGCAAAGCAAAGCTGGCTGGAGAAGTCTGGGAGCTCTAGTCCTTCAGACTTAAAGTTGCAAAAGTTGGAGACCCCTGCTCTAGAGAGAAATGCATTTACTCTATTAATTCAAGACCGGCCCCCAAAGACCAGTATGAATCAGGGCAAATCTGAATATTCTCCAGGATCAGAAGTGCTTACAACCACAACGTTGGATTTCTAGGTTTGTGTTTATTCGTGTTGATTTTCAGGTTCGTGTTTAGTCGAGTTAGGAAGCTTCGTATCTGTTCAGAGTCATTCAGGCAAGCAGCCAAGAGAGTCAGTGGCAAGTAATGGGAAGTAACGGGATGGGAAGTAACGGACTCAGACTCAACCCGACCAAGACCGAGTGGCTGTGGTTTCCGGCTGCCCGATTCAACCAGCTGACTCCATCGCTGGCCATAGGGGGCGAACATCTTGCCCCTGTGGATGGGGTGCGCAACTTGGGTGTCCTCCTGGATGCCCGGCTGTCCATGGAAGATCAAGTGACAGCTGTGGCCAGGAGGGCGTTTTACCAGGTTCGCCTGGTTCGCCAGTTGCGCCCCCTATTGGATCGGGACGCCCTTCGCACAGTCACTCATGCTCTCGTGACATCCCGACTGGACTATTGTAACTCTCTCTACATGGGGCTCCCCTTGAGGTGCACCCGAAGACTTCAGCTGGTCCAGAATGCAGCCGCGCGAGCAATAATGGGTACCGCAAGGTATACCCATGTAACACCGCTCTTGCGCGAGCTGCACTGGCTACCTGTCGTCTTTCGGGTGCGCTTCAAGGTGTTAGTTCTCATCTTTAAAGCGCTCCATGGTTCGGGACCTAACTAATAATAAACTAAATTATCTGCGGGATCGGATTCTGCCCCATACATCTTCCCGGCCCATTCGCTCCCACAGAGAGGGACTTCTCCGGGTGCCGTCCACTAGACTTTGTCAGCGGGCGACGCCCAGGGGAAGGGCCTTCTCTGTGGCGGGCCCAGCCCTCTGGAACGACCTTCCCCCCGACATTAGAACAACTACGGACCTCCGCTCCTTCCGTCAGAAATTAAAAACTCACTTTTTCTGCTTGGCCGGCCTAGGTTAGTCTCTACCTCAGGGGTTAGGGAATGTTAATTTTAAAATGGGGATTTTAGTACAGGGACAGTTGATTTAATTTGTTTTTATTGTATTTATTTATGTATATATTTTATGCTGTTTTAATTTTCCCTGTGCACCGCTCCGAGTCCCCCTGGGGAGAGGACGCGGTATAGAAAAATAAAATCTATCTATCTATCTATCTAAGCAGCCAGTCTTGTATTAGTCGGAGAAAGGGGGGTCAGAACAGTCCTGCAGAAGAGTTTTTTAAGGAGTTATGATTCCCATAGAGCAGGGGTGTCCAAACTTGGGAACTTTAAGAGTTGTGGACTTCAACTCCCAGAATTCCCCAGCCAGCATGGCTGGCTGGGGAATTCTGGGAGTTGAAGTCCACAACTCTTAAAGTTCCCAAGTTTGGACATCCCTGCCATAGAGGCATTGACAGGAATACAAGATAAAGACATACCAGCCTCCATGCATCTGTGGAAGTCAGTGCTCAACCCACAAACCTCTGTCACAGCTGTCTCCAGTTTATGCCCTTCACATATGTTGAACTCTAAATGAAATATTTATGTTGGTTGGGATTGTGTTAGCTACAGCCCACTAAACTGGAGAGCTGCCACAGTAGTTTGAAAAACTGAACCTAAAAAAACAACCCAGTATCAGCAGAGTCAAAAAGAGAATTGAGTAAGAGACAGTCATTATGCGTATGCAGGTCTATGGAGATACATCTCCTTTACTAGAATTATTACAATAATACAATAGCAGAGTTGGAAGGGACCTTGTAGGTCTTCTAGTCCAACCCCCTGCGTGTTCTTAAAGACTTCCAGGGTTGGGGCATTCACAACTTCTGGAGGCAAGCTGTTCCAGAGGTTAATTGTTCTAACTGTCAGGAAATTCCTCCTTAGTTCTAAGTTGCTTCTCTCCTTGATTAGTTTCCACCCATTGCTTCTTGTCCTGCCCCCAGGTGCCTTGGAGAAGTGCCTTGATAGTCAAGGATCCAGAACAAGGAGTAGCCTAGTTATGAAGGGCCAAAATTCATCAGGGATAACTTCTGTTCAAAATTTGAAGCGTAACCCTTTTAATTTTGGAAAAGATAATACTTTGCCTCCCTCCAAAATATGAATTTAGTAAATGAAACACAAGCAGATCTCTTGATTTGTGGATATGGACATACACTATATTGCCAAAGGTATTTGCTCACCCATCCAAACAATCAATCAATCAGGGGTTCCAATCCCTTCCATGGCCACAGGTGTGTAAAATCAAGGACCTGGGCATGCAGACAGTTGTGACAAACACTTGTGAAAGAATGGGTGGCTCTCAGGAGCTCAGTGTGGAACTGGGATAGGAAGCCACCTGTGCAACAGATCCAGGCGTGAAATTTCCTCGCTCCTAAATATCCCACCGTCAACTGTCAGCTGTATTATAAGAACGTGGAAGAGTTTGGGAACGACAGCAACTCAGCCTCGAAGGGGGAGGCCACGTAAATTGACGGAGGGGGGTCAGCGGATGCTGAGGCGCCTAGTGCGAAGAGGTCACCAACGTCCTGCAGAGTCCATCACTACAGACCTCCAAACGTCATGTGGCCTTCAGAGGAGCTCAAGAACAGGGCGCAGTGGACCGACGTCCTATGGAACCCCATGGATTAGGAATGGGACGTCACTTAACTGTAAGTTCATATGCGAGTGAAGGCAGGGGAGCGAATTCTTTTGGCAATAGGGTGTATGGCTAAGTAGCAAGTGAAGGGCAGTGCAATCTGGGGCACAAACTTTTGCTGGATTATGCACAAACAAATTGTGCCAACATTTCCCCTGCAAAACCTAATTTAGGAGAGGAGCTCATTGCACAGGGAAAAAGGAGACTCTTAAGAGCTATCAACTACCGTAAATCATGACCCAGAGATATTGTAGAGCAGGGGGTCTCCAACCTTTGCAACTTTAAGTCTGAAGGACTTCAGCTCCCAGCATTCTCCAGCCAGCAAAGCTGGCTGGAGAATACTGGGAGCTGAAGTCCTTCAGACTTAAAGTTGCAAAGGTTGGAGACCCCTGTTGTAGAGGAATGGAACCAAACCTGGAAAGCAGGTCTGATAAAAAGGAAGTTGAACACAGCAGTTATTTCTCACTAGGTATTCTCTTTGAACCCTGGGAAAAGGATTTGGAAGGTAAAGTCAAATGATCCCAGGAAACCACGGGCAAACGAGATAATAAAAGCACCTTACTCTATATATCTTTTCCCACCTCACAATCTTTGGAGATTTGACTGATGATGTGTGTAAAGAAACATAGAGCTCACTTTGGGGAAGGTATGAGGAAGCCATCAAGGAAGGCCGTGGACAAGAAATTATACAATCCAGAGATAAAAAGAAGGATGCAAAGGACACTTAAAATCTGCTTTGATTTATCTTGGCATGCATGAGCCAAATGGGTCAAGATTCTGTTAGTATGTCTTATTGTAATAAAGTACGTAGCATTCCTGGAATTTCTACTGCATGTTTCTTGACCTAGCTTACTTCTGACAATGTGTCATCAATTCAGTGTCAACTTTTAGCAGCCACCCATTTCTGCTGTAATCAAATCTATTAACTACGTATGCTGCTGGACAACCTTCTTTTTCCCTTATTCCCAGGGCTTGGCAAACTATAATACAATATAAAATCTTGGGGTCCTAATAGACAACCATTTAAATAGGAGCCAGCCGTGTGCAGCAGCTGCCAAAAAAGCCAACACAGTTCTAGGCTGCATCAACAGACGGAGAGGATAAAGATCACGTGAAGGGTTAATACCACTTTATAAGGCCTTGGGAAGGCCACACTTGGAATACAGCATTCAGTTTTGGTCGCCACGATGTAGAAAAGATGTGGAAACTCTAGAAAGAGTGCAGAGAAGAGCAACAAAGAGGATTAGGGGCCTGGAGGCTAAAACATATGAAGAACGGTTGCAGGAGCTGGGTATGTCTAGTTTGATGAAGAGAAGGACCAGGGGAGACATGATAGCAGTGTTCCAATATCTCAGAGGGTGCCACAAAGAAGAGGGAGTCAAACTATTCTCCAAGGCACCTGGGGGCAGGACAAGAAGCAATGGGTGGAAACTAATCAAGGAGAGAAGCAACTTAGAACTGAGGAGAAATTTCCTGACAGTGAGAACAATTAATCAGGGGAACAGAAGTTGCCTCCAGAAGTTGTGAATGCCCGAACATTGCAAGTTCTTTAAGAAAATGTTGGATAGCCATTTGTCTGAAACGGTATAGGGCTTCCTGCCTAGGCAGGGGGTTGGACTAGAAGACCTCCAAGGTCCCTTCCCACTCTGCTATTGTATTGTACTTTAATATTCTTTATTGGCTAAGTGTGATCTGACACAACACAAGGAATTTGTCTCCAGTCTCCATAAGCTGTATCTGTGTGTATACTATATCCTAAATGTGATAATTTGAACCAAGTCATTTTGCCTCAAAGGAGAATGGATGGATGGATTGATTGTTCTATAATCCACATTTTAATTTCTTGGCTATCTGTAGTATCCTCAGAAATCTTCTCCAAATCAGCAATACTCACTTTATCCTGCTTTTTTCCAAGTCTTAAAAGAGCCCACTTTGCAGACCTCTGCTGGCTGGGGAATTCTGGGAGTTGAAGTCCACCAGTCTTAAAAGAGTCCACTTTGCAGAGCCCTGCTGGCTGGGGAATTCTGGGAGTCGAAGTCCACCAGTCTTAAAAGAGCCAACTTTGCAGACCCCTGCTGGCTGGGGAATTCTGGGAGTTGAAGTCCACCAGTCTTAAAAGAGCCCACTTTGCAGACCCCTGCTGGCTGGGGAATTCTGGGAGTTGAAGTCCACCAGTCTTAAAAGAGCCAACTTTGCAGACCTCTGCTGGCTGGGGAATTCTGGAAGTCGAAGTCCAGCCAGTCTTAAAAGAGCCCACTTTACAGACCCCTGAACCAGAGAATGATTTTTTTCTGAAACAGTAGATCCTCATTTCTCATTGGATTCACAGGAAATGGGAGTGATAGAGGCGCTCTATATTTATGTCTAGTCCAATTATCATCTCAATTACAATCTCAACACTTGGCTAATATAATGTCCAGAAACTGAAGCTAGTACAAACTATGGCAATTAAACTATTCCTTCGAATAGAGACCAGGGATTGTATGCTGAGAGATCTACACTGTTGTCCATTGCTTACTGGATGCAATTTAAGACGTTGGACTTTAAAGATGTTGGATGTTTAAAGTCCAAACATCACCTTCTCATTATAATCCACAATTCTTAGTAGCTGCAGGAGAGTCTTTTCAAGGGATCCCTGTTATGAAAGGCTCATCTCTGTGCTACACAAAGGAGGGTTTTCTCCTGCACTGTTCCCAGGGTCTCCAAAATATTCTCTCAAAAGTTGCATTTGGCCCTGCTCTCTCAGTAGCTAGAAAATGTATACAATAGAATAGCAGAGCTGGAAGGGACCTTGGAGGTCATCTAGTCCAACTCCCTGCCTAGGCAGGAAGCCCTATACCATTTCAGACAAATGGCTACCCAACATCTTCTTAAAGACTTCCAGGGTTGGGGCATTCACAACTTCTGGAGGCAACTTCTGTTCCCCTGATTAATTGTTCTCACTGTCAGGAAATTCCTCCTCAGTTCTAAGTTGCTTCTCTCCTGGATTAGTTTCCACCCATTGCTTCTTGTTCTGCCCTCAGGTGCCTTGGAGAATAGTGTGACTCCCTCTTCTTTGTGGCAACCCCTGAGATATCGGAAGGCTGCTATCATGTCTCCCCTGGTCCTTCTTTTCATTAAACTAGACACACCCAGTTCCTGCAACCTATAAAGATGCATCATTTTAACTCTAAGTTTAAAACAACTTGAGTAGCAATTTGGTGCCTTAATTTTAATTTAGCTGAACACCACAATCCATCCATATGGCAAGAAATAAATTTGTTTCAGGTGTTGGACCTCACAGCGTGTAATTGGCAGGAGTTGCCACAAATGGGCTTGCAGGCAGAATCCAAGGAAAGATTTTTCTGTCAAGTCCTACTGAAAGTTCTCTGCAGCTTTGAAACGCTAGACTGGAAAAGAATAATGTGTAGGAACTTCTTGATGTTCTTATAACAATATCTTGATCGCTATTTGTTAGGATAATTATCCTGGTGTTGGGTTGACAATATATATAAGCCAGGATTCTTAAAAGGTAAATGTAACTTTAAGGACTATGTGGGATCTGATTGGCTGGGCTTCCCAGCTGAATCATAAAAGGCAGCTGGAAACACAGTTCATCCCTTTTGCTTTCCTTTGCTTCCTGATTGCCACTGGGGAAGGAGCTGAAGACGGAAGAGAATCATTGTTTTGAGTGACTGTAAGATAACTGTGGTTTTGGTGAAGGACTGTTTATTGTTAGAGGAGTTAGTCTCACTGTTTGGAAGAAGTATTTTAGTTACATCAAGAGTAAAGACTATTGATTTTTTTCTACAATCAGTGTTAGATAGTTTGTGTGTGTGGTTAAAGCAACGTATCACTTGCTGTCCGGTGTATTGCACTATTCTGCCTGTTTATTTTCCAACGGGGGTGTTTTTTCACCCCTAACACTATTCAGAGACATAATGCCCTGCAAAGATTAATAATTTTAATAAGAATTGCAGGCTAACGATTATGTATGTTGCAATTCCAGCACATGTGAAGGCACTTCGGAAGGCAAAAGCTGATTATAAGTTCAACAGCAAAGGGACGGAGCCTTGCAGAGATGTTGAGTGATGCTGGGTAAAAAGGAAGAGAAATGGGCTAATGGCTAAAGTGCATGTTGCTACCCATGAGTCACTGGATTCGAGGATCCTGTTCTGATTCATGCATGTGTCTCTTTCATTAATGTTTTGCAGTTAAAAGGAAAGCCCCTTTGAAACCTTTTTATCTCTTGCATTGGGATTTGAATGGGGAAAACAGAAATAGCAGAACACCAGAAAACCTCTAAGGTTTTCAGCTCTACTACAGCTGCGACCACCTCCAGAACAGGTCTGCTTGATAGCCTGGGAAATTGCCACTGTGGTCAGATTTGTTCAAGGTCTGACTACTATATGATATACGGTACTTAAAAATTATGTTTCAAACCTAAGAACGGTTGCAGGAACTGGGTATGTCTAGTTTAATAAAAAGAAGGATTAGGGGAGACAGGATAGCAGTCTTCCAGTATCTCAGGAGTTGCCACAAAGAAGAGGGAGTCAAACTATTCTCCAAAGCACTTGAGGGCAGAACAAGAAGCAATGGGTGGAAACTAATCAAGGAGAGAAGCAACTTAGAACTGAGGAGAAATTTCCTGACAGTTAGAACAATTAATCAATGGAACAGAAATTGTCTCCAGAAGTTGTGAATGCCCCAACGCTTCAAGTCTTTAAGAAGATGTTGGATAGCCATTTGTCTGACACAGTATAGGGCTTCCTGCCTAGGCAGGGGGTTGGACTAGAAGACCTCCAAGGTCCCTTCCAACTCTGCCATTTTATATTGTAAATTAAGGGGAAATGATGTCCTTCAGTCAGGATACAAATCACAGAGTGAAAAGACAATTTATTTATTCACAGTATTTTCGTATAGGACCTGGCACTTAATCTGAGAAAATCAGGGTTATTATGGGATGCTTTGGGGGAAGGGGAGGCCTTGAATCCCTAAGGATTGGAAGTCTGGGAGAGGCAGGTTTGGGGGATAGCAGCCATTGACAAGGGGCCTAAGGAATAAAAATGTTGATGCCCCGTTGCTCAGCACTGGTACCACGAGTGACAGCTTCACCAAAGCTTTCTGATGCTGTGTCTTTCTTCAACTCCTTCCGTTTTGAGACAGATTGGCCGAATAGAGGAAAATAGGAAAACAGGAACATATAAGTCCAGCTCAAAGCCTTGAGCCGTGATGGCGAAGCTATGACACGGGTGCCACAGGTGGCATGTGGGACCATTTCTTAGGACACGCGAGGCGTTGCCCTGTCAGCTCCAGTGCATATGTATCAGTGGTGGGTTTCTGCAGGCTCGCACCTACTCGTGAGTTGTTGAAATTTAGAGAGCCGGTGAGAGGGGGTTCCACCGGTGTACCTGGAAGTAAATCTGGCCCGCTGCTGCCAGTGACCCAACGGAAAGGAAAGGAAAGGAAAGGAAGGAAGGAAGGAAGGAAGGAAGGAAGGAAGGAAGGAAGGAAGGAAGGAAGGAAGGAAAGAAAGAAAGAAAGAAAGAAAGAAAGAAAGAAAGAAAGAAAGAAAGAAAGAAAGAAAGACCCAGAAGTAAGTCTGGCCTGCCACTGCCGGTAACCCAATGGGAAGGAAAGGAAAGGAAGGCAGAAAGGAAGGAAGGAAAGAAAGGAAGGAAAGAAAGGAAGGAAGGAAGGAAGGAAGGAAGGAAGGAAGAAAGAAAGAAAGAAAGAAAGAAAGAAAGAAAGAAAGAAAGAAAGAAAGAAAGAAAGAAAGAAAGAAAGAAAGAAAGAAAGAAAGAAAGAAAGAAAGAAAGAAAGAAAGAATTTATCATCACAATTGAGTCCCAAATTTTGGTTGCTAAGCAAGAGCGTTGTTAAATGAGTTTCACCACATTTTAAAAGGTGGCCACTCCCACCCTGTCCCATGACTGCCAAGCCACGCCCACAAAATAGGCCACACCTACAGAGTAGGTTCTAAAAAAAATTGAGACCCACCACTGATATGTATGCACTGGCCAGCTGACTTAGGCCTTCTTTTGAGGCCGTTTTTCGCCTTCGAGAGGTGGGGGGGGGAGGCTGTTTCCACCTTCCCCAAGCTCCTAGAAAGCCTCTGGAGCCTGGGGAGGGCAAAAAAAAGCATGCCAAAAGCACGGGGGTCGCACACATAGCATTATAGGTGTGGCACGCCTGCACACATTCCCCTTACACTCCCCCTGCTTTTGCCATGCGAGCCAAAAAAGGTTAGCCATCACTGGCCTAGAGTAAACCCATTGTATCCAACTCTATGGACTAGGCCAGGGGTCTGCAAAGTCGGCTCTTTTAAGACTGGTGGACTTCAACTCCCAGAATTCCCCAGCCAGCTAGCTATGCTGGCTGGGGAACTCTGGGAGTTGAAGTCCACCAGTCTTAAAAGAGCCGACTTTGCAGACCCCTGGACTAGGCAAATCTCAACTTCCGGTCCCTAATGGTCAGCTCAGGGATTTATTGCAACAGGGTGTTTTGCTGGCTGCTATTGACAATAGGAAAAACCATGTCCGTGAAAGAGACACCTACACACTGTGTAAAGAAATGGAGCGCCACAAACATTTCTACCCCACCAGGCCCAATGTCACACCCCCACAAATTGCTGGCACCCTGCCCTCTCCTGCAGACACACTGTTCTAGCTAAGCTCTTTGCAACCGACAACATAAGCACATGCATGTGCTGTGACAGACAACAGACAACATAGCACGTGAATTCCACTGAGAGCCCTTAACATCGCACAGCCTGTGCGATGTGCAGGCACTGGCACCCATCCTCCTCGACAAAAAACACCACACTGAGACTGAGCTCTGCAAGATCACAGGAGGGTTTCCTTCCTAAAGCTCTCTAGCTCAGGGGTCTCCAACCTTTGCAACTTTAAGTCTGAAGGACTTCAGCTCCCAGAATTCTCCAGCCAGCAAAGCTGGCTGGAGAAGTCTAGGAGCTGAAGTCCTTCAGACTTAAAGTTGCAAAGGTCGGGGACCCCTGCTTTAGCTTATTCGGGTCAGCATAAGCTCCCCAAACCAATGCAAACGGTAGCATCCATTCTAAAAGAGACTCCCATTCTCTCTTTTTTTTAAATGCATGCATGGAGCACATTAATCATGCCCAGGAAATAGAGGGCAAACTGCTAGATCCTTGCTGACCTTTTACACTCCCATCTGACCGTCAACCATGAGCATCTTCCCTATTTCAGGCTAGGTAAATCCTGCAAAGGTTGCCTCCATCACAACAAGCAAAACTATTGCCCAAATCATCGATTGGCGGCCTGGAGCCAAGTATGTCCACAAAGAACAACGACCGATCCCAAACATGTACTATCCGGCTGACCCCACAAGCTGAGGGACGACCACACTACAACCCATGTTCCAGAGCTAGCCTGTGCTAGTCCGAGCAGTACTCAAATCGTATTTGGTGGAGAGGACCCTACATCAGGGGTCTCCAACCTTTGCAACTTTAAGTCTGAAGGACTTCAGCAAAGCTGGCTGGAGAAGTCTGGGAGCTGAAGTCCTTCAGACTTAAAGTTGCAAAGGTTGGAGACCCCTGCCCTACATGAGGGTCCATCTCTGTTGCTTGAAAAGACAGAGGGCTTGCCTGCCTGTTTAGCCACTGGACAGGGCACAAGGCAGCAATTCCAGTGTGACATTGTAGGCTGGCAGGAAGGGCACAGGTTTTTTCTCGTCTTCCCGACTGACACAGCCCTCCACGCATTGTTGCAAGCAGGGCCCCGAGCTGATAGGGCCCATGTATGATCTTGCCAGGATGCATGCTTATAGAGAGATGCCCGAAGCTCTAGGCATGGCCCGTGTCCTCTCGCTAACATTAAGTATGCAGCTGATGGAAGGCTCCCCTTAATCTACCTCCCGGAGCCAGGGAAGTCAGATCAAGAGAACTGGCTGTCCAAGAGCTCGTGCATCCTCCCCTTCCCGATAGTTATCTATCCCCAGAGACAAAGCAAGACAAAAGCCCCAGAGATCTCCAGATTACCTGGTCCCACCAGCCGACCAGCCATGGTTTTGCACAGGTCTCGCAAAAAAAATCCACTAAGGGCATCTTCTGTTCTTGGCCAGCGAGCAGCAAGGGCTTTCTGGGTTGCCCACCAAGGTGGTGATTCCTCCTCTCTAGGCGAGCGGCTGGTTCGTGGCGCCCCCCTTTCCTTGGGGTCGGCAAGAAAGGCAGGGGTTAATTCCTCCAAGCCGCTCGTTCCACCTGCAGGCTTGGGCCTTGCATGGCTCTTGATGGCCAGCCTGCTTTGCAAGGGAAGTCTCACATCTCTGCTGTGCCTCCTGTGGTCCTCCCCACCAGGGGGCCGTTGCTGGAGGAGATGTACTCGAAAGGCCCCCCCACCTGAGAGCCTCGCGTCTCTGGCTAGGTTGCCGGCAAGGAGGCGGAGACCCAGAGTGCCAAGCCGCTCTGACTATCAGCAAGCACAATCCTCCTCCTCCTCCTCCAAAACGCTCTGGACAATGGGCCTCCCGCCTCTCCCGTCTCCTCCGGTCACCATCTTCAGAAGAAGCGATCCGTCAATCCAAGCGGCAGGTCGGAAAAAAAGGCAAAGGAGGGAAGCGAAGACGGCAGCAGGGCAGTCACCGCCCGGAAGGGCAGTTCCAGCCAGGTGGAGCAGGAGGGAGATTCCCAGCCATGTCTGGGTACCACATGGTCTGCATCCAGCTAGCAAGGCAGGTGCGGCGCTGCTAAAAGGCACATCCCCATCATCCCCTCTTCGGTGGTGTGCGTTGGGAGGGCAGCAGTCGCCACGGAGACGGTAACTCCTGGTATGGCCTCAGCTGCAGCTTTGTTCCTTGGCTTGGCTTGTGTGTGTGTGTGTGTGCGCGCGGATACTTCTGTGTGTGTGTGTGTGTGTGTGTGTGAATGCACGTTTCTCTCACTGCAGCAATGGGTGGATGGGATATGATGTCAGGTGGCGGATGAGGGAGAGAGGGAGAGAGAGAGAGAGAGAGAGAGAAGAAAGGGAGTGGAAACGAGGGAGGGAAGAGGAGGGGCAGGGGAGAGGAGGGGATTAGAGGCCCACAGAAGCAAGAGCTGACCAAAGGAGTCGGAGGAGGAGGAGGAGGAGGAGGAGGAGGCTAAGAAATGAATGGCATCCATCGCCATTGGGGAAGCGAGAAGAGGCAGGGGGAGAGGGCCACCCTTGCAAGGATCTCAATGAGATGGATTTTAAAACTCAGGACCTCCGGAGATCAGAACTGCGGTGGACTCCAGCCTTCTCCTCACAAGACCCCATAGACAGGGTCCGACGTCCCATATCTTCCTGCCCAAGGTAGGAAATGGATGGACACCAAGCATAAAGGGACAGATTTAATATTCTGGGCAGCTGCTTCTCAACCAAGCATTCCTTACTGCCCGGATTGGGAAATGGAAGCAAGGAGATGAGCAGGCCGGAAAACCAGAGGCCATGCCTCTCCCTTCCCAATTCTGCAACCAAAGTGGATCTGAGCAAAAGGCAGGGCTTTATTGCCAGGCATGGATGCCTCTGCTTACCGATTTGGACCAAGAGCCAAGAGCCACCAGACCAACCATTAGTGGTATTATTTCCAGGTCTGACATACACCCTATTGCCAAAGGTATTCGCTCCCCTGCCTTCACTCGCACATGAACTTACAGTAAGGGACGCCCCATTCCTAATCCATGGGGTTCAATAGGACGTCGGTCCACTGCGCCCTGTTCTTGAGCTCCTCTGAAGGCCCCATGAAGTTTGGAGGTCCGTAGCGATGGACTCTGCAGGACGTTGGTGACCTCTTCGCACTAGGCGCCACAGCATCCGCTGACCCCCCTCCGTCCGTTGACGTGGCCTTCCCCTTCGTGGCTGAGTTGCTGTCGTTCCCAAACACTTCCAGGTTCTTATAACACAGCTGACAGTGGAATATTTAGGAGCGAGGAAATTTCACGCCTGGATCTGTTGCACAGGTGGCCTCCTATCCCAGTTCCACGCTGAGCTCCTGAGAGCGACCCATTCTTTCACAAGTGTTTGTCACAACAGTCTGCATGCCCAGGTCCTTGATTTTATACACCTGTGGTCGTGGAAGGGATTGGAACACCTGATTCTGATTATTTGGATGGGTGAGCAAATACTTCTGCAATATAGTGTAGTAAAACATATCTCTAATGATCTCCAGCTGGAGTGATGAAGACAAGGTGGTAGGAAGGAGCTAAAAGTCTCTGTCCAGATTAAAATTGTGAGGAAGTCCCAGATGTGAGGGTTGCAGCCTAATAAATACACACACACATTATATTTACCTAAGCACTGTGCTATCAGCATTTAGTTATATTCTTCCTATATATCTATGCCGTGAATACCAGCTGGCTTGACCAGCTACTGATTTGGAATTTGTTTCCCCAAAGTATCTAGGACTAACTTTTTTTAAAGCAAGAAGAAACTGCCGCAGCATGCAAGGAGTATTATATACTTCCCTTTCTTTGGAAACAACTGGTGTTACTCAATAAAACAAGAGTCTAAAGAATTTTGCACCCAATGAAGCCAATGACTGATCTAGATGGTCACATCTGGTGTGCAGTAGATGCATTTCAGTATTCTACGTATAAATACTCACTGGCCTATTCACACCTGTACCACAATGACCCCACTAGCCCAGGGGTAGTCAACCTTTTTATCCCACTTTCGTATCTCTGTTAGTAGTGAAATTTTCTAACCGCCCACCGGTTCCACAGTCAGGGTGATTTATAAAGTAGGGAAGTCAATTAAATTTAAAAAAAAGGAAAGTGCTTCAGTATCGGACAAAACCCCCACCGCCCTCCATGAAAGCTGGACTGCCCACTAGGGGGCGGTACGAACCAGGTTGACTACCACTGCTATATACTGTACTGTACTACACTACATTACACTATTAATGGGTTTCCAGGTGCAATGGAAGATTCGGGTTATTAGCTTCAAAGTCCTCCATAGCACAAGGCCTACTTACCTGGTTAGGCTAGGACCAAGGAGGCCGTGAGTTTACATTTAAACAATGCTGACAGAAAAGGAATCACCTGCCGTCAACTGCTTTACCGTATCCTGACCTCAGTTCCATGATTTCAACAACCTGAACATCAGAGGCCACAGAGGTAGGACATGATACCCTTCAACAGGATATGCTGATCTCTCCTTCTGCAGGATCAGATTGTGGAGCACCTCCTTCCACCTTCCCAATACCTATCGTATTCTGATTTTGCACAACAAATCCGTGACTTGATTGCGTGCTCCCATGGGGCAAAAGTGGCCAAAGGACACTCCTTACACCACAAGAGAACAAAACCCTGCCTTAAAATTTTATCCTGATTCTCCTTGCATCCCAACTTGCTTCTTCTATGTGTTTTGGCTGGCCTAAGCCACCTGCCTCTTTCTTCCTTGCATAATTTGAAGCAATTTCTACTTACTTAACATGCTCTTTTCAACATAAATATGTCAACAGGTCTAGCTTAGAGCTAGAGCTCAGCCGCGACACAATCTTAGCCAATAAGTAAATGGATTTTAGAATTTTAATGGGATATTTTAGCACAGGTTCTAAGTTTAATTGTATTTTAGGTATTACTATTGTATTTATTGTTATTTATTGCTGATTTTTAATAATAATAATATTAATATTAATAATAATAATAATTTTAATTTGTAGACCGCTCCCTCTCCCCGAAGGGACTCGGAGCGGTGCACAGGGGAATTAAAAACATACAAACATAAATACATCATAAATATATATAAAATCAGATTAAACAATTTATCCCTGCGCTAAAACCCCAAAATACTAAAAACTAAACCCCTTAAAAACCCAATTAAAACAATTTAAATGTTCCCTGTGCACCGCCCTGAGTCCATCTTGATGGAGAAGGAGCGATATATAAATCAAATAAAACTAAACTAATAAAACTAACAGGGATCAAATGCTGCTTCTCTCAAACACAAGCACGAATCTGTGTAGGGAGGCAAGAAGCTAAACTTATATTATAGATTTTTATAAGTGGCAATGGTGGTGCAGGGGTTAAAGTGCAGTATTGCAGGCTAACTTTGCCCACTGCCTGGAGTTTTATAATGACCGTCTCAAGGTGGACTCAGTCTTCCATCCTTCGGAAGTCAATCAAACGAGTATCTAGATTGTTAGGGGCAATATGCTGACGTTTGTAAACCTCTCAAAAAGTGATGTAACGCACTGTGCAATCTATATAAAGAAAAATGTAACTATGAGTTTGTTCAAAACAGGTAATCTCAGAAAGTACGGCACGGATCGCTTCCAAATTTTCACACAACATTCCTTTCAAATACGACACCAATGATATATACAGATTGTGTAGATGTCACACCTGTGCCAGGTACACGCAACGGAAATGTAAAAAATTGTAAAAAAAAGGTAGGTAGATGGATACAGAGAGAGCAGTAAGCCACAGGAATTATTTTATGACATTTTGTATTATGTCGTAGTAGGTTGGTAATACGTAGGCAGCTATAGGGATAGAGAGAGGGAGGGAGAAATGCAGTAGGTAGGTAGGTAGGTAGAGGGATAGAGAGGGAGAGGGAGAAATACGGTAGGTAGGTAGGTAGGTAGGTAGGTAGGTAGGTAGGTAGGTAGGTAGGTAGGGGAATAGAGAGAGAGAGGGAGAAATACAGTAGGTAGGTAGCAGTGAGCCACAGGAATTATTTTATGACATTTTGTATTATGTCATAGTAGGTAGGTAGGTAGGCAGCTATAGGGATAGAGAGAGGGAGGGAGAAATACAGTAGGTAGGTAGGTAGAGGGAGAGAGAGAGGGAGGGAGAAATACAGTAGGTAGGTAGGTGGAGGGAGAGAGGGAGAAATGGAGTAGGTAGGTAGGTTGGGGGTTATACAGTGGTTGTGTGTACGTGTTTGTGTGTGCAGGTATAGATCTACACACAGATTGGTTGGCCATTTAACCAGACTGGGCCACAGCAACGCATGGCCGGGAACGGCTAGTGGTATATAAATCTAAGTGCTACTGATATTGCTATTTTTATCTAACTTCTTACTTACAGCCACTGCAAATTTACAAAAAAGATACCAGAAATAATGTTTTGATTGAAGAGCCATGTAGTAATAATCTGGGTAATAACTGAAAAGCAAACTTTTCAGCAAGTAGGCAGACAGTGTTGGAAACAGTAATCGCATTTTGGGATGGTTTAAAAAAAAACCACCTGCATGAAAGCTGTGTAGAAACTTTCAATCAATCAATCAATCAATCAGTTTCATTTGTAGACCGCTCAATCTCCCCGAAGGGACTCGAGGCGGTGCACAGGAAATTAAAAAGCATATAAACATAGACCCATTATAAATATATAAAATTGAATTAAACAAACTATAACCCTGCGCTAAAATCTTTCCAAAGATTCATGAGCCTTATTTAGAAAGTGGAAATATTCCCAACATAAAATCCTTCAGGTGTATTGGTAATTGCAAATCCCTAGATTCCCAAAAAAAACCACCCAAAACCATGAACAGGACTTCTGGAGTTTCAATCTCAATATATTGAGAAAGATCCCAGTTGGAAAAGGAGGAAGCAGCTATTTTTAAAAAAAATAATGCCCCAGCAAAGAAAACATTTAATTGGCAGATGTATCAGCGGATACATAGACAACATACATAAACCTTCGCACTACCACGGACCTTCGCCTCTTCTGTCAAGCATTGAAAACTTACTTTTTTCATAGTTTGTTTTTATCAAACTATGTTGCTTCAGAAAAAGTGATATACTCCAGACCAGAGTTGTAAATTAGGACTACAAATCTTCTTCAGGTAAAGTCCTTGGACTTTACTTGGAATTTACTAATGACCAACAAGAGAATGCTGACAGAACAAAAGATAACTTTGTTTAATTCCCTTTCATTAAAATAAAAATGAATTAATGTGCAATGTCATTAAAAAAATTAGAATTCTGTGGCCACTGTTCATCCACTTTATTTATTTATTTATTTATTTGTTTGTTTGTTTGTTTGTTTATTTATTTATTTAATTTGTATACCGCCCTCTCTCCCGTTGGGGCTCAGGGCGGTGCACAGGGATAATAAAAGATAAAAAAGATAAAATACATATAATACAATCAATCAATAAATTTAAAACTAAATTAAACAAATTTAACCCGTGCTAAAATATTAAGAAACCCTATTAAAACGATGGTAAAAACAAGCGGCAGTAAAAACAAACTATGCCAGGCCGGTCGCATGAAAAAAGTAGGCCTTTAATGCTCGACGGAAGACGCGAAGGTCCGTGATAATACGGACATCTTACAAGTCCTCAGAGAGACAGCTAAGAAAGATTTTCTTTAAAAAATAGTGGTAATTTCCAGAAGATGAACCAACAATGACTATTAACTCTCTTACTCTTAAGTAGAGTATGATTTTTTTATCCATAAATTCCATTTTCAGATGACAAAGAACAAATCACTATACTTCTGTAATTCCTGATTTCCAGACAATCAGATCCTATAAATGTTTTTGGAAACAACAGACAAATATCTTTGGCATTTTCCTGTCTTTCTAATGCTCAGGCTGTGTGATCATGTACATGTCTAAAATAATCATCCACAACATCAATAAGTTTAAAGGAAATTTTGAGGGTGCATGCGAATGTTTGGAGTGGAAACCTGAAAAAAAGGACCCTCCAAGATGTGACTATGTAAACCAGGGATGTCCAAACTTGGGAACTTTAAGACTTGTGGACTTCAACTCCCAGAATTCCCCAGCCAGCATAGCTGGCTGGGGAATTCTGGGAGTTGAAGTCCACAAGTCTTAAAGTTCCCAAGTTTGGACATCCCTGATGTAAACTTAGCTCCCATGGATGCTAACTGATTGCTGGAGAACATAACAGCAAGTCAAAGGGGCTGAAATATTTCAGAGGACGATGTGGGTCAGCAGGCATTCCATGTTGCAATATTTTGGCTTTGTAACACAAATACGATGCATACTATCTAACAGGGATGGCGAAACTATGGCACGCATGGCACAGGTGGCACGTGGAGCCATTTGGCAGTGCAGTGAGGCTGCACTGGCTACCTGTGGCCTTTCGGGTGCGCTTCAAGATGTTGATTACCATCTTTAAAGTGCTCCATGGCTCGGGTCCTAGCTATCTGCGTGATCGTATCCTACCCCACACATCCCTTCGACCGATTCGCTCACACAGAGAGGGACTTCTCCAGGTGCCGTCCTCCTGGCAATGCCAACAGGCGGCTCCCAGGGGAAGGTCCTTCTCTTTGGCGGGCCCAACCCACTGAAATGACCTACCCCTCGAGCTTAGATCTACTACAGACCTCCGCTCCTTCTGTCAACAATTAAAGACCCATCTTTTCCAGCAGGCCGGCCTGGCCTAACCTAATCTACCGTACCAGCCTAGTTGTAGTAAATATTACCTAATCGGGTTTTTACGTTATAAATTTAAACGAGATATTTTAACACAGGGTAAAACATTTAATTTAGTTTTATTATTTATAATTGTTATATATGTATATGCTCTTAAATTCTTGTACACCGCCCCGAGTCTCTGCGGAGAGAGGGGGCGGTCAATAAATCCAAACAAACAAACAAACAAACAAACAATAAATAAATAAATTGCCCTGTCGGCTACGAGTAAACCGGAAGTGTCTTCCGGTTTGCTCGTAGGACCGTTTGTAGTTCTCCGGAGCCTTCAGGGACATTTCGGAAGCCTCCAGAGGACCTCTGAAGGGTAGGAGGGCTGTTTTCGCCCTCCCCAGGGTCCTATAAAGCCTCTGGAGCCTGGGAAAAGCGAAAAAAGCATGTAAAAAAGGGGGGAAGCACCTGTCACGTGCACTTGCACACCGGGGTGTGTGTGCATTGCATTATGGGTGTGGCACACTTGCGCATGACCCCCCTGTGCTCCCCCCCCAATATGGCACGTGAGCCTAAAAAGGTTTGCCATCGCTGCTATATAATATACGCTGTAATATTACTTATCTTCTATATAAATAAAAATGTAACAAAGAGTTTGTTCAAAACCGCTAACCTCCTAAAGTCCTGCACCGATCGCTTCCAAATTTTCACACAACGTTCCTTTCAAATACGGTACCAATGATATATATATATAGATTGTGTGGATGTCACACCTGTGCCAGGTACATGCAACGGAAATGTAAACAATTGTAAAAAAGGTAGGTAGATGGATACAGAGAGAGCAGTGGGCCACAGGTATTATGCCATCCTTTATGACATAAAATACTCGGTCCATAAGATAGGTAGGTAAGTAGGTAGGTAGGTAGGCAACTATAGGGATAGAGAGAGGAAGGGAGAAATGCAGTAGGTAGGTAGGTAGGTAGATAGGTAGGTAGGTAGGTAGGTAGAGGGAGAGAGGGAGAAATACAGTAGGTAGGTACGTAGGCAACTATAGGGATAGAGAGAGGGAGGAAGAAATACAGTAGGTAGGTAAGTAGGTAGGTAGGTAGGTAGGTAGAGAGATAGGGGGAGAAATACAGTAGGTAGGTAGGTAGGTAGGTAAAGGGATAGAGAGAGGGAGAAATACGGTAGGTAGGTAGGTAGAAGAATAGAGAGGGAGAGGGAGAAATACAGTAGGTAGGTAGGTAGGCAGCTATAGGGATAGAGAGAGGGTGGGAGAAATGCAGTAGGTAGGTAGGTAGGTAGGTAGGTAGGCAGGGGATAGAAAGAGAGAGAGGGAGAAATACAGTAGTGGGTAGGTTGGGGGTTATACGGTGGCTGTGTGTACATGTCTGTGTGTGCAGGTGTAGATCTACACACGGATTGGTTGGCCATTTAACCAGACTGGGCCACAGCAACACGTGGCCGGGAACGGCTAGTATAGAATAAAACTATTATAGAGAAGATCAATATGGGCTGTATCCATTTCAAAGTTGACAGAAGTTTGGATGGAACTAATAACAGACAAAATATTGACATCGTCCCGGATACCGTGGTGCATCGGCTGCATTTGCTAAACACTCTTCCTTACCTTGTTAGATGCCATCTCACTGACAGAGCGATAGGTCTGAATGGTCTCTAACTGGTCAAGACACCAGTCTAGCTCCTCCAAGGTCTCTCTGGCTAGTTGCTGGTATGTCTCTTCTACAGAAGAAATGGGGAAAGAAATCAAAGTTTAGGTTCAAGGGATCTTTCAAGCATTTCCAAAAAGAACGGAATGTCCCCTTCTGTAATTTTCTACTCAATCTCCTTGCTAAAAGCATGACCGGATCAGATTCACTGAGATGATGCAAGCTAAACTAGACAACCATGCCCAGGAGACCATCTTTAGAATGGAGGGAAGGAAGACGATGGTCTCAAAGCCATCGAGCAACCCAACCAATTATCTAAGGCAGTGCTTCTCAATTATTTTCTGTCATGCCCCCCCTAGGAAGAAGAAAACATTTCGCGCCCCCCGCGCGACTGTAAATAGTATCATCCGGGTCTAAAAGTCACACGGGCGGGTTTGGCTAATCAGGATAGAGCATCATGTCTATCCAATCGGGTCTGTTCTCCTCGAAAGGGAGGAGCATGCGCAGTCACATGTACTGGCTTAATGCTCACTATCGATGCAAATGTCAGCAGCGGTAGCCCGATTTCTTTAGCAAGTTTGATTAATTGGGGCAGAGTTATGTTTCACAGGAGAAGGTCCTTGTCAGCATCTGACTGGATACAGAGACATAAATACGGGGCTTGGCTTGTTATGACAGTGTTTGCCGAGGTCAAACGCGCCCCCCTTTACGGAGCCTCGCACTCCCCCTGGGGGGGGCGCCCCACTATTTGAGAAGCACTGATCTAAGGTAACTCACCAGAGCCAAATATGTTTTCTATTTTTGCAAACTTTCTTTAGGTTGCAAACACACACAGGGAAAGGTGAGTGACAATTGACATACATGTCAGGATACAAATACTGCAATCACTCACAGGTGGTGCATGTCTCGTTTAAGAACAATGTATACAATACAATACAATAGCAGAGTTGGAAGGGACCTTGGAGGTCTTCTAGTCCAACCCCCCGCCTAGGCAGGAAGCCCTATACCGTTTCAGACAAATGGCTATCCAACATCTTCTTAAAGACTTCCAGCATTCACAACTTCTGGAGGCAACTTCTGTTCCACTGACTAATTGTTCTAACTGTCAGGAAATTTCTCCTCAGTTCTAAGTTGCTTCTCTCCTTGATTAGTTTCCACCCATTGCTTCTTGTTCTGCCCTCAGGTGCTTTGGAGAATAGCTGGACTCCCTCTTCTTTGGGGGAACCCCTGCGATATTGAAAGACTGCTATCATGTCTCCCCTGGTCCTTCTTTTCATTAACCCAGACATACCCAGTTCCTGCAACCGTCCTTCATATGTTTTCGTCTCTAGTCCCTTAATCACCTTTGTTGCTCTTCTCTGCACTCTTTCCAGAGTCTCCACATCTTTTCTACATCGTGGCGACCAAAACTGAATGTAGTATTCCAAGTGTGGCCGTCCCAAGCCTTATAAAGTTGTATTAACCCTTCACGTGATCTTGATTCTCTCCCTCTGTTGATGCAGCCTAGAACTGTGTTGGCTTTTTTGGCAGCTGCTGCCCACGGCTGGCTCCTATTTCAATGGTTGTCCACTAGGACTCCAAGATCCCTTTCACAGTTACTGCTATTGAGCAAGGTACCACCTATACTGTTCCTGTGCATTTGGTTTTTGTTGCCTAAATGTAGAAGCTTACTGGAACTGGGATTGAACTTCTGCACTCAGGACTTTAGGATTGGCCCAAAACAATTTGCTTCCTGAGACAGAGCAGCAAATGGCACAGCATGCTCTGTTTAATCAAGTTGCGAGTTATTTTGGCGCTCCCGATATAGGATTCCACAAGCACCTCTTCCCCAGCCATAAACTAGAGTCAGGCATGAGCATCAGCTAACTTCAGACAAGCCATTTCTCTAGTAGTAAAACGAATCCTACAAGACTCATCTTATCCCATAGTATCTTCCTTATTTACTAAAATTAACACGTAACAGATTAACAGAGTTGGAAGGAACCTTGTAGGTCATCTAGTCCAGGGGTCTCCAACCTTTGCAACTTTAAGTCTGAAGGACCTCAGCGCCCAGAATTCTCCAGCCAGCTTTGCTGATTTCAACTCATGATTTATCCAGGGCACATTCTGTATTCTAAACCAGGGGTCTCCAACCGTTGCAACTTTAAGTCTGAAGGACTTCAGCTCTCAGACTTCTCCAGCCAGCAAAGCAAAGTACCTTTACCTGAGAGTGTGGCTTTGCAAACAGCTGGCTGTCCGCCCAAGGGGGATCTCCTAAGAGAGCCAAAAATAGGGGAAAGGTTAGCATCTTCTTTACTGCACAAAATATAAAATGAATTAAGCATCTTCTTTTGCTCACCCTGTTCAATAAAATTACACTTTAATAGGCTTGCAGGCACCATTGATTATCTATTATTTATTTTTATTTGTTAAATTTATTAGCCACCCATCTCACCATGGGGCTACTCTGGGCAGTATATTACATACCACAGCACCAGGTTTGTCTTCTAGAAATTATTGATATAAGGTGGAAATATAATAATAATAATAATAATAATAATAATAATAATAATAATAATAATAATAATACCACCACCACCTAGGATGCTGGCAGCAAACTGTTATCAACAATTAGCACCAGTCAATAGTATTTGTAATATGCATTTTTAAATGTTCAGTTGGCTGAGTTTCATGTTTTATGAATAAAGTAAATAATAATAATAATTGAAATATCGCGACCTGGCCATCGAAACCACACGGCTATGGATGAAGCATGTCACAGTGACACCCATTGTCATCGGGGCACTTGGCACCATGTCCAAGAATTTTACTAAATGTCTCAGCAAATTGCAGCTTCCTGCAATAACACCAGTGGAACTGCAAAAAACGGCGCTACATGGAACATCTTACACCCTAAGAAGATACTTGGTTGATTCATACCTAGGATGCTGGCAGCAAACTGTATCAACCATTGGCACCAGTCAGTAGTATTTGCAGTGCATTTTTGAATATTCAGCTGGCTGAGTTTCATGTTTTAAGGAATAAAGTAAATAATATATCCTCCGACGTTACCTTAACAGTTCCTAGGTCCTTGGTTAGGACTCGAGCTGTTGAGCTACCAACCAGCCCCAAAGGCTGTGAATCTCACCAAAGATTAACCACAGAATAATAATAATCTTTATTGTCATTGTACTAAAATTACAATGAAATTGGTTATGAATGGCATCCTAGAGGATCTGACAAACAGCTGGACCCACCCATTTCAAAGCAGGTGGTAGAATGCGTAGACCACTTTCTCTGATGCACATCATCTTCTCATATTTTCATTGCTGCTTTGTGAAATTCACTGTCGAATGATGTGTGTATTGATGGCTATAGCAGGGGTCCCCAACCCCCTGGTTCATAGACCAGCACCGGCCCACCACATGCCAGAAACTGAGTTGGTTATCATAGGGGTCATGAAACATGGGACTTGGGCAACCTCTTCTCTATGAGCCTTTGAGAAATTAAGGTCCTTCCCTTGTTTCTCTTACCTCTAAGGAGCAGCAATTGCATTCAAGTTTTAAATATAGGACGTTTCAAGCTACGGCTGCACATTTGACACAGAATGTAGGATCAAGAAGAAATGGAGCCCATTAGAGAGTGTTGAGTTCTAACTCAAAAACCCCCCAATAATGGCCATATTGGTTGACGCTGGTGGCCGACAATGTCTAGAGACCTGGAGTTTCTCCTTGGACTGGCCCCTTCTAATATCACAGCATTGTGAATGTTCAAATGGAGCTCCATTCCATTCTTGCAGTGCGTTCTAAAGTTCTGAATTCTGTCTCTGGCATTGATTAGTCAGCGACAGGAGTTTGACAAATGGGAGTGAATCGAAAAGAAAGAGGCGAATGAATGCCATCATACTCAGTATTACAGGATCCCACCCCCTTCGCTATTTCATAAATATGTTGGCATCTGTGGTCTACCGAGCAAAGGCAACAATTATGCTGATTTCACAAAAAAGGTCTAATAAACTACTATTATTTTTTCATGAATGATTAAGTGGCCGGAAACTTCTGGTCCACTGGCAGATGTTGGCGTGCAACTGCAACTATCTTTCAACACCATCCATTCTGGGTGGGCATAACGAAGACTCCAAAGCTTTCTGGAGTCCATGTGTTGCCTGTGTTTAAAAGAATACATGTGAAATAATTTTTTGAATATCCAAGGGTCTCGATCAGGGGTCGGGAACCTTTTTGGCCGAGAGAGCCAGGAACGCCACATATTTTAAAATGTAATTCCGTGAGAGCCATACAATATGTTTAAAACGAAATACAAGTAAACGTTTGCATTTTATGTAAGACCAACCCTTTTAAAGTACAATAAGTCTCTTAATTCTTTCTCTTTCTTTCTCTTTCTTTCTCTTTTTCTGTGTGTGTCTCTCTCCTCCCTTCCTCTCTGTCACTCTGTGTGTGTGTGTCTGTCCTTCTGTCTCTCACTCACTCAATCACTCATTCTGTGTGTTTGTGTCTGTCTGTCTCTCACTCACTCACTCACTCACTCACTCATTCTGTGTGTGTGTCTCTCTGTGTTTCTGTCTCTCACTTAATCACTCACTCTGTGTGTTTGTGTCTGTCTGTCTCTCACTCACTCACTTAATCACTCATTCTGTGTGTGTGTCTCTCTGTGTTTCTGTCTCTCACTTAATCACTCACTCTGTGTGTGTTTGTGTCTGTCTGTCTCTCACTCACTCACTTAATCACTCATTCTGTGTGTGTGTCTCTCTGTGTTTCTGTCTCTCACTCACTTAATCACTCACTGTGTGTGTGTGTGTGTGTGTCTCTCTCTCTCTCTCTGTGTGTATTTCTGTCAGTCTCTTTCTGATCCCCTCCCTCCCTCCTTCTCTCTCTCTCTGTGCGTGTCTCGTCTTCCGGCCGTAGCCCCACTCCGTGGAAAACATAACCGCGCCCGCACCGCACAATTACAGCCCGGAGCAGGACCACAGCCCCTCTCCCAACTGGTCCTTCCTTGCTCAGAGGGCTTCGGAGGGAACCTTCTGCAGAAGCCCAGGCGAGTGAGAACAACTTCCCGCCATTACGAACTCTCCGAGGCTGTAATTGTATGGGCTGTGCGCGTGCACCTATGTTTTCCACGGTGTGGAGCACCGGCTGTGGAAAACATAGGCGCGTGCGCACAGCCCATACAATTACAGCCTCGTAGACTTCGTAACGGCGGGAAGTTGTTCTCACTCGCCTGGGCTTCTGCAGAAGCTTCCCTCCGAGCAAGGAAGGGCCAGTTGGTAGAGGGGCTGAGGTCCTGCTTCGGGCTGTAATTGTGCGGTGCGCGCGCGGCTATGTTATTTATATAGATTTCTCTGCGAGCCAGATGCAGCCCTCAAAAGAGCCACATCTGGCTCGCGAGCCATAGGTTCCCGACCCCTGATCTAGATAGTCCAACAATCTTTTTAGATTGAAGGTGTGTATTGAAAACTGACAAGCAACAGCCAACTCTCACTGGCTTTTTGCCCTCCAGGAACTGGTGTTCAGAGGAACACAATCCTTGTACCTGAGGAATTTTATTTAGCTACTGCAGGGAAAGATGCATACAATCTCCCATTCAGGTAGCTTTTTATCAGCTATGTGGACTACGAAAACGGGAGCATAATGCAGCAGATTCTGGGGAATCTGGAAGAATCTGAAATTTTGCACACGAGCGTCTACTAGTTCCTCTAAAAGCTGCTTATCCAATAGACTTGAATACCTGGTATCTGTAACTTGGCATCATAAAAGATCAAGAAGCCATCGAGAGTTTAACTCCACGGCTTTCATGGACACTTACTTATTGGATGTTGGCGTAGGAACATTTGCCAGGATGGAGAAATTATTACGTACGCTCCTCAGGCTTGCCAAGACCTGTAGAAAACACATATGGATCAAGAATGTTAAGAAGTAAAGTTTGCCACAGAATAATTGCAATTAACAATTAAAAAGCAGCCAAGTAAGCGGAGTCTTCCTCCACTTAAAGGATTAGGGGCTGTAAAGGGAAGAGCGAGACTTGAGTCAAGAAGGTTCTTTCTAAACCCAAGTGTGTGTGGCTCTGTGTTAAGTGTTGTTTCTGATAGGACACAAAAAATAATTACCATATTTTTCGGAGTATAAGACGCACCGGAGTATAAGACACACCCAGGTTTTGAAGAGGCATTAAAAAAAAAAAAAGTAGGTAAGTAGATAGAGAGGGAGAGAAAGAGAGTAGGTAGGTAGGTATATATAGGGGGGAGAGAAATACAGTAGATAGGTAGGAAGAGAGAGAGTGTAGATAGGTAGGTAGAGGGAGAGAGAGAGAGAGAGAGGGAGAGAAATACAGTAGATAGGGAGGGAGGGAGAGAGAGAGTAGGTACATAGGTAGGTAGGTAGGTAGGTAGATGTTTCCAGGTGTATTTACCCATTTGCTGGAGAAGGAAATCACTGACCACCTTTGGAACAGGTGCCGTTTCTGCAGGCACGGTACTTGACCAACATAATTCTCATCAATCCCTCTAACTAAACAGCTTTGCGAAAGGGAAAAAAAACCCTTTTTGCACTGTGCAAACCTCCCCCAAACGGCCCGTTTTTTGTGAAAATGGGCCCATTTTTTTTCAAATAAAAGGCACGAATAGCCTTGGTGGAGTTTGCAGAGTCCTCCGGGGGGGGGGGGGAGACAAGGAAAAATGGGCCATTTTTTTGTGACAACGGGCCATTTTTTGGCATAGTCTTATGGAGGCTTATAGAGTGCTGCTGGTGGCGGGGGGGGGGGGGGAATGCTGTGTTTTTTACTCATTTCTGCCCTCCCCAGACCCCAGGAGCTCTCTTGAAGCCTCCATAAGGGTATGCGCGTGGCAATTTTGGTGAAGAGGCAGGGTTCCAGGAGGCAAAAAAATGCTGTATTCAATGTATAAGACGCACCCAGATTTTCAGCCTCTTTTTAGAGGAAAAAAGGTGTGTCTTATACTCCGAAAAATATGGTAACTTCCTTTTCCATTCTTCCAACAGAGAAAAGCTCTAGATTTCTCTAAACGATCAGAGGCTCGGTACATTTTTCATCCGTAAGAAACAAGGAAAAAAGAAAACTTGGTCCTGCTGATTGGTGCCTGATAGAAATGCAAAGAATGCTATCCAGCCGATCGCCTGCAATTCTTTTCATCTACTCATGCACTGCTACTGAGAAGTGTGTTTCAAGGAAGGTGGCTAGCCTCTAATAAACGTGGCTTACTCAGCCACGGTCCAATGGGAAACCAAAGATGTACTGTAACGTCGTAAGCTTTATGAACAATTCTGAAATTAAGAAAAGCCATACCTGGGCAAATGGTGTCACTATCAGATCTTCAGCATGCCTGTAAAGGAGAAAAAATGATGGATCTGTATTACTTTGGACAGAGGGAACAGAATCTGAAGTTTAAAGTGTTAAATGAAGGCAGAGGAAGCCCAGGACTTAACTGGACAATTATTTTACCGCAGGATTGTCTCAAAGACAAAATGGGAAGGAGGAAGGGAGCGGAAAGTACAAGGATACTGCCATCAATTTTTTTTTTCTTTTTTGTAAAAATTTTCAATCATTTTCAACTTTGTATAACATGTCGTTCGGTCACAAATTTTTTATCGGTTTTTACAATTACAAATATAATTATTAATTTTCCATCCAATGTAACCCAATAAGACTTCATTATTAAGCTCAGATATATGAATGTATATGTATAATAATAATAATAATAATAATAATAATTTAATTTGTAAAACCGCACCCTCTCCCCACAGGGTCTCGGGGCGGTGCACAGGTAGAATAAAAACCAAATACATACAGCAATTCTAAAAACAAATTAAATATAACCTGCGCTAAAATTCCCATTAAAACTAAATAATACTAATTCCCCATAAAACCCCAGAGGCAGAGAGACTCATCCTAGGCCGGCCAGACAGAAAAAGTGAGTCTTTAATTTAAGACGGAAGGAGCGGAGGTCCGTGGTCGTCCTGATATCGGGGGGGAGGTCGTTCCAGAGGGCCGGGCCCGCCACAGAGATAGCCCTTCCCCTGGGTGTCGCCCGCTGACAGTGTCTAGTGGACGGCACCCGGAGAAGTCCCTCTCTGTGGGAGCGAATCGGCCGCGAGGATGTATGAGGCAGGATCCGATCCCGCAGATAGCTAGGTCCCGAGCCATGGAATGAAAACTATTTTTTCTTCATTTCATACCACCTTATTCTCTTGGATAATTAATTATCTGTATAGTAACAAGTAGTATTTATCAAAAATTAATCTTTTTCTACTCGATTGTCTTTAGCAAATGTATTATTACTATAAAATATGTTACATAGTCAAACACCCATAATATTTTCTCTATATAAAATCAAAAGATTATCCAAATTTTCATGTGTGTGTGTGTGTGTGTGTGTGTGTGTGCGCGCGTGTGTGTTAGTTTTATGAGCTAACACACATATCTAAAAAATTACACAACGTAATTCTTGGCTTGTTGTCTAGATGGTCTCTGGTGATGAGCCGAAAGGCAGGAAAGGAAACAGTATGTCTCCTCCCTTAATTGGGGCCTAATAGCAGGTTGTTGTGAAACAATTGCCTATACTAATATACCCTGTTTCAGCTGATGCAATAAGGGGAACTGGCTTGGCTAAAGTGCTAGGCTCCTTGCCTAGCATGCAACACAGCCCCGGTTCGAATCCCAGTAAGGGGTATGGCCAGCTGATGAGAGCTAATAAGCTCGAAATAGATCTATCCTGGTCTCTCTCTAATTTAATTTATTGATCAGCTCATAAAACTAACACACACACACACACACACAATTAATAATCTAGTTAATATACAAAATATCTTTCTAATATAACGTACAATATCTACCGTTATCTGCCATCAATTTCTATAGGAAAAAATAGGATAGAGATGGGAAGAAATAAAAGAAATAATATCTAAATCCCATAATCTGAGCCACAAACTTTTTTCTGGCAGGAGACTCGGATGATGCTCAGAGAAAATACTGTAGGTCAATATTCTTAAGCAGACAAGTTCAACTTTGAGCCTTGAAACCATTTATGTTGAGGAAAACTCAACCAAAATGGTCCATAAGGCAATCCCAGCCTACATACTGAATGCCACTACTAACATTCCCCCCACCCTGAAGTGCATTATTTAAACCTTGGTTGCTGTGTTCCTTAAACTCGCTATATTGTAGAGTGAAAAAGATTGTTTGATAGTAGAGTCTAGAGCAGTGTTTCTCAACCTTGGCAACTTGAAGAGGTCTGGACTTCAACTCCCAGAATTCCCCAGCCAGCATCGCTGGCTGGGGAATTCTGGGAGTTGAAGTCCAGACCTCTTCAAGTTGCCAAGGTTGAGAAACACTGTTCTAGAGGAATCTTACAGGGAAGCACCTTGTAAAAAACATGCTTCAGAGCTAACCGAATCATCCTATATTATTCTCTCTCTCCAAAGCTCTGGGTAGGAGGCCGAACTTTGCTGGACTGGGGAAGATATTCCTGGACGGTCAAAGCCTATGCTGAAATAGGGGATGGGGAGCTGGTGCTGAGAGTAGTATACAATATACAACAGCAGAGTTGGAAGGGACCTTGGAGGTCTTCTAGTCCAACCCCCTGTCTAGGCAGGAAGCCTATACCGTTTCAGACAAATGGCTATCCAACATCCTCTTCAAGACTTCCAGTGTTGGGGCATTCACAACTTCTGGAGGCAACTTCTGTTCCACTGATTCTCACTGTCAGGAAATTTTTCCTCGGTTCTAAGTTTCTTCTCTCCTTGATTAGTTTCCACCCATTGCTTCTTGTTCTACCCTCAGGTGCTTTGGAGAATAGTTTGACTCCCTCTTCTTTGGGGCAACCCCTGAGATATTGGAAAACTGCTATCCTGTCTCCCCTAGTCCTTCTTTTAGGACTAGGGGATGTATAAGACGCACCCAGATTTTCAGCCTCTTTTTAGAGGAAAAAAGGTGCGTCTTATACTCCGAAAAATACGGTACATGACTGCTTCTGAGCCTCAGCATAATATGTTATACCGTGTATAATTCCTAGAACTTCCTCAGCTAGCATCCTGGATGGAGAAATTCTGGGAATTGAGGTCCACACTCAAGTTGTTGAGATTGAGAAACACTGATCTGGAGAAAGGGTGGTTGGTTAACTTGATCATGGAAGCATGCCAATACTCTTACCACACTTCCATGAGGTTAAATGTTGCAGGGGACATAGCAGCAATGGAAACTGACATGAGGTTAATAAAATATCTGGACCTCTCTCTTTTTGGGCATTAGGACAGTGTGTGGGGATGTTATGTCAAACAGTTTTGTTAAACTGAGTGGTCGTATAACACAGCTTGTCATGATATTTTTGCAAAACACATTTTTTTGCCACAAAGAAGAGGGAGTCAAGCTATTCTCCAAAGCACCTGAGGGCAGAACAAGAAGCAATGGGTGGAAACTAATCAAGGAGAGAAGCAACTTAGAACTAAGGAGAAATTTCCTGACAGTGAGAACAATGAATCAGTGGAACAGAAGTTGCCTCCAGAAGTTGTGAATGCCCCAACACTGCAAGTCTTTAAGAAGATGTTGGATAGCCATTTGTCTGAAACAGTGTAGGGCTTCCTGCCTAGGCAGGGAGTTGGACTAGAAGACCTCCAAGGTCCCTTCCAACTCTGCTATTGCATTATTTGTGTCTACATACAAGGAGCCGTGAGCAGCCGAGAGTCAAATGGAATTGGGTAACTCTAAATAAATAAATAAAAAGAAAGAAAGAAGGAAAGAAGGAAGGGAAGGGAAGGAAGCCACAATGTTTTCTCTTTCTGCTTCCAAATTCCAGCATCCCAATCCAAGGGGCATAGAAGATCCCTGACTGAAGGGGCTAAGAAAACTCATGCAAAATGTGAGCGTTTCTCCCTTTTTCAATTGTGCTGCAGGTAGCAGCCTTTTTATTTTATTTTGCAGTATTTGGTGAACTTTGCGATTGCAAGAAAATTAGGCTGCAATGTTGAGAACAGACCTCCAGCCAGCTTTGCTTTAAAGCAGGGGTCTCCAACCTTTGCAACTTTAAGTCTGAAGGACTTCAGCTCCCAGACTTCTCCAGCCAGCTTTGCTTTAAAGCAGGGGTCTCCAACCTTTGCAACTTTAAGTCTGAAGGACTTCAGCTCCCAGACTTCTCCAGCCAGCTTTGCTTTAAAGCAGGGGTCTCCAACCGTTGCAACTTTAAGTCTGAAGGACTTCAGCTCCCAGCTTTGCACCCCCAACCCCCCTCACCCCGCATGTGAGGGGGGTTGGGGGTGGGAGGCACCGTTTTACGGTGGTTCTCCTCCTACCTCTCTGGCCGATCGCAATTTGTGCGGGCAGGAGAGCAGAGGTCGACCCCGAGACCCCTCACATGCGGGGTGCCTCAGGGGTCGGTCCTCTCGCCTCTCCTGTTTAACGCATACATGAAGCCGCTGGGCGAGATCATCCGTGGTTTTGGGGTAGAGTACCACCTGTACGCTGATGACACCCAGCTGTACATATCTACCCCAAACCACCCCAACGATGCCGTAGCGGTGATGTGCCAGTGCCTGGAAGCCGTGCGGATCTGGATGGGAAGTAACGGACTTAGGCTCAACCCGACCAAGACCGAGTGGCTGTGGTTTCCGGCTGCCCGATTCAACCAGCTCTCTCCAACGCTGGCCATAGGGGGCGAACATCTTGCCCCTGTGGATGGGGCGCGCAACTTGGGTGTCCTCCTGGATACCCGGCTGTCCATGGAAGATCAAGTGACAGCCGTGGCCAGGAGGGCGTTTTACCAGGTTCGCCTGGTACGCCAGTTGCGCCCCCTATTGGATCGGGACGCCCTTCGCACAGTCACTCATGCTCTCGTGACATCCCGACTGGATTATTGCAACTCTCTCTACATGGGGCTCCCCTTGAGGTGTACCCGGAGGCTTCAGTTGGTCCAGAATGCAGCCGCGCGAGCAATTATGGGCACCTCTAGGTTTGCCCATGTAACACCGCTGTTGCGCGAGCTGCACTGGCTACCTGTCGTCTTCCGGGTGCGCTTCAAGGTGTTAGTTACCATCTTCAAAGCGCTCCATGGCTCGGGACCTAGCTACCTGCGGGATCGGATCCTGCCCCATACATCCTCACGGCCGATTCGCTCCCACAGAGAGGGACTTCTCCGGGTGCTGTCCACTAGACTTTGTCAGCGGGCGACGCCCAGGGGAAGGGCCTTCTCTGTGGCGGGCCCAGCCCTCTGGAATGACCTTCCCCCCGATATCAGGACAACCACGGACCTCCGCTCCTTCCGCTTAAAATTAAAGACGCACTTTTTTCGTCTGGCCGGCCTTGGGTAGTCTCTTTTTAGGTCAGGGTTTTTTAGGGGTAATTTTTAGTTTAGTTATGGGTTTTAGCGCAGGATTTATTTAATCTATTTTTAACTTTGTATTTTGTATTTGTTTGTGGTCTATTTGTATTTTTAATTGCCTGTGCCCCGCCTCGAGTCCCCTTGGGGAGAGAGAGCGGGATAGAAATTAAAAAATTATTATTATTATAAAATTATTATTATTATAAAATTATTATTATTAATTATTATTATTAATTATTTGCTGGTTGGAGAAGTCTGGGAGCTGAAGTCCTTCAGACTTAAAGTTGCAAAGGTTGGAGACCCCTGCCCTACATGAGGGTCCATCTCTGTTGGAGGGCTTGCAGGAGACCCCTGTTCTAATGGTTACCTGTCTGCTTAATAAAAGGCTCCTTTTGAAATAATCCATTTCAAGAGTCTTTACTTTCTTAAGTTAGGAGAGGAGCCATTACAGTTGGCTCTGCTCAGAAAAGGTAGTTCCTTCGTGACGACCAATAACTATGTCTTAAGAGGCCACATTTCTGCCCCTCACTCAGGACTGCCAGCTAACATAAGGAGAGGCTTAACTGGTACTGCTGGAAGATTCACAAGAGAGCCTATGAGCCGCCCAGTCTACGGCTGATCTAGTCTTGCGGTCAATAGGCCGATTCCTGGTCTTCCTTTGGTTCAGGGAGCTTGCCACTGGGAAAGGGGATGCAATAAGGTGCCTGGCTTTCAACCCATCGGTCATCCATGGGACACATGTATTTTCCAGTCCAAGGTCTACCTGCCTGGGCCTTTAAGAGCCTTGATTGCTCTATGATCTCCATAAAAGAAAGAAAGAAGGACTTACGCTTCACTGGCAATGGAGGAGTTGCGTGACATGGTCTTTGGCGACATGTCGTAATCACTGTCCGAACGATATAGGAAGGACTCACGCCTTTGGCTCTGCGGAAAGCTGGGGTGAAGCACCAATCCAGGGCTGGCCTGGGAATCCAGGGGGCTGCGACCTGGAGATGGGCCATTTTCCACTTCAAAGCTGCCAGGGGGGAAAAAGAAACACGTCAAGCAATTCAAGAACTTTGCTCACCTAATGTTAAAAAATACAGAACCTCCAGTATATTAATGTGGGAACAATAACCAACTCTTAAGAATTGTTCAGGAGCTTCGTTAAGCATCCACTCTTATTCACAGGCCTGTTTTGCATCTTGGGCTAAATCATGGATTGCTTAAATATGGTTGATTGATCAAACCAGGGATAGTCAATCTTTTTATATCTACCGCCCACTTTTGTATCTCTGTTAGTAGTAAAATTTTCTAACCGCCCACCGGTTCCACAGCAATGGTGATTTTATGAAAACCTAATGAAAATGTTTTTAAATAATGCTATAATTTTTTTTTTAAAAGTCAATTAAATTTTAAAAAAGGAAAGTGCTTCAGTATTGGACAAAACCTCTACCGCCCACCATGGAAGCTGGAACGCCCACTAGGGGGCGGTAGGGACCAGGTTGACTACCACTGATCTATAACTCTCTATCTCTCTATTTCTCCTGTCTGTCTGTCTGTCTGTCTGTCTGTCTGTCTGTCTGTCTGTCTGTCTGTCTGTCTGTCTGTCTGTCTATCTATCTATCTATCTATCTATCTATCTATCTATCTATCTATCTATCTATCTATCATCCAAAACAAGGGTAGTCAACCTTTTTATACCTACCACCCACTTTTGTCTCTCTGTTAGTAGTAATATTTTCTAACCGCCCACCAGTTCCACAGTCATGGTGATTTTATGAAAACCTAATGAAAATGTTTTTAAATAATGCTTTTTTTTTTTTTAAGCCAATTAAATTTTAAAAAAGGAAAGTGCTTCAGTATCAGACGAAACCCCTACCGCCCACCATGGAAGCTGGAACGCCCACTAGGGGGCGATAGGGACCAGGCTGACTACCACTGGATTAAACCATTAATTGGCAGGATTCAAAGATTATATTAAGATACAAGCATGTTTAATAAATTATAAAAGACAGCACACTATGCACGAAAATCACATTGTGTGTTAAATAGTTATGCAGGAAATCATGCACATTACTTGGTTCAAGTTCATTTTTTTAAAAAGCAGCTCGTAAACACAAACAGTTTAATACAGATGATCTTCTAGAATCCCCTGTAAGATAAACCTGCACCAAATTTACAGTTGGATTAAAAAAGGTATTTTGTTCATTGCCCACAGGATACCTTCCCGCTAACCCACAAAGCCAGTTAAAAGTTCAAGCAAAGAGTTCCACCAAAATTGTAAATGAAGCGTGTGTAAATAAAACGATGCAATTGGTGTCGGCCATATTGGTTTATTTATTTTACATAGATACAAGGCTTCACAACAGAGTACGTAAGATTTCCTTTATGCAAAAGTGGAAGTGTTTAGTAACCGGCTTAAATGACGCCATAGAGAATCGCTCCCTTCCTTCCTCATTTTTTTTTTTTTTTATCTTTTACTCCCTCTGCTGGTGAATAAACTGTTCCTGTATAAGATATGCACATTTCTATATAATGTTTAATTGTTCCAGTTGCATTCCAGGACTGTAAAAAAAAACAAAAAACTGACAAGCACAATATGTATAGGAAGTTAAGTCCCATTCTGTCTTCTGGGTGCTTTAAAAGTCTCAACAAAACGATGGCGTAAGACAGGGGTCCCCAACCTTTGCAACTTTAAGCCTGAAGGACTTCAGCTCCCAGACTTCTCCAGCCAGCTTTGCTTTAAAGCAGGGGTCCCCAACCTTTGCAACTTTAAGTCTGAAGGACTTCAGCTCCCAGACTTCTCCAGCCAGCTTTGCTTTAAAGCAGGGGTCTCCAACCTTTGCAACTTTAAGTCTGAAGGACTTCAGCTCCCAGACTTCTCCAGCCAGCTTTGCTTTAAAGCAGGGGTCTCCAACCTTTGCAACTTTAAGTCTGAAGGACTTCAGCTCCCAGACTTCTCCAGCCAGCTTTGCTTTAAAGCAGGGGTCTCCAACCTTTGCAACTTTAAGTCTGAAGGACTTCAGCTCCCAGCTCCCAGAAGTCTGGGAGCTGAAGTCCTTTAGACTTAAAGTTGCAAAGCACCCATCCTCCTCGACAAAAACACCACACTGAGACTGACCTCTGCAAGATCACAGGAGGGTTTCCTTCCTAAAGCTCTCTAGCTCAGAGGTCCCCAACCTTTGCAACTTTAAGTCTGAAGGACTTCAGCTCCCAGACTTCTCCAGCCAGCTTTGCTGGACTTAAAGTTGCGAAGGTTGGGGACCCCTGGCGTAAGATGTTTGCGTTAACAAACTATGCAAAAATATTAACAGAATTCCCACCCTCTTGCCCACTTTTATTTAACTCCGCGAGTTAAAGGCACTTCAGAAATATGATGAAAGGCACAGGGCTCTTCTACAAGATTCAGTGCTATTCTCCAACCCTGAGTATCCTCAAGCACACACCCTTGTGTGCCCTTCATTGCAATGGGCGATTCTTCAAATACTAGCAAATGCTAGCTTCTCGTCAACTCAAGCGTTGCAAACTCCAGATTTCCACGGCTTCCGATTCTTGCAGCCAACGGAAAAGTTTTCTCTAGCCTGACTGGAAGCATGCAGTCATGAGCAACACCCGTGGCCCAGACGTAACGCTCCGTGCTAGCTTTGGCAGACAACACATTGCCCAACTAACCTTCGGATGGATAAATGAAGACTGGGCAGAGACATGACCCGGTTGTAATCAATGCCGCTTGACATGTTGACGTGAGCCATCCTCCTGGGTCGCCGTAGAGTAAGACGCCTGGGCCACAAGGTGTCTAATCCAGATATCTGCAGGAATCCAGCCGCTTATTCTCCCTTGTCACACCCTATGTTGTGCTGGGAGATGCTGGTGCAATCGAGTTGTGAAATGCAGCTAGAGTGGCAGGGTGACTCATCCCTTGACAAGTAAGGCTTCGTTGGGGCTGGCTGGAAGTGACAGGATCTCTCCCAGCCAATCTAACAAGAGGATGCCCCCATCAAGGGTTCCAGGGAATGCGCTTGCCCTCTTCGGAAGGTTGGGCTTCCTCTTTCCTGTGGTGTCGGCTTGGGAGCCTTTCACCTCGAGTTACCCGTTTCTCTTTCCCACAAACACACAAACCTACATTCCACCCTGGAGATACTCCTGTCTTAAGGACAGAGGAGTGGAGTGCAAAATAAAACCCTCAGCTTGTTTGGCCACAGCTGTCCATTTCAATATATCCAAGCCCAACTCATTGTCTACTCTAGGGAGCAGTAGAAATGAAACCAAAATAGAAAACATAACGTAGATGCAAAATAAATAAATCCTCTTTGGAGACAGGAAAAGTTATATTATTATATTATTTAATTTTTTTATACCGCGCCTATCTCCCCGAAGGGACTCAGGGCGGTGCACAGGAAGTTAAAAAGCGGAGATTTATTTATTTTATTCAATTTATATCCCGCCCTTCTCCAAAAAGGACCCAGGATACAAACATATAAATAAAAAATAGATAAAAATAATAAATAGATAAAAATAGATAAATAGATGCAGAGAAGAGCAACCAAGATGATTAGGGGAGTGGAGGCTAAAACATATGAAGAACGGTTGCAGGAACTGGGTAGGTCTAGTTTAATGAAAAGAAGGACCAGGGGAGACAGGATAGCAGTCTTCCAATATCTCAGGGGTTGCCACAAAGAAGAGGGAGTCAAGCTATTCTCCAAGGCACCTGGGGGCAAGACAAGAAGCAATGGGTGGAAACTAATCAAGGAGAGAAGCAGCTTAGAACTGAGGAGAAATTTCCTGACAGTTAGAACAATTAACCTCTGGAACAGCTTGCCTCCAGAAGTTGTGAATGCCGCAACCCTGGAAGTCTTTAAGAAGATGTTAGATTGCCATTTGTCTGAAATGGCATAAAGTTCCTGCCCACGCAGGGGGTTGGACTAGAAGACCTACAAGGTCCCTTCCAACTCTGCTATTGTATTATTGTATTATTGTACTGCAAACAATAAAATCTAATTAAAGTGTCCTGTGCTAAAAACAGCTCCCTAAAAATTACCCACAAATTGAAATCAAATTAAAACAATTTAAGACTCAGTCTGTGAAGGTGCTCTCGAAGGCTAGGCTAGGCCGGCTAGATGGAAGAAATAGGTCTTCAAACGTTGGCGGAAGAGGCGGGGGTCCGTGGTGGTCCAGAGTTCAGGGGGTAGGTCGTTCCAGAGGGCTGGGCCCGCCACAGAGAAGGCTCTTCCCCCTGGGGGTCGCCAACCGGCATTGCCCGGCAGACGGCACCCGGAGAAGGCCCTCTCTATGCGAGCGAATCGGCCGGAGGGATGTATGGGGTAGAAGTTAATAAGCTGTAGCATGTTTTCTGTCATTTTTGCACGATGTACCACAAGTCATTCGGTGGCGTAATCTTAAAGAGCGCATACATCTCTCCCAAGTGAAACTAACCATTTTTTCCCTGTCTTTCTCGTTCTGAAATTCCAGCTAGTTTCAGTTGGGATGGCCTCTAACATCCTGCGGAAGAAAAGATCCGCCAAATCTTCCATATAATGTGGAACGTTTAAGAAGGTTAACTTATTCCACGTGCAAAAGGAACTATTTATTTATTTATTTATTTATTTTTCAAAATTTATATACCGCCCTATTCTCCGTGGTAGGACTCAGGGCGGTACACAGAAAAGGTAAAAACCACGACACATACATATAATATAAAATTAAATTAAATAGAAAATCTGTGCTAAAAAATTAAAATCACTAAAATAAAATATATTATAAAATTAAATTAAATAGAAAATCTGTGCTAAAAAATTAAAATCACTAAAATAAAATATATTATAAAATTAAATTAAATAGAAAATCTGTGCTAAAAAATTAAAATCACTAAAATGCTCACTTTAAGATTAAACCCTTAATCTATGCCAGGCCGGCCAGATGGAAAAAATGCTTTTTAAGCATACGACGGAAGAGGCGTAGGTCAGTGATGGTGCGAAGGTCAGGGGCAGGTCGTTCCAGAGGGCCGGACCCGCCACAGAGAAGGCCCTTCCCCTGGGAGTCGCCAGCCGGCATTGACCGGCAGACAGCACCCTGAGGAGGCCCTCCCTGTGGGAACGGACAGGTTGAAGGGAGATGTGTGGTAGGAGGCGGTCTCGCAAATACCCAGGACCCGTGCCATGGAGCGCTTTGAAGATGGTAATTAACACCGTGAAGCGCACCTGGAAGACCACAGGCAGCCAGTGCAGCTCGCGCAGGAGAGGTGTTATACGGGAGTACCGTGAGGTTCCCAGAATCCCCTGCACGGCCGCATTCTGGACCAGCTGGAGTCTCCGGGTGCATCTCAAGGGGAGCCCCATGTAGAGAGCATTGCAGTAGTCCAGGAGGGCTTGGGTGACTGTGCGAAGGGCGTCCCGATCTAGAAAGGGCGCAACTGGCGTATCAGGTACACCTGATAGAAAGCCCCCCTGGTCACGGCTGTCACATGGTCATCCAGGGACAGGAGGACGCACAAGTTGCGGGCCCTTTCCACGGGGGCTAATGACTCGCCCCCGATAGCCAGAGATGGCACTAACTGGCTATATCGAGACGCCCGAAACCACAGCCACTCGGTCTTGGACGGGTTAAGCTGAAGCTTGTTCCTCCCCATCCAGACCCGTACGGCCTCCAAACACTGGGACATCACTTCAAGGGCATCTGAGAAGCAGACAATTCTACATGGCAGTGCAACATGCGACGGAATTAATCCCCCCTTGCTAGCAAAATGTTTCGTAAATAGCAAATGAGAGAGACAAATAATAAGAGAATTAAAAGCCTAGTGACAACAAGACCCGCAAAAGGTTGCTTCGTTCAATCCATTGGCCAACAGTCCAAGATCCTTCTTCCCCCTGCTATAAACACATGCTCTGTAAATTGCTCTGGTCTCGTGTAGTTCCGTAAGGCAGGGATGTCCAAACTTGGGAACTTTAAGACTTGTGGACTTCAACTCCCAGAATTCCCTAGCCAGCAGGGGTCTGCAAAGTGGGCTCTTTTAAGACTGGCTGGACTTCGACTCCCAGAATTCCACAGCCAGCAGAGGTCTGCAAAGTGGGCTCTTTTAAGACTGGTGGACTTCAACTCCCAGAATTCCCCAGCCAGCAGGGGGTCTGCAAAGTGGGCTCTTTTAAGACTGGCTGGACTTCGACTCCCAGAATTCCACAGCCAGCAGAGGTCTGCAAAGTGGGCTCTTTTAAGACTGGTGGAGTTCAACTCCCACAATTCCAAAGCCAGCAGGGGTCTGCAAAGTGGGCTCTTTTAAGACTGGCTGGACTTCGACTCCCAGAATTCCCCAGCCAGCAGGGGGTCTGCAAAGTGGGCCCTTTTAAGACTGGTGGACTTCAACTCCCAGAATTCCCCAGCCAGCAGAGGCCTGCAAAGTGGGTTCTTTTAAGACTGGTGGACTTCGACTCCCAGAATTCCCCAGCCAGCAGAGGTCTGCAAAGTGGGCTCTTTAAAGACTGGAGGACTTTAACTCCCAGAATTCCCCAGCCAGCAGGGGGTCTGCAAAGTGGGCTCTTTTAAGACTGGTGGACTTCAACTCCCAGAATTCCCCAGCCAGCAGGGGGTCTGCAAAGTGGGCTCTTTTAAGACTGGTGGACTTCAACTCCCAAAATTCCCCAGCAAGCTAGGGGAATTCTGGGAGTTGAAGTCCACCAGTCTTAAAAGAGCCCACTTTGCAGACCCCTGACATAGAGCATAGTATTAAAACACTGGGTTCTGATATGACCATCCAAGATAGATAGATGATAGTTAGATAGTTAGACAGACAGACAGACAGACAGACAGACAGACAGACACAGACGGATGGATAATCTTGGATTGATGTCATCAGACCTGAGTGTTTTAATACAATACTGTGCAGTCCTTCAAAATGTTTAGTTTTTTTTTCTTGTTACTTCTAGTTTTTGTGATTTTTTTCCCTCCATGTGAAAGTCAATACAGGCTGTCCAACTTGAATTCTTTGTGTTAGGACAGACTTTCCATTTCCTGAAGGAAGTCTTCTTAACTTTTAGAGTTTCCTGGATACTACTAGAAAGCAGTGGTGGACTCTTTCTGAACTTGGCTGACTCTTACATTCCAATTGAGCTACCATTATTGTAGTTTTAAAGTGTCACAAGGGAATACGAAAACATTTCTTGACTTTTCTCATTTGGATGTATGCTAAATATAATAACAAAACACTGTTATCCGGACTGCTTGGTTCTTTCTGTAAAATTTGTCAATAGCAAATACCCCAAATATCAACAGAATCTGTTGATTCTCTTCTGTTCTACCTGCTTTCTATTATAATTATCATATCTACATTCTTTTTAAGCCAAATATTCTCTATTCCCCATCTTGGGTGAGATATGAGTAATAGCAGCAAAGAAATACCTATAAAATACCTACGTTATTTTTCAATGTTGGCGTGAATTTTTTTGTCTCCTTGTATATCCTGACTGCTTTGACCATTCATAGTCCACTTTCCACATTGGTCCTATCCAAGAGGGGGTTCCTGCCAGTTCTAAGCTCTTCTATAGAAGAAGTTCCACAAATCTCCAGGGCCGTTTAGAACCGGTTCCAGCTCCCTTCCCCTGCCCGTCCGCCCATCATCCAGAGGAAGAGCGAGAGGAGGAATTCTGGGAGTTGAAGTCCACACGTCTTAAAGCTGTCAAGTTGGAACACCCCTGGGGGTTTTTTTTCTAAAGGGTGAGGGGTATCAGGATCTTGTAACTTGACAGCTTGAAGACTTGGATGCTTCAAATGCCAGAGTTCCTGAGCCAACATTTTGGCTGCAAAGCAAGAGCGTTGTTAAGTGAGTTTCACCACATTTTACAAGTTGGCCACGCCCACCCAGTCACATGGCCAGCAACCCACTCCCACAATGCAGGCCACACCTACAGAAGAGGTTCTAAAAAAATTTGAAAACCACCACTGGTCCTATCCTTACAATATTTTCAAAACATTTATACCATTTCAAACTTGATGTTCTCAGGAGTTGGCTTAAAGTTTGCTCTTGAAGTTATGAGACCTCATTTTGGTTCAAGGGAAGCTAGTCTCTCTAATATAGATTTGGCTTATGTCTCTTCCCACTCCAACCCTAATTCTCCAGTGCCTTCTCAACTTCTCTGCCTGGTATCATAGTCCCTTCCAGGCATCGAGAACAGACGCATCAATGGAAAATGGCAAAGCAAAAAAACAGTGAGAAAATTAAACCGTGTGCCGGAAAGATATCTACAGTACATGTTGTATGTGCATGGCAATTAGTGTAGGAAACATACAGTCCTAGTTATAACAATTCAGTGTAAATAGTTGTGTTAGCTTCCTTCTCTGGTATACCTTACTAGCCGTTCCCGGCTAAGCGTTGCTGTGGCCCAGTCTGGTTAAATGGCCAACCAATCTGTGTGTAGATCTACACATGCACTCACAAACACGTACACACAACCACTGTATAACCCCCAATCTACCTACCCCTCCCTCTCTATCCCTCTATCTACCTACCTACCTACTGTATTTCTCCCTCTCTCTCTATCCCTATAGCTGCCTGCCTACCTACCTACTGTATTTCTCCCTCTCTCTCTATCCCTATAGCTGCCTACCTACCTACCTACTGTATTTCTCCCTCCCTCTCTCTATCCCTAAAGCTGCCTACCTACCTACCTACTGTATTTCTCCTTGGATCTTATGGACAGAGTATTTTTTGTCATAAAGGATGGCATAATACCTGTGGCCCACTGCTCTCTCTGTATCCATCTACCTACCCTTTTTACAATTTTTTACATTTCCATTGCGTGTACCTGGCACAGGCGTGACATCTACACAATCTATATATATCATTGGTGCCGTATTTCAAAGGAACGTTGTGTGAAAATTTGGAAGCGATCGGTGCAGGACTTTCGGAGATTAGCGGTTTTGAACAAACTCTTGTTACATTTTTATTTACGGTATATAGAGAAAGATATATATACCATTCAAGCACAATCAGCATCACCATGAATCAATACAGCTGCAATCATGCCCCCCTGCAACGCCCCATCACATTATCAAACCAGGTTGGATCAGTACACGGGTTTTTCCAGCTGTGCCCTTTGGAGAAGACCTGTTATCAACAGCAGAAAAAGCCTTAGGAGGCCTCTCATTCTCTTGCAGCAGAGGCAGCTCCAAAGGAAGCACCGTTGGCATCTTCCGGTCAACAGCTAGAGACGAGAACATGACAAGCGCCACATAAAGTGATACCTTGAAGCAGCAGCAAGTTTAAATATGCATTCTTTTTTTCACTAGTTTATCGCAATATGATACAATAAAATACAATACAACAGCAGAGTTGGAAGGGACCTTTGGAGGTCTTCTAGTCCAACCCCCTACCTAGGCAGGAAGCCCTATACCGTTTCAGACAAATGGCTATCCGACATCTTCTTAAAGACTTCCAGCATTCACAACTTCTGGAGGCAACTTCTGTTCCACTGATTCATTGTTCTCACTGTCAGGAAATTTCTCCTCAGTTCTAAGTTGCTTCTCTCCTTGATTAGTTTCCACCCATTGCTTCTTGTTCTGCCCTCAGGTGCCTTGGAGAATAGTTTGACTCCCTCTTCTTTGGGGCAACCTCTGAGATATTGGAAGACTGCTATCCTGTCTCCCCTGGTCCTTCCTTTCATTAAACTAGACCTACCCAGTTCCTGCAACCGTTCCTCATATGTTTTAGCCTCCATTCCTCTAATCCTCTTTGTTGCTCTTCTCTGCACTCTTTCTAGAGTCTCCACATCTTTTCTACATCGTGGCGACCAAAACTGGATGCAAATATTCCAAGTGTGGCCTTCCCAAGGCCTTATAAAGTGGCATTAACCCTTCACGTGATCTTGATTCTCTCCCTCTGTTGATGCAGCCTAGAAGTGGGTTGGCTTTATTGGCAGCTGTTGCACACGGCTGGCTCCTATTTAAATATGAATTTTTAGTGTGCGAGAGAAAGAGAGATTTAAAACCAAACGAGAAAAGGCGCTGCCAGAGATTCATCATTTTTGCAAGCCTTTTGCACAACTTGCTTGGAAAAGGGACCAATTACCCTTGGACCAAAGAGCTTGACCAGTCATTTTTTTAAAATTGCATCAGGCATTCTTTTACTGGATTTCAAAATATGGTAAAAGTAAATACGCCGTGTACTGGAGCTTCTTGAACAAAGCCCTAGACTCCACCTTCAGAGCGTCAGTCCTGCCTCACGTGCCGAATGCAATTCCCGGATTTTATTTTATTTTTCATGCAGTCAACCTTACAATCAAGCCAAATACAAGCTTAATTTCTTTCTCCAGCTGCTTCGAGCGTCTTTAAGCATTGTTTTTATACATCCAATTCATCTTGGCTGTACCTCTGCATATATCATGGCACTTTATCTTGCATGTGTGTGGGGGAGTGTGTGTGTGTGTGTGTGTTAGCCTGCACACACACACACACAGCTGTTTTTGCAGTCAATTTAGCTGCAACTCCTTCTGTAAGATCCCTGTGCACAGATGTTGCGAGAGCTGCTGACGACATTCTACTCCAGGGCAACAGATAAGATTAAGGATATCAAGGGAGGGGCGAGGAAAGTAATGGTGGCTTTATCAGCGTCAGGACAGAGGAGTAATAAGAATAAGAATTTACACAACAAAAGTCCGTCCTGCTCACTATTTGGGGTATGCAATATTTTTTCGTAGTTTTCCACACCTTCAACTGTGTCGATCACTTAGGGCAGTGGTCTGCAAAGTCGGCTCTTTTAAGACTGGTGGACTTCAACTCCCAGAATTCCCCAGCCAGCTATGCTGGCTGGGGAACTCTGGGAGTTGAAGTCCACCAGTCTTAAAAGAGCCGACTTTGCAGACCCCTGACTTAGGGGGGAAAATGAGGACTTTTTCTTCCTGCCTTCCTTTTTCCCCCCTTAATTTTCTTGACTTCATTCCCTTGCAGCAGAAAAAAAATACAGATTATGTGTATCTTATTTTAACAGGACATTTCTGTCAAAACAGTTCCCATCGATATAAATAAAAATGTAACAAGAGTTTGTTCAAAACCGCTAATCTCCGAAAGTCCTGCACCGATCGCTTCAAAATTTTCACACAATCTTCCTTTTGAGTACGGCACCAAGGATATATATATAGATTGTGTAGATGTCACACCTATGCCAGGTACATGCAGCGGAAATGTAAAAAATTGTAAAAAAGGTAGGTAGATGGATACAGAGAGAGCAGTGGGCCACAGGTATTATGTCATCCTTTATGACATAAGATACTCTGTCCATAGGTAGGTAGGTAGATAGGTAGAGGGACAGAGAGGGAGATGGATAAATACAGTAGGTAGGTAGGTAGGTAGGTAGGTAGGTAGGTAGGTAGGTAGAGAGTTAGAGAGAGAGAGGGAGAAATACGGTAGGTAGGTAGGTAGGTAGGTAGGTAGGTAGGTAGGTAGAGAGAGAGAGGGAGGGAGAAATGCAGTAGGTAGGTAGGTAGGTAGAGAGATAGAGAGGGAGAGGGAGAAATACAGTAGGTAGGTAGGTAGGTAGAGGGATAGAGAGGGAGAGGGAGAAATACAGTAGGTAGGTAGGTAGGTAGAGGGATGGAGAGGGAGAGGGAGAAATACAGTAGGTAGGTAGGTAGATAGAGGGATAGAGAGGGAGAGGGAGAAATACAGTAGGTAGGTAGATAGATAGAGGGATAGAGAGGGAGAGGGAGAAATACAGTAGGTAGGTAGGTAGATAGAGGGATAGAGAGGGAGAGGGAGAAATATAGTAGGTAGGTAGGTAGATAGAGGGATAGAGAGGGAGAGGGAGAAATACAGTAGGTAGGTAGATAGAGGGATAGAGAGGGAGAGGGAGAAATATAGTAGGTAGGTAGGTAGGTAGGTAGGTAGGTAGGTAGGTAGGTAGGTAGGTAGGTAGGTAGAGAGATAGAGAGAGGGAGGGAGAAATGCAGTAGGTAGGTAGATAGAGGGATAGAGAGGGAGAGGGAGAAATATAGTAGGTAGGTAGGTAGGTAGGTAGGTAGGTAGAGAGATAGAGAGAGGGAGGGAGAAATACAGTAGGTAGGTAGGTAGAGGGATAGAGAGGGAGAGGGAGAAATACAGTAGGTAGGTAGGGAGAGGGAGAGAGGGAGAAAGGGAGTAGGTAGGTAGGTTGGGGGTTATACGGTGGTTGTGTGTATGTGTTTGTGTGTGCAGGTGTAGATCTACACACAGATTGGTTGGCCATTTAACCAGACTGGGCCACAACAACGCGTGGCCATGAACGGCTAGTAATTATATAATGTCAATCATAGGTTTTAGAACCTATCCTCGGCCTATTTGTTGAAAATATTTGTTCCAGTTATTTGTGAAGTGACATCCCCTACATGCAACTTGCATCCCTACACAAACGAAACGATTTTACTACAGAATGCCATAAATGCACAAAGAACGAGTATCCGTCCCATATATAATAACTTACAAACAGCAGCGGTGTTCATTATAAGCATTACCCAGCCAAGAAAAAGAAATGCAATATCAGCCAAATGCAACAGTGAATATACAAAAATCCCTAGAAATATCTCACTTTAAATTAGCAAATTCTGTTGGCCCGGGGACAGAGACTAGGAGGGGGTATTTTGGGGGGGGATAAGGGTGGGGTGGTGGTGTTCAGAGATAATTAGATGCTTTAAACTTCTGTAGTTTGGACAAAACGTCTAGCTCTGTCCCAGCCTGGGAGCACTTTTCACATTCCTAAGAAAAGGCTATCTAATAAAATGAAATTCAATTGTGAAAAAAGTAAGGTTCTACATTTAGGCAAGAAAAACAAAATGCACAGGTGCAGTATAGGTGGGACCTTGCTCAATAGTAGCAACTGTGAGAGGGATCTTGGAATCCTAGTGGAGAACCATTTAAATATGAGCCAGCCATGTGCAGCAGCTGCCAAAAAAGCCAACACAGTTCTAGGCTGCATCAACAGAGGGATAGAATCTAGATCACGTGAAGTGTTAATGCCACTGTATAGTGCCTTGGTAAGGCCACACTTGGAATACTGCATACAGTTTTGGTCGCCACGATGTAGAAAAGACGTGGAGACTCTGGAAAGAGTGCAGAGAAGAGCAACCAAGATGATTAGGGGACTGGAGGCTAAAACATATGAAGAACAGTTGCAGGAACTGGGTATGTCTAGTTTGATGAAGAGAAGGACCAGGGGAGACATGATAGCAGTGTTCCGATATCTCAGAGGGCGCCACAAAGAAGAGGGAGCCAAACTATTCTCCAAGGCACCTGGGGGCAGGACAAGAAGCAATGAGTGGAAACTAATCAAGGAGAGAAGCAACTTAGAACTAAGGAGAAATTTCCTGACAGTTAGAACAATTAACCTCTGGAACAGCTTGCCTCCAGAAGTTGTGAATGCCCCAACCCTGGAAGTCTTTAAAAAGATGTTGGATAGCCATTTGTCTGAAATGGTATAAGGCTCCTGCCCACGCAGGGGGTTGGACTAGAAGACCTACAAGGTCCCTTCCAACTCTGCTATTGTATTGTATTGTAAGGCATATATATAAAAAATAGTAGGCTTTAGTGACTCTTAAAAGATCTCCTGTAATAAATATTTATTCTTTCAATTTGATCGGATTTCCACAGGGGTGGGGATTATACCCATTTCTCATAACCACAAGGCCATTGGCGTTCACAGTTTAGAGCACGGGTGGGCAAACTTTGCAACTTTAAGTCTGAAGGACTTCAGCTCCCAGACTTCTCCAGCCAGCAAAGCTGGAAGTATTGACTATAGCAGGGGTCTCCAACCTTTGCAACTTTAAGTCTGAAGGACTTCGGCTCCCAGACTTCTCCAGCCAGCAAAGCTGGAAGTATTGACTATAGCAGGGGTCTCCAACCTTTGCAACTTTAAGTCTGAAGGACTTCAGCTCCCAGACTTCTCCAGCCAGCAAAGCTGGAAGTATTGACTATTGCAGGGGTCTCCAACCTTTGCAACTTTAAGTCTGAAGGACTTCAGCTCCCAGACTTCTCCAGCCAGCAAAGCTGGAAGTATTGACTATAGCAGGGGTGTCCAACCTTTGCAACTTTAAGTCTGAAGGACTTCAGCTCCCAGACTTCTCCAGCCAGCAAAGCTGGAAGTATTGACTATTGCAGGGGTCTCCAACCTTTGCAAATTTAAGTCTGAAGGACTTCAGCTCCCAGACTTCTCCAGCCAGCAAAGCTGGAAGTATTGACTATAGCAGGGGTCTCCAACCTTTGCAACTTTAAGTCTGAAGGACTTCAGCTCCCAGACTTCTCCAGCCAGCAAAGCTGGAAGTATTGACTATTGCAGGGGTCTCCAACCTTTGCAAATTTAAGTCTGAAGGACTTCAGCTCCCAGACTTCTCCAGCCAGCAAAGCTGGAAGTATTGACTATAGCAGGGGTGTCCAACCTTTGCAACTTTAAGTCTGAAGGACTTCAGCTCCCAGACTTCTCCAGCCAGCAAAGCTGGAAGTATTGACTATTGCAGGGGTCTCCAACCTTTGCAACTTTAAGTCTGAAGGACTTCAGCTCCCAGACTTCTCCAGCCAGCAAAGCTGGAAGTATTGACTATTGCAGGGGTCTCCAACCTTTGCAAATTTAAGTCTGAAGGACTTCAGCTCCCAGACTTCTCCAGCCAGCAAAGCTGGAAGTATTGACTATAGCAGGGGTGTCCAACCTTTGCAACTTTAAGTCTGAAGGACTTCAGCTCCCAGACTTCTCCAGCCAGCAAAGCTGGAAGTATTGACTATTGCAGGGGTCTCCAACCTTTGCAAATTTAAGTCTGAAGGACTTCAGCTCCCAGACTTCTCCAGCCAGCAAAGCTGGAAGTATTGACTATAGCAGGGGTCTCCAACCTTTGCAACTTTAAGTCTGAAGGACTTCAGCTCCCAGACTTCTCCAGCCAGCAAAGCTGGAAGTATTGACTATTGCAGGGGTCTCCAACCTTTGCAAATTTAAGTCTGAAGGACTTCAGCTCCCAGACTTCTCCAGCCAGCAAAGCTGGAAGTATTGACTATAGCAGGGGTCTCCAACCTTTGCAACTTTAAGTCTGAAGGACTTCAGCTCCCAGACTTCTCCAGCCAGCAAAGCTGGAAGTATTGACTATTGCAGGGGTCTCCAACCTTTGCAAATTTAAGTCTGAAGGACTTCAGCTCCCAGACTTCTCCAGCCAGCAAAGCTGGAAGTATTGACTATAGCAGGGGTCTCCAACCTTTGCAACTTTAAGTCTGAAGGACTTCGGCTCCCAGACTTCTCCAGCCAGCAAAGCTGGAAGTATTGACTATTGCAGGGGTCTCCAACCTTTGCAAATTTAAGTCTGAAGGACTTCAGCTCCCAGACTTCTCCAGCCAGCAAAGCTGGAAGTATTGACTATAGCAGGGGTCTCCAACCTTTGCAACTTTAAGTCTGAAGGACTTCAGCTCCCAGACTTCTCCAGCCAGCAAAGCTGGAAGTATTGACTATTGCAGGGGTCTCCAACCTTTGCAAATTTAAGTCTGAAGGACTTCAGCTCCCAGACTTCTCCAGCCAGCAAAGCTGGAAGTATTGACTATAGCAGGGGTCTCCAACCTTTGCAACTTTAAGTCTGAAGGACTTCAGCTCCCAGACTTCTCCAGCCAGCAAAGCTGGAAGTATTGACTATTGCAGGGGTCTCCAACCTTTGCAAATTTAAGTCTGAAGGACTTCAGCTCCCAGACTTCTCCAGCCAGCAAAGCTGGAAGTATTGACTATAGCAGGGGTCTCCAACCTTTGCAACTTTAAGTCTGAAGGACTTCAGCTCCCAGACTTCTCCAGCCAGCAAAGCTGGAAGTATTGACTATTGCAGGGGTCTCCAACCTTTGCAAATTTAAGTCTGAAGGACTTCAGCTCCCAGACTTCTCCAGCCAGCAAAGCTGGAAGTATTGACTATAGCAGGGGTGTCCAACCTTTGCAACTTTAAGTCTGAAGGACTTCAGCTCCCAGACTTCTCCAGCCAGCAAAGCTGGAAGTATTGACTATTGCAGGGGTCTCCAACCTTTGCAACTTTAAGTCTGAAGGACTTCAGCTCCCAGACTTCTCCAGCCAGCAAAGCTGGAAGTATTGACTATTGCAGGGGTCTCCAACCTTTGCAAATTTAAGTCTGAAGGACTTCAGCTCCCAGACTTCTCCAGCCAGCAAAGCTGGAAGTATTGACTATAGCAGGGGTGTCCAACCTTTGCAACTTTAAGTCTGAAGGACTTCAGCTCCCAGACTTCTCCAGCCAGCAAAGCTGGAAGTATTGACTATTGCAGGGGTCTCCAACCTTTGCAACTTTAAGTCTGAAGGACTTCAGCTCCCAGACTTCTCCAGCCAGCAAAGCTGGAAGTATTGACTATAGCAGGGGTCTCCAACCTTTGCAACTTTAAGTCTGAAGGACTTCAGCTCCCAGACTTCTCCAGCCAGCAAAGCTGGAAGTATTGACTATTGCAGGGGTCTCCAACCTTTGCAAATTTAAGTCTGAAGGACTTCAGCTCCCAGACTTCTCCAGCCAGCAAAGCTGGAAGTATTGACTATAGCAGGGGTCTCCAACCTTTGCAACTTTAAGTCTGAAGGACTTCAGCTCCCAGACTTCTCCAGCCAGCAAAGCTGGAAGTATTGACTATTGCAGGGGTCTCCAACCTTTGCAAATTTAAGTCTGAAGGACTTCAGCTCCCAGACTTCTCCAGCCAGCAAAGCTGGAAGTATTGACTATAGCAGGGGTCTCCAACCTTTGCAACTTTAAGTCTGAAGGACTTCGGCTCCCAGACTTCTCCAGCCAGCAAAGCTGGAAGTATTGACTATTGCAGGGGTCTCCAACCTTTGCAAATTTAAGTCTGAAGGACTTCAGCTCCCAGACTTCTCCAGCCAGCAAAGCTGGAAGTATTGACTATAGCAGGGGTCTCCAACCTTTGCAACTTTAAGTCTGAAGGACTTCAGCTCCCAGACTTCTCCAGCCAGCAAAGCTGGAAGTATTGACTATTGCAGGGGTCTCCAACCTTTGCAAATTTAAGTCTGTAGGACTTCAGCTCCCAGACTTCTCCAGCCAGCAAAGCTGGAAGTATTGACTATAGCAGGGGTCTCCAACCTTTGCAACTTTAAGTCTGAAGGACTTCAGCTCCCAGAATTCTCCAGCCAGCAAAGCTGGAAGTATTGACTATAGCAGGGGTCTCCAACCTTTGCAACTTTAAGTCTGAAGGACTTCAGCTCCCAGACTTCTCCAGCCAGCAAAGCTGGAAGTATTGACTATAGCAGGGGTCTCCAACCTTTGCAACTTTAAGTCTGAAGGACTTCAGCTCCCAGACTTCTCCAGCCAGCAAAGCTGGAAGTATTGACTATAGCAGGGGTGTCCAACCTTTGCAACTTTAAGTCTGAAGGACTTCAGCTCCCAGACTTCTCCAGCCAGCAAAGCTGGAAGTATTGACTATAGCAGGGGTCTCCAACCTTTGCAACTTTACGTCTGAAGGACTTCAGCTCCCAGACTTCTCTAGCCAGCAAAGCTGGAAGTATTGACTATTGCAGGGGTCTCCAACCTTTGCAACTTTAAGTCTGAAGGACTTCAGCTCCCAGACTTCTCCAGCCAGCAAAGCTGGAAGTATTGGCTATAGCAGGGGTCTCCAACCTTTGCAACTTTAAGTCTGAAGGACTTCAGCTCCCAGACTTCTCCAGCCAGCAAAGCTGGAAGTACTGGCTATAGCAGGGGTCTCCAACCTTTGCAACTTTAAGTCTGTAGGACTTCAGCTCCCAGACTTCTCCAGCCAGCAAAGCTGGAAGTATTGACTATAGCAAGGGTCTCCAACCTTTGCAGCTTTAAGTCTGAAGGACTTCAGCTCCCAGACTTCTCCAGCCAGCAAAGCTGGAAGTATTGACTATAGCAGGGGTCTCCAACCTTTGCAACTTTAAGTCTGAAGGACTTCAGCTCCCAGACTTAAAGTTGCAAAGTTTGCTCACCCCTGGTTTAGAGGCAGGCTCTCTGAAGCACATAGACAGAAAGGTGTTCCTTCAAACGACTTCTCCCCACATCACTCAATGCTCCAAAAATGAAGCAAATAGGAAAAGATGCCAATATTTTGGAGAGGGAAAGCCCATTAAATACTTCTGAATATATACGTATATGCATAATTAGTATGTTGCACAATGCTACATACTTAGCCAAGACTAAAACTTACTGAGCTCAATATTACTACAACCAAGTAAACCTTCCCAGGATTAGGAACTATGGTTCCAGTCTTATGGTATCGGTTTCAGAATAACCATCTCGCCTCTATGAGGCGGGCCTGTCCCATCCATGCTGGCAGAAGAGGCATGCAGTAGATCCCACCACTCGAGAAATTATGGGTGATGGTCTCCAGGAAAACAGCCTTCTCTGTTGGGGCCCTGGTGCTTTGCAACCTCTTGCCCAGTGGTGGGATTCAAATAATTTAACCACCGGTTCTCTGCCCTAGAGATTTCTTCCAACAACCAGTTCACCAAACTGGTCAGTAAAGTTAACAACCGGTTTTCCCGAAGTGGTGCCAACTGGCTGAATCCCACCACTGATCTTGCCCCTAAGGTCAGATTGGCTCCCACCCTCCTGTCCTTCTATGAGAGTCTGAAGACCTGGCTGTGCCAGTTGGCCTGGGGCTCCCAGTGGGAGTGCCTGGAGGCTGGAGATGGTGGATGGACTAATAGCAGATCCAACCTCTCCATCTTGCTCCCTCCACCAACCATTTTTAATTATCATTTTTGCATTCTTATTGTTATAGTTTTGCTGCTTTTAATGTTGTGAGTTATCCAGAATCACCTTGTGGCAAGATGGAGAGGGAGGGGCAAATAAAATGAATGAATGAATGAATCTATATAAAAATATAACAAGAGTTTGTTCAAAACCGCGATTCTCCCAAAGTCCTGCACCGATCTCTTCCAAATTTTCACACAACGTTCCTTTCAAGTACGGCATCAAGGATATATATATATATATTGTGTAGATGTCACACCTGTGCCAGGGACACGCAATGGAAATGTAAAAAATTGTAAAAAAGGTAGGTAGATGGATACAGAGAGAGCAGTGGGCCACAGGTATTATGTCATCTTTTATGATAGGTAGGTAGAGGGATAGAGAGAGGGAGAAATACAGTAGTTAGGTAGGTAGGTAAGTAGGTAGAGGGATAGAGAGAGAGGGAGAAATACAGTAAGTAGGTAGGTAGAGTGATAGAGAGGGAGAGGGAGAAATACAGTAGGTAGGTAGGTAGGTAGGTAGTGGGATAGAGAGAGGGAGAAATACAGTAGGTAGGTAGGTAGAGGGATAGAGAGAGAGAGAGAGAGGGATAAATACAGTAAGTAGGTAGGTAGAGGGATAGAGAGGGAGAGGGAGAAATATGGTAGGTAGGTAGAGGGAGAGAGGGAGAAATACAGTAGGTAGGTAGGTAGGTAGTGGGATAGAGAGAGGGAGAAATACAGTATGTATGTATGTATGTATGTAGGTAAGTAGAGGGATAGAGGGGAAGAAAACTCCACCCTCTGATTGTGTCCCTCCTGACTGGGCCACAGCAACGCGTGGCCAGGAACGGCTAGTAAATAAATAAAAATATAAGCACTGAATTTGTCCCAAAGTAAATGCAGGCATCCACAGTCACTCATCCAATCTCAGCATTTTGCAAGGTTTCTAGGCTGGCCATGTAGTCAGGGTTTTCCTCCCTTCCTTGGTTGGGTTGACATCTAGTGACCTAACAGAAGAGAGAGAACCTTTCCAATGCATTTGGGATTCACCCCAGTTGTGAACACTGAGTTTCTGTCCACCCATCGCTACTAGGTAAGAGAGATACGAGCCCATTTTTGTCCAGTCTTACAGCTATTGTTTTATTAAGAGATTTAAGACTAGATAATTGGTGTGAGACTCTTGGCCAGAGAGCTTCATTACCCAAGTTCCCTCTTTTGTCCCTAGATGACAGAGGCAGATCGTACATTTCAAGAATGTAAGGTTAAAGTTCCTGCTTCTGAAATCAGCGGAGGACATAAGGCATTTACATAGAAACATAACAAAGAATTTGGCAGGCAGAAAAGGGCCTTTAGGGATGTGAAAAGATGGGTGGTGCTCTAGGGAAAGTATCTTAGGGTGGAGAATTAGGGCAGGCAACATTAAAAGCCATTGGAGGCTTTGGATTCCTTTTTCTATATCAAGCAGGGTGCATTTTTATTTTTATTTATTATTTATAAAGCTGAAACTGGATCAGTTTGTATTTTGCCTTACTATCCCATTAGCTTCTCTTCAATAATTTGTTCATTTTGCTCTCCAATACTGCTGATTAACAAACAACAAAATGTAATCGAAGAACACATGAACTATAAACCAGGGGTCTCCAACCTTTGCAACTTTAAGTCTGAAGGACTTCAGCTCCCAGACTTGAAGTCTGGGAGCTGAAGTCCTTCAGACTTAAAGTTGCAAAGGTTGGAGACCCTTGCTCTAAACAGCCTTGATTCCAAAGATGGGGATCTGATTTCTGGGAGCTGAAATCCTTCAGACTTAAAGTTGCAAAGGTTGGAGACCCCTGCTATAAACTACATTATATAAGTATTAAGTGCTTTTACTAATTTGTTGGCTGACATGTCATCCAAGGATGGAAACAAGAGGTGGTAGATAAGATGCATTTAGGTGTGATACTACTGAACTACAACTCCCAGTAGATCAAACTGCCAAAATCAAAAGGGGTAGGCTGTATTAAAGGGTGGCGGCATTGGGAAGGTTGAGAACCACCGATCTAGATCAATGGTTCTCAACCTGTGGGTCGAAGGACCCTTTCCCAGGGGTCGCCTAAGACCATCGGAAAACACATATTTCCGATGGTCTTAGGAACCGAGACACCAATTTTGTGGTTGGGGGTCACCACAATATGAGGAACTGCATTGGGAAGGTTGAGAACCACCGATCTAGATTAATGGTTCTCAACCTGTGGGTCAAAGGACCCTTTCCCAGGGGTCACCTAAGACCATCGGAAACCACATATTTTCAATGGTCTTAGGAACCGAGACACCAATTTTATGGTTGGGAGGCTCACCACAACTTGAGGAACTGTATTAAAGGGAATTGGGAAGGTTGAGAACCACCGATCTACATCGATGGTTCTCAACCTGTAGGTCGAAGGACCCTTTCCCAGGGGTCGCCTAAGACCATTGGAAAACACATATTTTCGATGGTCTTAGGAACCGAGACACCAATTTTGTGGTTGGGGGTCACCACAACATGAGGAACTGCATTGGGAAGGTTGAGAACCACCGATCTAGATCAATGGTTCTCAACCTGTGGGTCAAAGAACCCTTTCCCAGGGGTCGCCTAAGACCATCGGAAAACACATATTTTCAATGGTCTTAGGAACCGAGACACCAATTTTATGGTTGGGGGGCTCACCACAACATGAGGAACTGTATTAAAGGGAATTGGGAAGGTTGAGAGCCACCGATCTACATCGATGGTTCTCAACCTGTGGGTCGAAGGACCCTTTCCCAGGGGTCGCCTAAGACCATTGGAAAACACATATTTTCGATGGTCTTAGGAACCGAGACACCAATTTTGTGGTTGGGGGTCACCACAACATGAGGAACTGCATTGGGAAGGTTGAGAACCACCGATCTAGATCAATGGTTCTCAACCTGTGGGTCAAAGAACCCTTTCCCAGGGGTCGCCTAAGACCATCGGAAAACACATATTTCCGATGGTCTTAGGAACCGAGACACCAATTTTATGGTTGGGGGGTCACCACAACATGAGGAACTGTCTTAAAGGGTCGAGACATTGGGAAGGTTGAGAACCACCGGGCTAGATGAATCAGATGTTAGAGTCCATTTTAAATATTCCTTAAGCCAGGCATAGGAAACGCATGGATATTTAAAGATTCCTCAAGTACAACTCTTCAGCTCTTAAACCTTGGCTGCCGATGAGCTACGCTACAATTCAGCTGTATCTTGAGAGCCTCGGATTTTCTGGGACCGACCGAAAATACATACTAGTAATGGAAACATTTGCCATGTAACGTCACACGCAGCTCTCTAAAGCTCCTTACCAGATGTGCAGCCCCTGGGGAGCTCTTGGATTTCTACATGAGTCACAGCACTGGACTGAGCATGGATTGTGAGAGAAACAAACTTGTTAAACCGGGGAAGAGCACCTAGATGGGAGATTCCCCCTATGTGGAATGGAGGTGAGTAACAACATCTGTACTGGAAGCTGAATGGCGAGTCACCATTATCCTGGCCCATATAAGCACCGAATGTGGTTTATTCTCGGTTTCAGGATCCAGAGAGAGCAATTTCTGCCTTGGTTTACTTCCATGCATAAAACTTTTTTTTTTTAATGTAAGGTCTCTGATTCCGTTGGTGGTCTCCTCCGTAAAATGGGGAATGAATATGTTAAGAACAAAAGATTTAGATTTAGATTTATTAAATTTTTAGACCACCCTTTCTCCCTTGCGGGACTCAGGGCGGTGTACAGGCAATAATAAGAACAATAAGATAGAGCATAAAATCCGATTAAAATCCAATTAAAAATATATTAAATGGATTGGCCTGATCTAAATCCAGTTTAAAAACCCTTACTAAAACCAATTTAAAAACTAAAGCAATTTAACATAAGAACATAAGAGCAGCCTTGCTGGAAGAGGCCACAGCCCATCCAGTCCAGCCTTCTGTCTCCCACAGTGGCTCCCCATTTGCTTCAGGGTCTTCCCAAGCAGATGTCTTCACCTGCTTCTGATTCCCTGCAAATGGCATTGGGAGATATCCTGCCTATCTCTCCAACCCAGAGGGTGTCCTTAGGCATCCATCATGATAGCCATTGATACCCTTGTTCTCCATGAACTCCTCTCATCCTTCCTTTCTTTCTTTCTTTCTTTCTTTTTCCTTCCTTCCTTCCTTCCTTCCTTCCTTCCTTCCTTCCTTCCTTCCTTCCTTCCTTCCTTCCTTCTTTCTTTCTTTCTTTCTTTCTTTCTTTCTTTCTTTCTTTCTTTCTTTCTTTCTTTCTTAACATAAGAACCTAAGAACAGCCTTGCTGGAAGAAGCCACAGCCCATCCAGTCCAGCCTTCTGTCTCACACAGTGGCTCCCCATTTGCTTCAGGGTCTTCCCAAGCAGATGTCTTCACCTGCTTGTGATTCCCTGCAAATGGCATTGAGAGACATCCTGCCTCTCTCTCCAACCCGGAGGGTGTCCTTAGGCATCCATCATGATAGCCATGGATACCCTTGTTCTCCATGAACTCCTTTCTTTCTTTCTTTCTTTCTTTCTTTCTTTCTTTCTTTCTTTCTTTCTTTCTTTCTTTCTTTCTTTCTTTTTCCTTCCTTCCTTCCTTCCTTCCTTCCTTCCTTCCTTCTTTCCTTCCTTCCTTCCTTCCTTCCTTCCTTCCTTCTTTCTTTCTTTCTTTCTTTCTTTCTTTCTTTCTTTCTTTCTTTCTTTCTTTCTTTCTTTCTTTCTTAACATAAGAACCTAAGAACAGCCTTGCTGGAAGAAGCCACAGCCCATCCAGTCCAGCCTTCTGTCTCACACAGTGGCTCCCCATTTGCTTCAGGGTCTTCCCAAGCAGATGTCTTCACCTGCTTATGATTCCCTGCAAATGGCATTGAGAGACATCCTGCCTATCTCTCCATCCCGGAGGGTGTCCTTGGGCATCCATCATGATAGCCATGGATACCCTTGTTCTCCATGAACTCCTCTCATCCTTTCTTTCTTTCTTTCTTTCTTTCTTTCTTTCTTTCTTTCTTTCTTTCTTTCTTTCTTTCTTTCTTTTTTTCTGAACATAAGAACATAAGAACAGCCTTGCTGGAAGAGTCCACAGCCCATCCAGTCCAGCCTTCTGTCTCACACAGTGGCTCCCCATTTGCTTCAGGGTCTTCCCAAGCAGATGTCTTCACCTGCTTGTGATTCCCTGCAAATGGCATTGAGAGACATCCTGCCTATCTCTCCAACCCGGAGGGTGTCCTTAGACATCCATCATGATAGTCATGGATACCCTTGTTCTCCATGAACTCCTCTCATCCTTTCTTAAAGGCGTCGAGGCTGACAGCTGTCACCACTTCTTCTGGCAGGGAGTTCCATAGACCAGGGATCCTCTGGGTGAAAAAGTACTTCCTCTTATTTGTTTGAGGTCTGGCTTCCCAAAGTTTCATGTTGATTATCCACAGCAACCTCTCTGTTTCCAATCAAAATGGGTGTGGTTATCTCTTTGGCAGCTTTTTGATATGGAGAGGTTCTTCAGCTAACAGAGTTCATGTAAGGTTAGGCATCAAAGTCGATTGTCACTTTTGCAGCTGGGAGAGATGGGCCCAGAGGAGCATCAATCCAAAGTGGGGGGGAAGGGGAAAAAGGAAGTCTGGTGTAGAGACATCATCCTCAGCTCTAAAACTTTGCAAAGCTCCTTAAATCAACAGCCAGAAATACATATTTGAAAGCTAATCCAAGGGAAGCGGTTTTTTGTTTTAAAAAAATACGCTATCCAGAGATTTTTACTGCAAGGAGAGATAATCAAGCTCTTGTATTTTTCTTTAGTTTGCTACGCTTCATTTACAACTGGGGCGTCAAAGTCGATTTCATTGAGGGCCGCATCAGGGTTGTGTTTGATCTTGGGTGGTTAGGGGTGGCCAGGTGGGCTGTGGCCAGCTCATCGTCACTCATGTTGGGGGCGCCTGTGGTGGCCTGAGCACTCTGCCAGAGAAAATGGTCTCCCAAGCACCGTTTTGGCTGCAACAGCCTCCTGCAACCCTCTGCCAGAAAAAACACAGCTCAGGAGGGCCGCACACAGCCCTCCCAAGCTCCATTTTCGCTGGCAGAGGCACTACGGATTGGTCCTTTGTTGTTTCCAGGGCGGTCCCGCGGGCCAGATCTAAGCACCGTGTGGGCTGGATCTGGATCTTGAGTTTGACACCCCTGGTTTACAAAAACAGCTTCTTCCTCCATCAGCTGTCCTAGGTTGAGGTTCTGTATACCATCGCCAAGTTGGAAACTCAATAATAGCAACAGTGAGAGGGATCTTGGAGTCCTAGTGGACAACCATTTAAATAGGAGCCAGCCGTGGGCAGCAGCTGCCAAAAAAGCCAACACAGTTCAAGGCTGCATCAACAGAGGGAGAGAATCAAGATCACATGAAGGGTTAATACCACTTTATAAGGCCTTGGGTAGGCCACACTTGGAATATTTGCATCCAGTTTTGGTCGCCACGATGTAGAAAAGACGTGGAGACTCTAGAAAGAGTGCAGAGAAGAGCAACAAAGAGGATGAGGGGACTGGAGGCTAAAACATATGAGGAACGGTTGCAGGAACTGGGTATGTCTAGTTTAATGAAAAGAAGGACCAGGGGAGACAGGATAGCAGTCTTCCAATATCTCACAGGCTGCCACAAAGAAGAGGGAGTCAAGCTATTCTCCCAAGGCACCTGAGGGTAGAACAAGAAGAAATGGGTGGAAACTAATCAAGGAGAGAAGCAACTTAGAACTGAGGAGGAATTTCCTGACAGTGAGAACAATTAGTCAGTGGAACAGAAGTTGCCTCCAGAAGTTGTGAATGCCCCAACACTGGAAGTCTTTAAGAAGATGTTGGATAGCCATTTGTCTGAAACGGTATAAGGCTTCCTGCCTAGGCAGGGGGTTGGGCTAGAAGACCTCCAAGGTCCCTTCCAACTCTGCTATTGTATTATTGACTCAGCTAGAATTAAATTCAGAGTTGCTTTACACATGACGTAGAAGCAAGACGATTAGTCTGAATAAGTGACCCTGGCTGCCCAATCTCTGAATGAGATTTCGTATTTCTGCAAACATATATTTGATAAATGCACTTAAAAAAAAAAAGATATGCTTAGAAATAACCAAAAAAAAATGAAGTAAAATGAAGTCCTTGTTGCAGGGCAAGGAAACCAGTCTGGTGGATCACTTTTCAACATGCAAAAAAGAAAAGAAAAAAAAAAGAAAAAAAGAAGAAGAGAATAGGTGAAAAAGACAAGAGAAATAAGTCTTGGGATTTTAGCCAAGCAGACAAGATCAGCACAGGGTTAGGGCAGAGTTTCTCCATTTGGCTTTCTCTAGAGCAGGGGTCTCCAACCTTTGCAACTTTAAGTCTGAAGGACTTCAGCTCCCAGACTTCTCCAGCCGGCTTTGCTTTAAAGCAGGGGTCTCCAACCTTTGCAACTTTAAATCTGAAGGACTTCAGCTCCCAGACTTCTCCAGCCGGCTTTGCTTTAAAGCAGGGGTCTCCAACCTTTGCAACTTTAAATCTGAAGGACTTCAGCTCCCAGACTTCTCCAGCCAGCTTTGCTTTAAAGCAGGGGTCTCCCAACCTTTGCAACTTTAAGCCTGAAGGACTTCAGCTCCCAGAATTCTCCAGCCAGCTTTGCTTTAAAGCAGGGGTCTCCAACTTTTGCAACTTTAAGTCTGAAGCTTTGCTGGCTGGAGAAGTCTGGGAGCTGAAGTCCTTCAGACTTAAAGTTGCAAAGGTTGGAGACCCGTGATTTAAAGCAAAGCTGGCTGGAGAAGTCTGGGAGCTGAAGTCCTTCAGACTTAAAGTCGGAAAGGTTGGGGACCCCTGCTCTAGAGGTTTTGTGGCTGAAATCTTGAAAACGGATGCCACAACTGAAGACTGTAACCATTTTACACCACGGTTAGGAGAACAAGTTAAATCAGTAGGAATAAAAAGGCCAGAATTCCTGAGTTTAAAGCCCTGCTTTGGTGGGAAACCACACCCAACATTTTTATTGGAATAAGCCAGTAGTCCCCAATCTTTCTGTCTCTGCAGATCAGCAGCGCCGGCAGTGGTAGTGGGAGAGGGAATAGTTTCACACGTGCAAAATGGAGCTTTGTGTGTTTGCTTGTGGCTTGCGCAACCCAGTCCCCAATGGACCAACAGACCAGTATTGGTAAGCAGACCAGGGTTGGAGACCCCTGGTATAGACTACCAAGGTTCTGAGCTATGGATAGTCTCCATATCAATTTCCTCTCAGCCACTACCTTGCTCCCCACATGATGTAGCTTTTGGTACTCCATAAACCTCTGATCTGAGATCTGAGATCTACTCAGGCCTACCTTAAAAGGTTCAAGATGCAAAGAGAAACGAACAAGATTCCTCAGGGTTTAAGATCGCTTTCATGCAATCAGCAGATCCTGCTCTGAAAAGACTGTTGAAGACCAAATGGGTTGGGGAATACTACACTTTATAATGTAAACTCTAACAAAAGGCATATGCCATTAGAAAAGATTGGTATATACACAAATTGAATATTTTGAATACTTTGTTCCAAAATGAAGGATTGATGTTGGTGGTTGACTATAAAACATGCGTATCTGATGGATGATTTGTGATAGCATGTATAATAGAAAGTAATGATGTATAATTATAAACTGATGGAAACCTCCTGCGTATTTGTATTGTAAAATTAATAGAATTGAGATAGGTGATTACATAAAGTTATATTGTCATTACATGGGCAATTAAGGATGTAAGGGAATAAACCCCTGTTTACAATGAAGGAATATTAACTGCAACTGAATATATGATGCATAAGGATAGGGATGTGTTTATTTATATTGGATCGATATTTAGTGACTGCATATGTAATTGAAATATTGAAGCACAAAAATCTTGCAACCGAGCGACATGCTAGACATAACTGATGAGGGGGTTATAAGTTTAGATGTTTTGTTTGTTCTTGTATGTGTAAAAATAAAAACTTTTTTTAAAAAAAGACCTCCCTCTATTATGGTAGCGCTTGTTCCATATAAGTGATGTGGCTCCATCTAATTTGAAACTTCCCCAATATATTAAATACTGCCCTCGGCTACCAAAGAATGTTCCCCCTGGATTAAAAAGAAAAGAACTGCTTAAATGCAATTCCACAGAAGTGTTAAACGTCTCTGCACTCGACTTTCTGAGAACAGGGGCAATGGCTCTTGAGTTTCATTTCCTTAAGAGTCCTGCAGAAAAATCAGGTGGAACAACGGCTGATGACCTCTTTCTATCGGTCCACCATAGAAAGTGTCCTCACATATTGTATCACAGTGTGGTGTGCTGGTTTAACAGTTGCGGAGAGGAAGGCCCTACAGAGAGGGATCCATTTGGCACAAGAAACCATCGGTTGCCCTCTGACATCACTGGATGACATCGCCAGATCTCGCTGCTTTAGCAGAGCAAGGAAGATTCTCAAAGATGATTCACACCTACTATAGGTACTCTAAGGCAGGGGTCTCCAACCTTTGCAACTTTAAGCCTGAAGGACTTCAGCTCCCAGACTTCTCCAGCCAGCTTAGAGTACCTATAGTAGTTAGAAACTGCTGCAACAGACTAGCTTCTGCAAATAAACAGCTGTTCCCATTATTATGTTCCCAGCACTTAATCCAAAGCAAATACATTTTCATAGTGAATACGCCTAAATAGGAAATTTGTCAGTCAAAACAGATTAACCAATTACGGAAAGGTTATATTGAGAGGGGAAGAATGATGCTTTGGTTCAGGGACTGTATTCATGTATTGCCAATCCATGGTTTAACCATGTTCCTTGACTAAAGCTAGGCTGGAGGGGGTCACACATAACGCTGTCATAAGTAATTATTTGCAAGCCTTAATAGCTGCGTTTACCTATCACACTAAATCAGAAATGAGCATTAGACTTGCTCTATAACTTGACGTATCAGCCCAGCCAGTGTGCCAGAAACCAGAAGCAAGCAGGGGAAAGGAAGAGAGGGACACTGGAGCACCACTGGGTCAGTATTTACTGCATATGTTGGTGCTGGAATAAAGCAAAATTGTCTAAGCAGAAAGATATTAATCCTGAATAATTGCACACACGAGTATCAACAGTTCAACTGGGAGTTAAGAGTACTGGTTAATGAACACTGCCTAATGAATGGACGGGGCATGCTTCAAAACGACAAATACATCTTCACCAAAGGACGAGTGGAAAGTTGTCCCAATAGATTGCAAGACACCATATCCTTCGGGGCAGCTTTTGATCCTGCTGCCTGTTTGACAGAATAATACCCCAGTGGTTAATTAAAAAAAAACCCCATATATTCCCTGCCTGGGGAGTTATGTTGCAGAGCAGTAGATGTTCTTCAAAATAAGCATTACACCGTGGCAAATATCCACTTCAAATGTGTGGCATGCAGATCAGTCAATAATCTGCTGGAGCCCTCCGAATCCAACGTTTAGAAAGCAAGAAGGATCACTGTGAACATAAGAACATAAGAACAGCCTTGCTGGAAGAGGCCACAGCCCATCCAGTCCAGCCTTCTGTCTCCCACAGTGGCTCCCCATTTGCTTCAGGGTCTTCCCAAGCAGATGTCTTCACCTGCTTGTGATTCCCTGCAAATGGCATTGAGAGACATCCTGCCTATCTCTCCAACCCGGAGGGTGTCCTTAGGCATCCATCATGATAGCCATGGATACCCTTGTTCTCCATGAACTCGTCTCATCCTTCCTTAAAGGTGTCGAGGCTGACAGCTGTCACCACTTCTTCTGGCAGGGAGTTCCATAGACCAGTGATCCTCTGGGTGAAAAAGTCCTTCCTCTTATTTGTTTGAGGTCTAGCTATCAAAAGTTTCATGGAGGGCCCCCTAGTTCTAGTGTTGTGCGATAGGGGAAACAGTTTTTCCTTTTCTACTTTGTCCACACCGTGCATGATTTTATAGACTTCAATCAGGTCACCTCTCAGGCGCCGTCGTTCTAGAGTGAAGAGGCCCAGCCGTTGCAGCCTCAGATGGTAAGGAAGGTGTTCCAGCCCCCTCATCCTTCTGGTTGCCCTCCTCTGCACCTTTTCCATTTCCATCATATCCTTCTGAAGGTAGGGTGACCAGAACTGTACACAATACTCCAGAGGGAGCCTCACCATGAGCAACACAGGCTGAACCCAAGTTGTGTTTTCTAGCTGACAATGCCGCAGCCAAACTATTTACTTTGGCAGAATTAGAGTAAGAAGGCGACAACCACACAGATTTCAACGCATGACTCAAAGAAGGAAGAATTGAGATCTTATTTCCTTCTTTCAGTTACGCTTATTTCTCTTTCAATGTTGAATAGAGCTGACAAATACTTACTGAGCAAACAATAAATTTGGGGGGGTGGGGGGTGGGGAAATCCGAAACCTCACTCAGAGTCATCAATTCTCTTTAATCTGCAAGCCAGCTGAGCAATAGGAAGCAGTGCCCTTCCATCCAGTCAGTCATCAATGATTCCAGGTGATTTACTCTAAACCAGGGGTCTCCAACCTTTGCAACTTTAAGTCTGAAGCTTTGCTGGCTGGAGAAGTCTGGGAGCTGAAGTCCTTCAGACTTAAAGTTGCAAAGGTTGGAGACCCCTGCTTTAAAGCAAAGCTGGCTGGAGAGGTCTGGGAGCTGAAGTCCTTCAGACTTAAAGTTGCAAAGGTTGGGGATCCCTGCTCTAGAGAAAGCCAAATGGAGAAACTCTGCCCTAACCCTGTGCTGATCTTGTCTTCTTGGCTAAGATCCCAAGACTTCTTTCTCTGTCTTTTTCACCTATTCTCTTCTTTTACTTTCTTTTTCTTTTTTTTTCTTTTTTGCATGTTGAAAAGTGATCCACCAGACTGGTTTCCTTGCCCTGCAACAAGGACTTCATTTTACTTCATTTTTTTTTTGTTATTTCTAAGCATATCTTTTTTTTAAAAGTGCATTTATCAAATATATGTTTGCCGAAATACGAAATCTCATTCAGAGATTGGGCAGCCAGGGTCACTTATTCAGACTAATCGTCTTTGCTTCTACGTCATGTGTAAAGCAACTCTGAATTTAATTCTAGCTGAGTCAATAACACAATAGCTGAAGGAGCTGAGGTCCTTCAGACTTAAAGTTGCAAAGGTTGGAGACCCCTGCTCTAAACACAAGCATTTGTCTACAATTACAAAAAAAAAAAACTTTCAGAAAGTCATAGTATTGGTGCTACATTGCTACTTAGAAACCCTTGACAAAAAAATTGGAAGACATTCATGTTTGTTTTAAATATCAGCTTCCGGGTTTCCTTTTAGGTTTCATGAATAAGAACTTGAAGGAAAATGCCGAACTTTTGTTATTATACATGTTGACAGTGGTGAGAATGCACAAAAATGGAAAGGCAGGCTAATTCCCACAATGGAAGTGGGGCAGGGGGATATATAAAGGTGAAGATATTAAGAGAGATGGTCAAACAAGACTGCTTTATGGAAAGAGACAAATTTATCTAGCTTTGTTTCTACTTGGAAAGTGTTTCTGTTTGAAAGTGAAGAAAACAAAACTTTGATTTTAGACTTTGATGATTCGAATGATTTGGGGTGGGTTTTTTTTGGAGCAGCTTGAAATGACATGAAATTTAAAGCAAAAGGTAGCTGTACTTTTTTTTGTATTTTACTTCAAAAAAGTTGGAAGTCATAAATTCCTCTCTCTTCGCACTTCTCTCTTTCTCTTAATTTTCTAACTATTTTCCCTGTATTTTTATCTTACTTAATAAAATCCTAATATATTGTATTTAAAAAAAAGACATGAGCTTCAAGACTAAAAATGTCCAGAATTTCTAACAGGAATCACCTTGGTTGATAGTAGGTGATAAAGCATGAATCTTCAGCATATAAAGTATGCATTCTACATTAAGTGCCAGTCTAGGGCTCAATGTTGAAGATTAAAAAAAATAAAATAAACAAACTCAAACAGATCAACAGATCACCACCATTAAATCCAAGTGGCAACCATTAAAGCAGGGGTTCCCAAACTTGGCAACTTTTAAGACTTGTGGACTTCAACTCCCAGAATTCTCCAGCCAGCTATGCTATGCTGGCTGGAGAATTCTGGGAGTTGAAGTCCACAACTCTTAAAGTTGCCAAGTTTGGGAACCCCTGCATTAAAGAGTTTTAGGGTGATATTTTTTCAATCATTGAACTGGGCTATTCTATAGCCCAAGCTTGCCACTGACTTAAAGCCCGACGGGATGGCCCATAAAAAGTTTTCAATGACTTTTAAAACAATTTAAGTCCCTTTTTCAAGGCTGTAATTATGAGGGGGAGCCTGTCCACTTACTCTACCCATTTAATTTGGGAGGTGCAGGGGGAGGGGAGGGGAGAGAAGGTTCTAGCTTTTAAACTTATGGAGAGAAAAATATTTCCACTTCCAGCCACTTAGCAAATAGAAAGACTCTCGTCTGAATGGGGACATTTGTTGCTCAATCTATGGAACAATTTAAATAATATATTACTGAAACAAAGTTCTAGAGACAGTAGGTTGCCCCCTTCCCCCCAACCACTGAGCATGTTTTAAAAGCGATTTTGGCAGCTGGCCTCTATGCTTATCCCACTTTCATCCCTTTTAAGCAGGTTTGGCAAACATCTGGACCGTTCCCAAAGCCCGTCAGACTAAAGGATCTAAAACCCACCACAGGGAGCCAATGCACTTTCAATGCTTTAAAACAGGAGTCTCCAACCTTTGCAAAGCTGGCTGGAGAAGTCTGGGAGCTGAAGTCCTTCAGACTTAAAGTTGCAAAGGTTGGAGACCCCTGCTTTAAAATCTTTAGCCCTCCCTCCTTCTAACTTTTTGCGCTGCCTTTGCCTGGGCTGTGTGCTCCCTGCTTTCTATCCCTCCTTGGTGAGAGGCCAACTCATTAACGGGAGACCACAGAGGGAATTGAGACAACAGCTCCATCTGACTGCGTCATTCCATTCTCTTGGGCGCCAGCCAAGTGGGAACCCGAGCTGCCTTCTCGTGTGGCTGGGATGCCCAGCCTCATGCCTGCGCCTCCCCCCCCCCCCCGGCTGGGATCCGTTTCCCACATCTGCACAAGCCTTGCATAGATGCTTGGGGGTCTAGCCGAAAGCATCCAGAAACTCCAGTTGCTCAAGAGTAGGAGAATGCAAAAGAAAGAACTAGGAACTGAGCTTCTGAAGAAAGGAAAAGTCTCCTGGATGGGTTGCCATGTCACACAGCAGGCTAACTCCCCAGGACTTAAATATAGCTTTTCTTCTCTGGTTTCCTTTCTCTGTCCAGCCCAGCTAAGCAGGCAAAACTCTAATGACAGCTCTCTAAACTCTTCAGAAGGGTCTTGCCAAAGAAAATGGATGGAGGCGGAGAAAAAAGGAAGAGAGACTGTAGCAATTGGAAAGAAATCTCCATTTGCTTATGAACATAGAGTGTATTTATTCAGAAATCAGATCTGCGGAGCTCAGCTGCGCTCATGCTCTAGTAAGCATGCGGTATAAAACGGAGGCTTTATGGGATTTTTCAGTTGGGAAATAGTTCAGGACCCTGCAATGGAAATGAAACCATAATGGCATAAGCCACATGGGCACAAATCTATGCAACCAAGAAAACTAGCTCTTGTTACAGAGGCTTGATGAAGTCTCAGGCAGGAACCGGTCTACATCATCAAAAGGGAAACTAGGAAACCTGGACAATAAACGAAGCAATGAGTAAAATACACTGAGAGGTTTTTTTTTTTTTAATGCACCAAACCCTTAAATAAGTTTACTGATTTAGAGAGTATATATATATATATATAACTAGCCGTTCCCGGCCACGCGTTGCTGTGGCCCAGTCTGGTTAAATGGCCAACCAATCTGTGTGTAGATCTATACCTGCACACACAAAGACATACACACACAACCACCGTATAACCCCCAACCTACCTACCTACTGTATTCCTCCCTCTCTCCCTCTCTCCCTCTACCTACCTACCTACCTACTGTATTTCTCTCTCTATCCCTCTACCTACCTACCTAAATACTGCATATCTTCCTCTCTCTATCCCTCTACCTACCTACTGTATTTCTCTCTCTATCCCTCTACCTACCTACCTACCTACTGTATTTCTCTCTCTATCCATCTACCTACCTACCTACCTACCTACCTACCTACCTACTGTATTTCTCTCTCTATCCCACTACCTACCTACCTACTATATTTCTCTCTATCCCTCTACCTACCTACCTACTGTATTCCTCTCTATCCCTCTACCTACCTACTGTATTCCTCCCTCTCTCCCTCTCTCCCTCTACCTACCTACCTACCTACTGTATTTCTCTCTCTATCCCTCTACCTACCTACCTACCTACTGCATATCTCCCTCTCTCTATCCCTCTACCTACCTACCTACCTACCTACCTACTGTATTTCTCTCTCTATCCCTCTATCTACCTACCTACCTACCTACCTACCTACCTACCTACTGTATTTCTCTCTCTATCCCATTACCTACCTACCTACTATATTTCTCTCTATCCCTCTACCTACCTACCTACTGTATTCCTCTCTCTATCCCTCTACCTACCTACTGTATTTCTCCCTCTCTCCCTCTACCTACCTACCTACCTACTGTATTTCTCTCTCTATCCCTCTACCTACCTACCTACTGCATATCTCCCTCTCTCTATCCCTCTACCTACCTACCTACTTATCTACCTACTGTATTTCTCTCTCTATCCCTCTACCTACCTACCTACTGTATTTCTCTCTCTATCCCTCTACCTACCTACCTACTGTATTTCTCTCTCTATCCCACTACCTACCTACCTACCTACTGTATTTCTCTATCCCTCTACCTACCTACCTACCTACTGTATTTCTCTCTCTATCCCACTACCTACCTACCTACCTACTATATTTCTCTCTCTATCCCTCTACCTACTTACCTACTGTATTACTCTATCCCTCTACCTACCTACCTACCTACCTATGGGACGGATACTCGTTCTTCGTGCATTTATGGCATTCTGTAGTAAAATCGTTTCGTTTGTGTAGGGATGGAAGTTGCATTGAGTGGATGTCACTTCACAAATAACTGGAACAAATATTTTCAACAAATAGGCCGAGGATAGGTTCTAAAACCTATGATTGACATTATATAATTACTAGCCGTTCACGGCCATGCGTTGCTGTGGCCCAGTCTGGTTAAATGGTCAACCAATCTGTGTGTAGATCTACACCTGCACACACAAACACATACACACAACCACCGTATAACCCCCAACCTACCTACCTATTCCCTTTCTCCCTCTCTCCCTCTACCTACCTACCTACTATATTTCTCCCTCTCCCTACCTACCTACTGCATTTCTCCCTCCCTCTCTCTATCTCTCTACCTACCTACCTACCTACCTACCTACCTACCTACCTACTATATTTCTCCCTCTCCCTCTCTATCCCTCTACCTACCTACTGTATTTCTCCCTCTCCCTCTCTATCCCTCTACCTACCTACTGTATTTCTCCCTCTCCCTCTCTATCTCTCTACCTACCTACCTACTGCATTTCTCCCTCCCTCCATCTCTCTACCTACCTACCTATTGCATTTCTCCCTCCCTCTCTCTCTCTACCTACCTACCTACTGTATTTCTCCCTCTCTCTCTCTAACTCTCTACCTACCTATCTACCTACTATATTTCTCCATATCCCTCTCTGTCCCTCTACCTACCTACCTACCTACCTACCTATGGACAGAGTATCTTATATCATAAAGGATGACATAATACCTGTGGCCGACTACTCTCTCTGTATCCATCTACCTACCTTTTTCACAATTTTTTACATTTCCATTGCGTGTACCTGGCACAGGTGTGACATCTACACAATCTATATATATATATCATTGGTGCCGTACTCGAAAGGAAGATTGTGTGAAAATTTGGACGCGATCAGAGCAATACTTTCCGAGATTAGCGGTTTTGAACAAACTCTTGTTACATTTTTATTTATATAGAATTAGTTAATCTCCAATGCTCACCCCACCCTTCCTTCCTAAATATCCTGATATGTAAAATTCAGTTCCCAGAATTCTCAACAGTGGCTACTCCAGACATCTACAAGGAGCGGGGAAGGCTGCTATAATAACCAGACACAAAAGCCTTACTGAATTCAATTGAGATTTAATCCCGAGAAGACATGCAAAGAATAAATGTTCCCCAGATCCTTCCATGAATCACAGCTGATGGAACAAAATCTCCAAGTTCAGGATATAGGACGATGCATTCTTCTCTTGCTTGCTTAAGTTTCAGACCTTGCCTGTGATCTCTTGTTCTCCTGCTTGGAAAATGGAAACCTATTCTGCACCTGGGCATATTTGCTATTTGTGCTCAGCATTTTGCCCAGGTTACAAAATTGCACCTACAGAAGTGGGTTCTTGACATATCAATTTATTTGTCAAGCACCACACAGTTTTCCTAAAACAAATTAACTGCATACACAATGGGGGGCTGGCTTGTGCTGTTCAAAAAGTTGAGATCAGTATCAGATATTTTCTTTAAGAAAAACCACAGACAATGAGGCCCAGCATGGCGTGGGAGGATCAAATTCTCGCAGCCCATCCAGTTACATGGAGCAGCCTTAACTCCTCACTTTTGGGGTCTGGAGAATGAGTAGCGCTGCAGCTTAATGCAGGAATCGGAAAAGTAGAAGGAGCCCAGTGTGTCTCCCGGTAGGAGGGTCACATTTACTTGTCCTATAAATCTAATTAGGGAACCAACATAGACATCCCGTTCAGTTAGACTGCTGGCCCAGAAACCATCTAAGGATAAGGCGAGCTAAGTTTGATTATGGTGCCAGCTTTTTTGGTTTTAATATTTTTTATTGTATATTGCCGTTCCCGGCCACGCGCTGCTGTGGCCCAGTCTGGTTAAATGGCCAACCAATCTGTGTAGATCTACACCTGCACACACAACCACCGTATAACCCCCAACCTACGTACCTACTGTATTTCTCCCTCTCTCCCTCTACCTACCTTCCTACTGTATTTCTCCCTCTCTCTCTTTATCCCTCTATCTACCTACCTACTGTATTTCTCCCTCTCCCTCTCTATCCCTCTACCTACCTACCTACCTACCTACCTACCTACCTACCTACCTACCTACCTACTGTATTTCTCCCTCTCTATCCACCTACCTACTTACCTACTGTATTTCTCCCTCTCCCTCTCTATCCCTCTACCTACCTACCTACCTACTTACCTACCTAACCTACCTACCTACCTACTGTATTTCTCCCTCTCCCTCTCTATCCACCTACCTACCTATCTACCTACTGTATTTCTCCTTGAATCTTATGGACAGAGTATTTTATGACATAAAGGATGACATAATACCTGTGGCCCACTGCTCTCTCTGTATCCATCTACCTACCTTTTTTACAATTTTTTACATTTCCGTTGTGTGCACCTGGCACAGGTGTGACATCTACACAATCTATATATATCATTGGTGCCGTATTTGAAAGGAACGTTGTGTGAAAATTTGGAAGCGATCGGTGCAGGAATTTCGGAGATTAGCGGTTTTGAACAAACTCTTGTTACATTTTTATTTATATAGATAGAAGATAGATGTGGTTTTACCTGCTGATTAAGGCATCGTGTTATAAGATGTGTGGCTGTATAAATAAATAAAAACCAGGAGACAGTGAGTTCTAGTCCTGTCTTAGGTAAGAAAGCCAGTTGGGTGAATGTGGGCCAGTAATTCTCTTTCAGCTCAGCTCAGCTCATAGCAGGTTTATGTGGCGAAAATAAGAGGGGGAAGGAATGTTAGATATGTTTGCTTCCTAAGTTATATATTAAAAAGTCAGGATATAATAATAATAATAATAATAATAATAATAATAATAATAATAATAATAATAATAATAATAATAGTTGTTGTTGTTGTTATTGTTGTTGTTATTATTATTATTATTATTATTATTATTATTATTATTATTATTATTATTATTATTATTATTATTCTCTATTCACAACAATGTGAAGTTATAGCTGCCAGTTCTTTATCTGGTGCTGGCCTTGCATTAAGTTCTTCCCCAAAACCTAGGATGTTGTAATATATTGCTGTAGTATCTGTGTGGATTGAAGCATTGTGGCTTTTTGCAATTAAAGATGGAAATTTTGTCAATGCGCAGATTTACTAAGTGACATTCAAGATTTTTTGGTATGGCAATCAGTGTTTTTTCTATCTATCTATCTATCTATCTATCTACATTCCTAATTCTATCTATCTATCTATCTATCTATCTATCTATCTATCTATCTATCTATCTATCTATCTATCTTCCTAATTCTATCTATCTATATCTACACATTTCTTTCATCTAGCCGGCCTGACATAGATTAGGGAATATTTTAATTCGATATTTATTGGTTTTAATTATTTATTCAAATTTTAGCACAGATTTAATAATTTAATTGTTTTCTATATTTTTTATATTGTGGGGTTTTTATCTTTCTGTGCACCGCCCTGAGTCCCTTTTAGGTGAAATAGGGTGGTATATAAATCAAATAAATAAATAAATAAATAAATAAATAAATAAATAAATAAATAAATAAATAAATAAATAAATAAATAAATAAATAAATAAATAAATAAGTAAGTAAGTAAGTAAGTAAGTAAGTAAGTAAGTAAGTAAGTAAGTAAGTAAATAAATAAATAAATAAATATGAATACATGTACGTGTGTGTGTGTATATATGTGTGCGTTTGTGTGTGTGTGTGTTGCATTTGTGCTGATAAATAAATAAAGGGAGACTAGGATAGATCTATTTCGAGCTATTTAGCTCTCATCAGCTACCCCGACCCTTACTGGGATTCGAACCTGCTAAGTATTACATGTGAGGCAGTTGTAATTGCCACTAGACCACAGGTTCTCCTCCTGATCAGCTGAGCCATAACAAAGGCAACGAAACAAATATTTTTCTGCCTGGATGGACTCCTGTGATGAGCCGAAAGACAGAAAAGGGAAGCAGTTCTGCTCCCTCTCATATTTGGGGCTTACCAGGGTGTTGTGACACAGTATGTATGTATGTATGTATGTATGTATGTATGTATGTATGTATACACACAAATATTTATATGTGTGTATATACACACATGTACATGTTTTTTTTTATTTTCATACAAATAACCACATGTATACCATTACATAACCAACACTATTTTGTATTATACAATATTATATCAATTCATCTCACCATCAACCCTCAAAGGCTATCATTAGCTCTTCTGCTCTCCATACACCATATTTATACCCTATCCCTCGCTTTCTTGCCTCTTCTCCCTCTCTCCTCCTCCCTCCCTCCTTTCTTCCCTCTATCGTCCTTCTCTTCTCTACTTCCCCTTCCTCTTTTCCTCTTTCCACTCCTTCTTTCTCTCCTCCTCTTCCCTCCGTCTCTCTCCTCTCTCCTAACCAGTGGTGGGTTTCAATTTTTTTTAGAACCTGCTCTGTAGGTGAGGCCTATTTTGTGGGCGTGGCTTGGCAGTCATGTGATAGGGTGGGAGTGGCCACCTTTTAAAATGTGGTGAAACTCATTTAACAACGCTCTTGCTTAGCAACCAAAAATTTGAACTCAATTGTGTTCAATTGAACTCAAGTGATGATAAATTCTTTCTTTCTTTCTTTCTTTCTTTCTTTCTTTCTTTCTTTCTTTCTTTCTTTCTTTCTTTCTTTTCTTCCTTTCCTTTCCTTTCCTTTCCTTCCTGTTGGGTCACTGGCAGCTGCGGGCCAGATTTACTTCCAGGTACGCCGGTGGAACCCCCTCTCACCGGTTCTCTAAATTTCACCAACCGGCTCTCGCGAGTAGGTGCGAGCCTGCAGAAACCCACCACTGCTCCTAACCTCCTCCTCTTATATCTCTTCTCTCTTCCCTACTTTTCATCTCATTTGCATGGTGTAGTTCAGCATCTGAGCAGTCTGCATTTAATGTTGATGGGGTTAGTAATTTCATTTTATAAACATCTGTCATATTAATAATGTTATATAGTTATTCATCATGACATGCCCCAAATTTTTAGTTCTCTCTTTATAATCTCAGTGATTTTTCATTACAAATATATTTCAAGTTCCCTCCTCCATTTTTTCCATACCTTAACATAGCTTACATTTAATTATTTTCTACACACAGATTGGTTGGCCATTTAACCAGACTTGGCCACAGCAACGTGTGGCCGGGAACAGTTAGTACAAAATAAAGAAATAGAGAAGATCTCAAAATATCAAGATTTGAAACTAAAAGTTTATGGCATAAACCAGCTGAGGTGATTTCAGTGGTTATTGGCACCCTTGGGCAGCAGTTAGAAAAATTGTCCATTGACAATGTCAATTACAAAAGGCCATTCTACTTGGATTCACACATATACAATATTACACCAATGCATTACAATATCCTAGGTTTTTGAGAAGAACTTGCTCTATATGAAGACCAGCGCCACCAGTTCAAAAATTGGCAGCTGTCATTTCATGGCTTCATTGAGACGATATAATAAATAAATATAATTTATTTGCTTTCAATCTTCATCTGTTTGTGAACTTTTCTTCCTGTAATTCCACACTTGTTGGCCCTGGTTTCTCAGCCAACATTCCTGAGTTTTGTAGTCCACTTGTCACCAAATGTCTCAAAAAAACCAAATACGTAGCATTGTTTTTCTTGTTAGGTGACAATTGATCTTGTATAGATAAAGTGGTATGACAAAGTAACAACAATGATGGTGCATTGGAACATCTGCAACACAATTCCATTTATCTGCAAGGAGAACTGTTGGGACCACTAAATCAGGGGTCCCCAACCTTTGTAACTTTAAGTCTGAAGGACTTCAGCTCCCAGACTTCTCCAGCCAGCAAAGCTGGCCGGAGAATTCTGGGAGCTGAAGTCCTTCAGACTTAAAATTACAAAGGTTGGGGACCCCTGCACTAAATAAACAAAGTAATAAAAAAATAAAGACGCTAAAGTGCTTTGGGATTTTAGAATCCAGAGTAGTAGTGGTTGACACATAAACACCCCACACTTAACAACTGAGATAAGACAAAAAAAAGTCTAGACCAGTGTTCCTCAACCTTGGCGACTTTAAGTCCTGTGAACTTCAACTCCCAGAACCTGTGAACTTCAACTCCCAGAAGTTTTTACTTGTTTTTTATGTTGTAAATAAAAATTCATATACGAAAATAAAATTACTGTATCGTCTTTGTTATCTAAGCCAGGGGTCCCCAACCTTTGCAACTTTAAGTCTGAAGGACTTCAGCTCCTAGCAAAGCTGGCTGGAGAATTCTAGGAGCTGAAGTCCTTCAGACTTAAAGTTGCAAAGGTTGGGGACCCCTGATCTAAGCACTTCTAAAACATATGTTTCAGGTAACAACAATTCCAATCACGGCATATAAAAAACCCACCAGGACTCAAGTTCTCTCTGTAGTTTTAAGAATTGACTGCCTTGCCTACATGAGCAACACAAGCTCACTTTGAAAGATAACGTTATCCAAAATATCAATGAAAATGATTGCACTTTGACAATCGTTGCTTTGAAACTCAACTTTTCAGAGTTCGCTAGGCGCCAACAGAGACAACAAGAATTCGCTTGACAAGACCGTAACTGAATCGGAATTTATTCCCGGTGTCCTTTTTTTAATCAAAGACTAAATAAAAAGTAACCGCAGCCCAGTAAGCGAAACGTGGCTGGATGGTTTATTCATGACATTTATAAACTAGTGCAAATCCTGAAGGACTCCGGACAGGTGTGGTTGTACACAACACGGCTTGAGACCGAGGTGGAGCTCTCGCCTCTCAATCAGGAGGTTGTGAGTTCAATCCTAAGTGGAGGCAGGGTCTCCTGCTTGGGTTGGACTAGATGACCTGCAAGGTCCCTTCCAACTCTGTTAATCTGTTAACTACAGTTTGAATTTCTGTTAACTTGGTTGGTGCCAGAAAAAAAGCCTTTAAATTCGCAACGACCACCAGGCGCTCTGATCAGGATCCCCAAAGAAAAGGGCTAAACAGGTGTCACTCCACTTCCTGTATCCTTTGGGAGAAGTGGTCCCATCCACCATACCCAGGACCTTACCCTTGCCCCTTTTGGGAAGCAGGATAAAATCTGCTGCTGTGGCCCAGAGTGGAGCTCTCGCCTCTCAATCAGACGGTTGTGAGTTCGAGGCTAGGGAGAGGCAGATGTAGGGTCTCCTGCTTGGGCAGGGGGGGGGGGGTTGGACTAGATGACCTGCAAGGTCCCTTCCAACTCTGTTCATCTGTTAAAGGTGGTGAGTTCGATCCTAGGAAGAGGCCGATGTAGGGTCTCCTGCTTGGGCAGGGGGTTGGACTAGATGACCTTAAAGGTCCCTTGCAACTCTGTTCATCTGTTACTCCTTCCTTCCTTCCTTCCTTCCTTCCTAGCTTCCTTCCTTCCTTCCTTTCTTCCTTCCTAGGGAGAGGCCGATGTAGGGTCTCCTGCTTGGGCAAGGGGGTTGGACTAGAAGACCCGCAAGGTCCCTTCCAACTCTGTTCATCTGTTAAAGGCTGTGAGTTCAATCCTAGGGAGAGGCAGATGTAGGGTGTCCTGCTTGGGCAGGGGGGTTGGACTAGATGACCCGCAAGGTCCCTTCCAACTCTGTTCATCTGTTAAAGGCTGTGAGTTCAATCCTAGGGAGAGGCAGATGTAGGGTGTCCTGCTTGGGCAGGGGGGTTGGACTAGATGACCTTAAAGATCCCTTCCAACTCTGTTCATCTGTTACTTATTCCTTCCTTCCTTCCTTCCTAGGGAGAGGCCGATGTAGGGTCTCCTGCTTGGGGCAAGGGGGTTGGGCTAGATGACCTCAAGAGTCCCTTCGAACTCAGTTCAAACAAAAAGCTTCCAGGGAGGCGCCGAACGGGGAAGCAGCCGGCTGTCCGCAGCCAACAGACGGAAGGGGTGCGTGTGTGTGTTTGTGGTTGTGTTTGTGTCTCAGCCCAAATCTCTGCCCCCACAAACCCCCCCCACCCGCCCCCGCCCCCTCCCCTTTTGCAAAGCCGCGCGGAGCCTCCCGTGGCCCGCAGGGACCCACCTGACCGACTTGGCCGACAGCCGGTGCCGCTTGATGTCTTCCTCGCTGAAGGAGAAGTGCATGGCCCCCTCGGCGGCGCGCGGGGGACCCGGCGGGAGCCCGAGGAAGCGAGGCGGCGCGAAGGCCTTGGCTGGCATGGAAGAGCCGCTCCGAGAGAGCGAGAGAGAGCGCAAAGGCTTGGCCGGAGCTCCCCGGGGGGCTTCTGGCCGCGGTTCTGGACAAATCTCCCCCCCGAGCGCCCTCGCCTGGGAACTTCAGCCCGGAGGAGGCGGCGGCGGCGGTGGCCGACTTTTGGGGCGGACGGGGGGGCGGACCTGCCACCGAGAAAGCCCGGCGCCGGAGCGCAAGGCTCCTGCTACAAAGTGGCCACAAAGCGCACAGGAGGATTCCCGCATGTCTCGGGGAGGCGCGAAGCGTTCGCTTCCCGCGGGGAAAAGCCGCCGCCACCCGGCGCTGCCCTCCGGGAAGGGGAGGACGGGGACGGAGGGGGAGGAAAGTTGGCCAACTCCGGCGCGTGTTTTGCCTCCAGAGGCCCTTCCCTCCCTCCCTCCCCCTCCCGCCAACCGAAGCCTGACACGCCGGGAAAAAAACAAACGCTCTCCTGTCCGCCTGAGTCTGCAAAGTGGGCTCTTTTAAGACTGGGGGACTTCAACTCCCAGAATTCCCCAGCCAGCATGGCGGGCTGGGGAATTCTGGGAGTTGAAGTCCAGCCAGTCTTAAAAGAGCCAACCTTCCAGACCCCCTGCTGGCTGGGGAATTCTGGGAGTTGAAGTCCAGCCAGTCTTAAAAGAGCCCACTTTGCAGACCTCTGCTGGCTGGGGAATTCTGGGAGTTGAAGTCCAGCCAGTCTTAAAAGAGCCAACCTTCCAGACCCCCTGCTGGCTGGGGAATTCTGGGAGTTGAAGTCCAGCCAGTCTTAAAAGAGCCCACTTTGCAGACCTCTGCTGGCTGGGGAATTCTGGGAGTTGAAGTCCAGCCGGTCTTAAAAGAGCCAACTTGGCAGACCCCTGGCCTAAACAGACCGTGGGTGAGGAGAAAGGCGGGCTCTCCTTGTTCCTACTTAGAAGGAAAATCCCCTTGGGGGACCCCCCCCCCCATGTAGAAAAGACGTGGAGACTCTAGAAAGAGTGCAGAGAAGAGCAACAAAGAGGATTAGGGGACTGGAGGGTAAAACATGAAGAACGGTTGCAGGAACTGGGGATGTCTAGTTTAATGAGAAGAAGGACCAGGGGACACATGATAGCAGTCTTCCAATATCTCAGGGGTTGCCACAAAGAAGAGGGAGTCAAACTATTCTCCAAGGCACCTGAGGGCAGAACAAGAAGCAATGGGTGGAAACTAAACAAGGAGAGAAGCAACTTAGAACTGAGGAGAAATTTCCTGACAGTGAGGACAATGAATCAGTGGAACAGAAGTTGCCTCCAGAAGTTGTGAATGCCCCAACCCTGGAAGTCTTTAAAAAGATGTTAGATAGCCATTTGTCTGAAACAGTATAGGGTTTCCCTCCTAGGCAGGGGGTTGGACTAGAAGACCTCCAAGGTCCCTTCCAACTCTGCTATTGTATTGTACTATAACGATAGCAGTCTTCCAATATCTCAGGGGTTGCCACAAAGAAGAGGGAATCAAGCTATTCTCCAAAGCACTTGAGGGCAGAACAAGAAGCAATGGGTGGAAACTAATCAAGGAGAGAAGCAACTTAGAACTAAGGAGAAACTTCCTGACAGTGAGGACAATTACTTGGTGGAATTGGCGATGTCTAGTTTAATGAAAAGAAGGACCAGGGGAGACATGATAGCAGTGTTCTAGGTGGTCTCTTTGATCTGGTATCTGTTTCTTAAATTTGGTTCTCCGGAGAAAATAATGAAGCTTTCTCTCTCTCTCAGCATCAGATTTGAATAGAATCCAAAAAGCATTCTGTCCCCTATCTGTGAATATGAACATACTATATCTCTATCTTGTGACATGTTTATGTGCTGTAACTGGAGACCCATAGAAACCAGGCATGGTAAACATTTAGTTCAGGCTTCCTCAAGGATGTCTCTTCAGGTTACATGCACTACAACTCAATAGGAGTAACTGGGAGAGGGATCTTGGAGTCCTAGTGGACAACCATTTAAATAGGAGCCATTTGTGGGCATCAGCTGCCAAAAAAGCCAACACAGTTCTAGGCTGCATCAACAGAAGGAGAGAATCAAGATCACCTGAAGGGTTGATACCACTTTATAAGGCCTTGGGAAGGCCACACTTGGAATATCTGCATTCAGTTTTGGTCACCACGATGTAGAAAAGACGTGGAGACTCTAGAAAGAGTGCAGAGAAGAGCAACAAAGAGGATGAGGGAACTGGAAGCTAAAACATAGGAAGAACGGTTGCAGGAACTGGGTATGTCTAGTTTAATGAAAAGAAGGACCAGGGGAGACATGATAGCAATCTTCCAATATCTCAGGGGTTGCCATAAAGAAGAGGGAATCAAGCTATTCACCAAGGCACCTGAGGGTAGAACAAGAAGGAATGGGTGGAAATTAATCAAGGAGAGAAGCAACTTAGAACTGAGGAGAAATTTCCTGACAGTGAGAACAATGAATCAGTGGAACAGAAGTTGCCTCCAGAAGGTGTGAATGCCCCAACACTGCAAGTCTTTAAGACCCAGATTCCACAGCCAACTGTTACAGCCAAAGGTGAATATGGAGTTTATCGGTCCCTTTTCTTCACTTGTTCTTTTGATACCAAGCTTGATACTGGCCCCCGTGGAGAGGGCACGCAACTTGGGCGTCCTCCTGGATTCGCGGCTGTCCATGGAGGACCATGTGAAGGCCGTGGCCAGGGGGGCGTTCTATCAGGTACGCCTGATACGCCAGTTGCGCCCCTTACTGGACCGGGGAGCCCTTCGCACAGTCACTCAAGCGCTTGTGACATCCCGGCTGGATTACTGTAACGCTCTCTACATGGGGCTCCCCTTGAGGTGCACTCGAAAGCTACAGTTAGTACAGAATGCGGCCGCGCGGGTGATTATGGGTGCCTCAAGGCAAACCCACGTAACACCTCTCCTGCGCGAACTGCACTGGCTGCCTGTGGCCTTTCGAGTGCGCTTCAAGGTGCTGACGACCATCTTTAAATCGCTCCATGGCTCGGGGCCTAGCTATATACGAGACCGTCTCCTGCCCCATACATCCCTTCGTCCGATCCGCTCCCACAGAGAGGGTCTTCTCCGGGTGCCGTCAGCGGGGCAATGCCGGCTGGCGACACCCAGGGGAAGGGCCTTCTCTGTGGCGGGCCCGGCCCTCTGGAACGACCTACCCCCCGACCTTCGCACTATCTCGGACCTCCGCCTCTTCCGCCAACGTCTTAAGACGTATCTATTCCAACAAGCCGGCCTAGGATAGCCCCTACTTCTGACTTTTAAATTTAAAATTAATTTGGTATGGTTTTAAAATGGGTTTTTAGCACGGGTCTAATAATTTAATATATTTTAATCGATTTTGTATTTTGTATTTTGTGGTTTTAATAATGCCTGTGCGCCGCCCTGGGTCCTAATAAGGAGAAGGGCGGGGTATAAATTTAATAATAAAATAAATAAAAAAATGCCACCAAGCATGTGCAGATTTTACTGCTCTCTACTTAGTAACTCCAATTCTCTATATTTCAGTTTGGAAAAGAGCCTAAGGTTATTCTTTTTTGCAGTACCCAACTTGACAATCAGGAAAATAGCAATATTGTATAAGAACATAAACATTCGTAATGGTTTGCACTACAGCAAATCTACCCTTCAATAGTCCCATGTTACTTCTACCTGAGAGACCTCCCATCTGCTGTTCCCCAAATTAGGGTCTCTCAACATTTTAAAACTGCCTAGCTTTGATCGGGACTAGCCATGATACTAGGAAACATATTGGCCTAGATGCGATGCATGGAACTTGACAATGTGCGACTAGTAACTTAGCAATGTGTGACTAGAACAGGGGTCTCCAACCTTTGCAACTTTAAGTCTGAAGGACTTCAGCTCCCAGACTTCAATTCTGGGAGCTGAAGTCCTTCAGACTTCAAGTTGCAAAGTTTGCCCATCCCTGGACTAGAAGGTGACTGGAGTATCTATCATGTGGGGCCTAGCTATTTGCGGGACAGTATCATGCCCCATACATCCCTCCGCCCGATCCGCTCCCACAGAGAGGGACTTCTCCAGGTGCCGTCCACCAGGCAATGCCGGCTGGTGACGCCTAGGGGAAGGGCTTTCTCTGTGGCAACCTGGAACGACCTACCCCCCCGAACCTAGAACGATCACGGACCTCCGCTCCTTCCGCCAACATCTTAAGACCTACTTTTTCCACCTCGCCGGCTTGGCCTAATCCACACACCAACTGAAGACTGAATGCTAAATTGTTTTATTAGATTTTAAGGGTTAATTTTAATGGGTTTTAGCGCAGGGTATTATATGTTTAATAGGTTTTTAGTATTTTTTTTATTATTGTGCTGTATATTTTATTCTACTTCCCTGTGCACCGCCCCGAGTCCCTTCGGGGAGAGAGGCGTGGCTTTATAAATCTGAATAACTAACTAAATAAATAACTAAATAAATAAATAAATAAATTCAAGAACCAATGTTGAAAATTCATATACTGCAAATACTGGTATCAAAGCTTTCCAGAAGTGATGGATGAGCATTCTGGTCATTTCTGGCACTATGCAACAATTGAGTAGCTCTTTAAAGCAGCCACATCTTTTTCCAGGACTCGGCTGTTTTACAAAGTTGCAGACAGATGCTATGTTTTTGCCTCTGCAACAAATTCATTTAGATTTAGATTTAAATCTGCCAAGCTGCATTAGTTAAACATTTAATTGCCATGAGTTAGCACAATAGCTACATTTTGATATATACGCACAATCGGAATATTGAAAGAGCAATAATTATGCAAGTTTTATTGCTGTTTCATGCTTTGGAATATTACTGAGTTTTATCTCAAAGACAAGAAGAAAAGGCTTTATTTTAAAGTATGGACTACCAATATTAAAAAAAATAAAGAGGCGTGAGAACGTAGCCCGTAATCTGTTTCCAACATTAACTAGCCATACTGCTGTGGGCAGTGTCTAGCTCAGGGGTTCCCAAACTTGGCAACATGAAGACTTGTGGACTTCAACTCCCAGAATTCTCTGGCTGGAGAATTCTGGGAGTTGAAGTCCACAAGTCTTCAAGTTGCCAAGTTTGGGAACCCCTGGTCTAGCTGAAAGGGAAAGTTCTACCATCTCCATAAAAGAGAATCCTTGCATTGTTAAGTCCAGGGATTTTTCTTTGATAAAAGCCACTTAAGCCCATGGCCAGTCCTCGCAGCTGAGAATTGGATGTGCTGTATGGAATCACATACGTCATAATCGGTAAATGAAAACAATAGTTATAAATAAGCACCCAACTCTTGGCAAAGAGATGAAACTGCACATGCAATCCAGAATCCTGATGCAAAGGGAAAAAATTCCTCTTTGCCACAATGCTTTACGCATGTCCTTCACGGAGTAAAACCCAGAAGAGCACCTGGGGAAAACAGCAAATGAAGAAAAGGCGTCAGAGAAAAAGAAGGAAGAGGAAGGAATGCCTCTTATTTTTCTGGGGACAGGATCGAAATACTCCAGTTCGTGTTTTGAAACATGCCTCCCTTAATGTCCCAACCACTTATTTACTCAAGGGTGACCACCAAGTTGTTCCTCAAGAGGAATCCATCTGCCACAAGGTTCCCTTTGTGGCTCGGGTTGCGGAGGAGGAGGAGGAGGAGGGGGAGGCGAGTAAATGGATGAGACCGGCCCTTACAGGGTGAGTTTGCCCACTCTCTTGGCACAAGGGGCACCTTCTCCCTTACGCAAACACCCGATTCTCTGCCGCCTCTTGGTCAAATCACATCCTAGTGACACTTTGTCCCAACCAGGGAGGGAACACTGCTGTCATGCCTCCCCTGTTGTGCCCTTCAATAGAATAGAATAGAATAGAATAGAATAGAATAGAATAGAATAGAATAGAACATTGGAATGAGGAATGGACTAGACTGGATGACTGGACTAGAATAGGAATAGAATAGGAATGGAATGGAATGGAATAGAATAGAATAGAATAGAATAGAACAGAACATTGGAGTGAGGAATGGACTGGACTGGATGACTGGACTAGAATAGGAATAGAATAGGAATGGAATGGAATGGAACAGAATAGAATAGAACATTGGAGTGAGGAATGGACTGGACTGGATGACTGGACTAGAATAGGAATAGAATAGGAATGGAATGGAATAGAATAGAATAGAATAGAATAGAATAGAACATTGGAGTGAGGAATGGACTGGACTGGATGACTGGACTAGAATAGGAATAGAATAGGAATGGAATGGAATGGAATAGAATAGAATAGAATAGAATAGAACAGAACATTGGAATGAGGAATGGACTGGACTGGATGACTGGACTAGAATAGGAATAGAATAGGAATGGAATGGAATAGAATAGAATAGAACATTGGAATGAGGAATGGACTGGACTGGATGACTGGACTAGAATAGGACAGGAATAGGAATAGAATAGAATAGAATGGAATGGAATGGAATGGAATAGAATAGAATAGAACATTGGAATGAGGAATGGACTGGACTGGATGACTGGACTAGAATAGGAATAGAATAGGAATGGAATGGAATGGAATAGAATAGAATGGAATGGAATAGAATAGAATAGAACATTGGAATGAGGAATGGACTGGACTGGATGACTGGACTAGAATAGGAATAGAATAGGAATGGAATGGAATAGAATAGAATAGAACATTGGAATGAGGAATGGACTGGACTGGATGACTGGACTAGAATAGGACAGGAATAGGAATAGAATAGAATAGAATAGAATGGAATGGAATAGAATAGAATAGAACATTGGAATGAGGAATGGACTGGACTGGATGACTGGACTAGAATAGGAATAGAATAGGAATGGAATGGAATGGAATAGAATAGAATGGAATGGAATAGAATAGAATAGAACATTGGAATGAGGAATGGACTGGACTGGATGACTGGACTAGAATAGGAATAGAATAGGAATGGAATGGAATAGAATAGAATAGAACATTGGAATGAGGAATGGACTGGACTGGATGACTGGACTAGAATAGGAATAGAATAGGAATGGAATGGAATAGAATAGAATAGGACATTGGAATGAGGAATGGACTGGACTGGACGACTGGACTAGAATTTATTGTTTGTTTATTTATTTATTTATTTATTTATTTATTTATTTATTTATTTATTTATTTATTTATTTATTTATTTATTTATTTATTTATTTATTTATTTATTTATTATTTAATCAAAATTTCTATAACGCCCTATCTCCCTTAATGGGACTCAGGGCGGTGCACAGAAAGGATAAAAACACCAATAACATACAATCACAATATAAAATAGAATTAAATTTAGTAAATCTGTGCTAAAATATAATTAAAAACTATTAAAACGTTATATTAAAATTAAATCATTAAATCTATGCCAGGCCAGCCAGATGGAAAAGGTGTGTTTTGAGCGCCCGGTGGAAGAGGCGTAGGTCCGTGATGGTGCGAAGGTCGGGGGGGCAGGTCATTCCAGAGGGCTGAACCCGCCACAGAGAAGGCCCTCCCCCTGGGGGTCGCCAGCCGGCACTGACCGGTAGATGGCACCCTGAGGAGGCCCTCTCTGTGGGAGTGGACAGGTCGAAGGGAGGTATGTGGTAGGAGGCAGTCTCGCAGGTAGCCAGGTCCCATGCCATGGAGCACTTTGAAGATGGTTACTAACACCTTGAAGCGCACCCGGAAGGCCACAGGCAGCCAGTGCAGCTCGCGCAGGAGAGGTGTTACATGGGAGTACCGTGAAACTCCCAGAATCCCCCGCATGGCTGCATTCTGTACTAGCTGGAGTCTCCGGGTGCACCTCAAGGGGAGCCCCATGTAGAGAGCATTGCAGTAGTACAGGCGGGAAGTGACGAGGGCTTGAGTGACCGTGCGTTGGGCGTCCCGATCTAGAAAGGGGCGCAACTGATGTATCAGGTAAACCTGATAAAAATCCCCCCTGGCCACGGCCGTCACATGGTCATCCAAGGACAGCCGAGAATCCAGGAGGACGCCCAAGTTGCGGGCCCTTTCCGCGGGGGCTAATGACTCACCCCCGATAGCCAGAGATGGCACCAGCTGGCTATATCGAGACGCCGGAAACCACAGCCACTCCATCTTGGATGGGTTGAGTCGAAGCTTGTTCCTCCCCATCCAGGCCCGCACGGCCTCCAGACACTGGGACATAACTTCAACGGCATCGTTGGGGTGGTTCGGGGTAGAAATGTACAGCTGAGTATCATCAGTGTACTGATGGTACTCTACCCCAAAACCACGGATGATCTCACCCAGCGGCTTCATATAGGTGTTGAACAGGAGAGGCGATAGGACCGACCCTGAGGCACCCCACATGTGAGAGGCCTTGACGTCGATCTCTGCCCTCTTGCCAACACAAATTGCGACCGGCCGGAGAGGTAGGAAGAGAACCACTGCAGTACGGTGCCTCCCAACCCCAGCCCCTCCTGCCGGTGCAATAAGATACCATGGTCGATGTTATCGAAAGCTGCTGAGAGGTCTAATAGGACCAGGATAGAGGAGGAACCTCTATCCCAAGCCCTCCAGAGATCATCTACCAACGTGACCAATGCCATCTCTGTGCTGTATCCAGGTCGGAAGCCGGACTGGCGCGGGTCTAGATAGACAGTTTCCTCCAGGTGCTGGGGGAACTGTTGTGCCACCACACTCTCAACAACCTTCGCAAGAAAGCGAAGGTTGGAGACCGGACGATAATTAGCCAACACCACTGGATCCAGGGAAGGCTTCTTGACGAGGGGTCTCACCACTGCCTCTTTCAAGACGGCCGGCAGAAACCCCTCACTCAAAGAAGCATTCACTATTTCCTGGAGCCAGCCTCATGTAACCTCCCGGGAGGCCAGTACAAGCCAGGAGGGACACGGGTCCAATAAACATGTGGTAGCATTCAGTCGTCCATGTCATCTGGAGTCACAAGGTCGAACTCTTCTCACAAAATGGTCTCAAGGTCTGCCTCCATCTGCCCGCCCGGGCTAACCTCATTGGAGGCCAGTTCTTCCCGGATATGAGCGATTTTATCCTGCAGATAATGTCCAAATTCCTCTGCACGACCCTGCAAAGGAGCTTCCCGCGGCCTCTGTTGAAGGAGGGATTGGGTCACTCTAAACAGGGCGGCAGGGCGGTTATCTGCGGATGCGATAAGAGCGGCGAGATAATTGTGTTTCGCCGCTCTTATCGCCACGAGGTAGGTCCTCAAATGGGACCTTGCTCTCTAGGCATCTCTTACGGTGCTTCATCACCCTCAGCTCCTGGGAAAACCAAGGGGCCAAGGTGGATCAGCGCCGAGTGAGAGGCCGCAAGGGGGCGACGCAGTCCAGGGCCCCAGCGGCCGCATTATTCCAGGCGGCCACTAGGTCGTCAGTCGAGTTGCAGGTCAGGGTCACAGGTATTGGCCCAAGCTCTGTCTGGAACCTCTCCGGGTCCATCAGGAGCCTGGGGCGGAACCATCTTGGTATTTCTGATTCCGCCTCCCCGCAGTGGAGTGTAGCAGTTGGAAAGTCTGGCCGAAGGAGAGAGTGATCTGTCCATGACAGGGGTGTGATGGTTAAGTCCCCTAATCCCAGATCACTCATCCACTGGCCGGAGACAAAAACTAGGGCCAGCGTGTGACCCCCGGTGTGAGTGGGACCGTGAATTAATTGGGTCAGGTCCATGGCCGAGATAGTTGTTTTGGCTCCATTTTATGACCTTTTTTGCCACAGCTGTTAAGGGAATCACTGCAGTTATGTTAGTTGCACAATTGTAGAATGAATTGATTTCGCTGGTCAGAAGATCGGAAAAGGTGAGCATGTGTCCCCAGGACACTGCAACCGTCATAAATATGAGTTGCCAAGGATCTGAAATTTGATGGTGTGACCATGGGGATGCTGCAACGGTCGTTGCTCCCAGAATCCCCCAGCCAGCTATGATTCAGAGCAGCGTTTCTCAACCTTGGCGACTTTAAGTCCTGTGGACCTCAACTCCCAGAATCCCCCAGTCAGCTATGATTCAGAGCAGGGTTTCTCAACCTTGGTGAATTTAAGTCCTGTGGACGTCAACTCCCAGAATCCCCCAGATAGCTATGATTCAGAGCAGGGTTTCTCAACCTTGGGGACTTTAAGTCCTGTGGACTTCAACTCCCAGAATCCCCCAGCCAGCTATGATTCAGAGCAGCGTTTCTCAACCTTGGTGAATTTAAGTCCTGTGGACGTCAACTCCCAGAATCCCCCAGCCAGCACAGCTGGCTGGGGGATTCTGGGAGTTGACGTCCACAGGACTTAAAGATGCCAAGGTAGGGTCTCCTATTTGAGCAGGCCATTGGACTGGAAGACCTCCAAGGTCTTTTCCAAATCTGTTCCGCCGTTCCCTTGTGCTGGCTTTCAATGAAACTCATTTGATGCATGGGGGAAGCCGGTCTCATCAGCTCATGGCACCGATGCTCCTGCTTCTCCCTACACAGAATTATGTGTCAGCAGGACGCTGGCTGCTCTCCCTTCATGCACGCTGCCTCCAAACACTTTCTGGTTAGCACCATTTTACTCGGCTGCCCTGCAGGCATCATTTTTACTGGCTTCTCTTTCTTCCTCCTTGGAGCCTCCAGATTGCAGGCAAAGAAACGATGCATCAGCAACCCAACTCATGAGCTCCCGTTGCTGGGGTAGGGCCCGTAGCCCATCCCGCAACTCCTGCCAGAGAGAGAGAGAGACAACCTGGGTGGGCTGGCTTAGAGGTCGGGGCCTCTTATGCTCACAGCTGACTTGCCCTCCCCCAAACACAGGAAGTGCCCTCGGCTTGGCTCAGCCAGGCGTGTGTGGGTGGATGCATGCAAGCCGCTTAATGTGTACCCTCTATGGGAAAAGCCTTGAAGCCCCATCCCTGCCAGCCGAAAAGTTGCAGATTGAGATTCCTCCTCATCTGGGATTTCTCAAGCCTCATCAAAGGAGAAGGCAGGGCGGTGTCTGTGTGTGTGTGAATGCGGGCCCAGGTCTAAGGCAACAATTCGTGAAGCTTCCTGAGGCTGAGGGGAAGTGTTGGCACAAGGAAATGGGACAGTGGGGGTGGTAAGAGGGGATTCTTTCCGAACTCTCCAAATTCTTAATGCGTGTTGATTATCTATCGAATGTGTGTTGATTATCTATCGAATGGGTGTTGATCATCTATCGAATGGGTGTTGATCATCTATCGAATGGGTGTTGATCATCTATCGAATGGGTGTTGATTATCTATCGAATGGGTGTTGATTATCTATCGAATGGGTGTTGATTATCTATCGAATGGGTGTTGATTATCTATCGAATGTGTGTTGATTATCTATCGAATGTGTGTTGATTATCTATCGAATGGGTGTTGATTATCTATCGAATAGGTGTTGATTATCTATCGAATGGGTGTTGATTTTCTATCGAATGTGTGTTGATTATCTATCGAATGGGTGTTGATTATCTATCGAATGGGTGTTGATTATCTATCGAATGGGTGTTGATTATCTATCGAATGTGTGTTGATTATCTATCGGTGTTGATTATCTATCGAATGGGTGTTGATTATCTATCGAATGGGTGTTGATTATCTATTTAATGCGTGTTGATTATCTAATGCGTGTTGATTATCTATCGAATGGGTGTTGATTATATATGGAATGCGTGTTGATTATCTATCGAATGGGTGTTGATTATATATGGAATGCATGTTGATTATCTATCGAATGGGTGTTGATTATCTATCAAATGTGTGTTGATTATCTATCGAATGGAGGTTGATTATCTATCGAATGTGTGTTGATTATCTATCAAATGTGTGTTGATTATCTATCTAATGTGTGTTGATTATCTATCTAATGCGTGTTGATTATCTATCTAATGTGTGTTGATTATCTATCTAATGCGTGTTTATTATCTAATGTGTGTTGATTATCTATCGAATGGGTGTTGATTATCTATCGAATGGGTGTTGATTATCTATCGAATGCGTGTTGATTATCTAATGTGTGTTGATTATCTATTGAATGCGTGTTGATTATCTATCGAATGCGTGTTTATCTATAGAATGCGTGTTGATTATCTAATGTACGTTGATTATCTAATGTTATCTACGTTAGGGCTTACCTAACCCTAAACTCAGGGTCAAATGTCACTGAGAGCGAAACTTGTTTCCTGATTCTAAGAACAAAAAATGAAAGCAATCCCGCCCCAGTTCCACCGACCCCCGCCACGCTCATCAGCATTATCTCCACTTCCCGGCTTTGCCCCTGAGTCACTCTGTGAACCTTAGCGAGTCACTTCCTTACATGGTGCATCATAACCCTCTCTCTTAAAAACCTCCAAAACCTTTGGCCCCTTAATCCACCCCCGCCGAAGCTTCGGCCCACAGCAGGTTACGTGGGTCTTGGAACGAATGAGTAGGCGGGTAGACAATCAGCCCACAGGCTGGCCTAAAGCAGCCCGGTCTCCCCCCTTCCGCCCCCGTGCCAGTGTGCTCAAGAGCCCTGATAACATCAGGTAGAGGGGAACTGTAAGTTCTCTTCGATTGCTCAACCTTTCTGGAATTCCCCGACGCCTTTTGGCAGAAGGAAGAAACCCTTTCTAGGTCACAATGAGGTGTAGCGGCTGCCGTCCCTTGACCTCGCATGAACCAAGTTTTAAGCCGTGCCTCATTCCCCCGCTCGCCGCCGTGAAAGGTCAAAGGCCAGTCTAAGCACATGTGGTTAAGGCTCGTTTTGGTGAGACCGGACAGCAGCGTAAAAAGCCAACAGAACAAGCTTGGAGTTTGCATTTCAAATAGTTCAGCCACATTACCAGCACTGGTGTGGTTTAGGACTTGCCAATTGACCTCTGCGTTATCGTTAGAGCAGGGGTCTCCAACCTTTGCAACTTTAAGTCTGAAGGACTTCAGCTCCCAGACTTCTCCAGCCAGCTAAGCTGCCCCCTCCTCCCTCTTCCTCCTCTCCGGCCCTGCGGCCCGGTTCCTACCAAGCCACGGACCGGCACCGGTCCGCGGCCCGGGGGTTGGGGACCCCTGGACTAGATGACCTGCAATCTGGTTAATCTGTTAATCCAGTTCCCTCTTGAAAAAGCACAACTATGACCTGGGTGACCGAGAATCTCCATAGCCATTTCAAAGGTTTTGCTGCAGAATTCAGACATATGTCTTCAACGTTCATCTATAATCAATAGAAATCACGTTCTGCGTTTCAAAATAAAAACTAATATTCCAAGAATAGCAGATTATTTTCTTTTTAAAGGAAAATACATGATTCCTGGAATGGAAGAACGAAGTGTGTGGTTTATCTCATCATGTAAAGCAGTGTTTCTCAACTAATCTAAGATACATGGTGTATCTCATCATGTACATCAGTGTTTCTCAACCTTGGCCACTTGAAGATGTCCGGACTTCAACTCCCAGAATTCCCCAGCCAGCATCCGCTGGCTGGGGAATTCTGGGAGTTGAAGTCCGGACATCTTCAAGTGGCCAAGGTTGAGAAACACTGATTGTAAAGGAAACCACAGCAGCATCTGTTTGGTGGAGAGCTCATAGGTCATGGGAGATGGAACTTCATACATTAGCTGAACATAACATAAATGTGGTCATTTGGTCATTGGGCCAAATCAGAGTCTTCCCTCTTATCATCACCATTCAAGGCAGGAACCGTCTCAAAGGCCGTCCAATCCATGCTTCCATTGTGTATTTCAACCATACTAAGCATGAAACTGACTGCAGCCATCAGGAAGGTTAGGGAGTAGTAGACATCCTTTGACCCTTTGGGCTATTGCTTTAGAGATATTTCTTTATACCGTAGGAAGTTAAAATCCCACCCCTCTGCTGGAAGACTGAAACATCCTGAGAAATATTAAGAAGGCAGAATATTATATTCATCAGGACGTCAAAAGGGAGAAACATGCTTTTAAAGACAGAGTAGCTCCCCTGCAGCCGTTAAAGCCTGAGCTAGTCTACTTTACATAACAAAGGTAGCGTTAGCCTTCCACAGAAACTCACTCCATGGCATCTGGAAACTCAATCAAACTTGTGATTCAAAACACAGCCTAGAGAGCTGCACCTGCATTGCCCCATGGGAGTCTGACAACCCATCAGAATACATTTCTTACACAGGAACAGGAAACAGAGAGAAGGGGCCGAACATTAAAAAAAAAAGCCAGCAAGCCCCTTCTTATCTCTCTTTTCTTCTTCATCCAACACCTGGAACCCTCTCCCCTCTTTTCTGTTCAGGAACTCAAGCCATGTGGTCCAGTCCACCATTAAACCATCTTTCCAAGCAGCCTCCATGTTTCCAGGGTCTTTCCCCTCACTTGGAGCTGAACCCAGAAGGACATTTCTTCTAACAATACGCAGAAACAGAATAACCTTGAGTGGGCGAAAAGATAGGGGCGGGGGGCAGGAGCAACTTCTGATTTCTTACCAGCTTCTCCAGTTTCTTTGTGGGGAAACTGGCAGGGAGCATCAGAAATCTTCCTTCCTTCCTTCCTTCCTTCCTTCCTTCCTTCCTTCCTTCCTTCCTTCCTTCCTTCCTTCCTTCCTCTCCCTCCCTTCTCTCAGGTAAATGGTTGCTGCTGGGAGAAAGGGATTATGAGATTGACTGGGAAACTTTTGCCCATAATGATACAAGCTTGTTGATTAGTAGAAATATGTTTACTGTGACACGCATACGGTATATTATGCCTTGTAACACAAGCTTGCATGCTGTCAATTCCTTTTCTTCCCTGAAACTAATTTCCTGTGACATTGTTATTGGGGTCTGTAAGATATCTGGCAAATGTCAAAACCTGTGATCCTTCCTTGCCATTTGACCCATCTGCAATCTATGGGCATAGAAGAAATCCGGGAAGGAAGCTGTAAAACACCTTTGATCTGTGCCTTTCACAACAGGGGTCCAAATGGCCAGGATGTTATTCTAAGATGTCTCGAACTGCATAAGGAGGAGATGAGCCTTCTCTGAAAAGACAGCTCTTCCTGGCGTATCCTTGGGGTATGTTGGCATAACTGGCGATCATATTTAAACTTTGATCCAAGATTAAATGCGGATTGTTATTCAAGCCTCCGTTCAAGTCTCATGTTTGGCTCATTGCGACTTGAATGTTTTCTATGGGTCGCAATGTATTTTCGACCGTAGTTTATATACTACTTACAGTAGTATATAAATATGAGAAGGAAGTTCTGCTTTCATGAATGTAGAGAAAGTACATTTTCTTGCACCAAAATTAACTGGCCCTCTAGAGCAGAGTTTCTCAACCTTGGCCACTTGAAGAAGTCTGGACTTCAACTCCCAGAATTCCCCAGCCAGCGAATGCTGGCTGGAGAATTCTGGGAGTTGAAGTCCAGACTTCTTCAAGTGGCCAAGGTTGAGAAACACTGCTCTAGAAGCCTAGAAGATCAAGGACATCAAGAGGCGGCCTTTTAAGGGCTCCACCTGAAGCTCCTGAAAGAATCGGCTAACAGATTGTAGACTCCTAAAGTTGGGTAGGCAATATATAACACCATGATCACAAATGGTCATTGTTGCTTTAAGGACATTGGAATGTTGGAATGCAGTTAGAGACTGTAATTATCTCCACCATAGGAAGTCAGGGGAGCGCACATTCCTCTCTCTGCTGGATCGTCTTTCTCTGCTCGATATCTTTACTATCTGCTCGTTTGCCGTGGCTGACTTTGTGAAGAAGGAAGAATTGTGGATTGCTGACTGTAAAGCAATTGTTTGTTTGTTAAGGACTTTGTTTGACTAACTATATACTATCACTGCTTGCGAAGCAGGAGTTTAGTTTTGCAACGCCAGTAGAGCTAATTTGTTTTTACTAGCAGTGTCTGAGTTACTATTTGTGTGTTTTACTAGCAACGTTTCTCTAGCTGCACAACTTTTCTGTCTCCCAACGGAGATATTCCCCCTAACACAGATAATATTAATAGCTAATAAGAGCTGAAAAGTCAGCTCCTAAAAGTCAGCTTCTCCAAAGTAGAAGCAAAGGAATCAAAAAGAAATTCAACCTCGAACTAAGGAGAATTTTCACGACAGCTAGAACATAATAGTCAGAGGAACGCCTTGCATCTCAGGAGTTGTGGGTGCTCCATCAAAGATCATTTGCCTAGGGTAGCATAGGGTCTCCTGCCTGAGCCCCCCAAGGTCCCTTCCAGCCCTGTGATTCTAGGAGGATATATACAGCATATAACATCCCTTTCTGAATTTAAAGAAAAAGTGGGTGGGTGGGGGCAAACATCAGGACTAGTAATTTTGCATTATGCCCAGCTCAATCATGTCCTCGTCTGTCACCAACTACACCTGCGTTTTGTACAAGTTTGAAATAGTCCTGGAACAAATTGCCTGAATTGAAACATGGCTATGGGGCTGAATAATAACAGATGAACAGAGTTGGAAGGGACCTTGGAGGTCAATCTAGTCCAACCCCCCTGCCCAAGCAGGAGACCCTACATCTGCCTCTTACCTAGGATGGAACTCACAACCTTTCTCAGATTAACAAGAGTTGGAAGGGACCTTGCAGGTCATCTAGTCCAACCCCCCTGCCCAAGCAGGAGACCCTACATCTGCCTCTTACCTAGGATCGAACTCACAACCTTTCACAGATTAACAAGAGTTGGAAGGGACCTTGCAGGTCATCTAGTCCAACCCCCTGCCCAAGCAGGAGATCCTACATTTGCCTCTTACCTAGGATCGAACTCACAACCTTTCTCAGATTAACAAGAGTTGGAAGGGACCTTGCAGGTCATCTAGTCCAACCCCCTGCCCAAGCAGGAGATCCTACATTTGCCTCTTACCTAGGATCGAACTCACAACCTTTCACAGATTAACAAGAGTTGGAAGGGACATTGCAGGTCATCTAGTCCAACCCCCCTGCCCAAGCAGGAGACCCTATATCTGCCTCTTACCTAGGATGGAACTCACAACCTTTCTCAGATTAACAAGAGTTGGAAGGGACCTTGCAGGTCATCTAGTCCAACCCCCCTGCCCAAGCAGGAGACCCTACATCTGCCTCTTACCTAGGATCGAACTCACAACCTTTCACCGATTAACAAGAGTTGGAAGGGACCTTGCAGGTCATCTAGTCCAACCCCCTGCCCAAGCAGGAGATCCTACATTTGCCTCTTACCTAGGATCGAACTCACAACCTTTCTCAGATTAACAAGAGTTGGAAGGGACCTTGCAGGTCATCTAGTCCAACCCCCTGCCCAAGCAGGAGATCCTACATTTGCCTCTTACCTAGGATCGAACTCACAACCTTTCTCAGATTAACAAGTTGGAAGAGACCTTGCAGGTCATCTAGTCCAACCCCCCTGCCCAAGGAGGACACCCTACATCTGCCTCTGCCTAGGATCGAACTCACAACCTCCTGATTGGGAGGCCAGAGCTCCAGCCCTTTCTTCACCATTTTCTTCTGTTTGTTATAGCAATGATAGGAAGGAATGACTTAAAAGGGGTATTCCTCCCCGAGCTCCACAACCCCACTGATTTTAACCCATCTAAAGGAGTTTCAAACACAATTCTATCTCTTGTACACTGGCTCCTTTGCTCACACCACACCATAGTAGCCATTAGGCCCCTAGAGTGCTATGAATAACCAGCCTGCATGCAGCCACACTCTACACCAGGGGTCCCCAAACTTTGCAACTTTAAGTCTGAAGGACTTCAGCTCCCAGAATTCTCCAGCCAGCAAAGCTGGCTGGAGAAGTCTGGGAGCTGAAGTCCTTCAGACTTAAAGTTGCAAAGGTTGGGGACCCCTGCTCTACACAATTCTGTTTTAATGGGGCTACTTCGTAAATAATGGTCAATAAATCAATACATGTACATTTATTAGGGCTGCTGGATCTGGAGTGTAGGAATTTAAAGGAGCACCAGATGGCAGCAAAGAGTCTAATAGGGTAGGTTCCTTCATTTCCTCCAGTGGCAGTCAACCTGGTCCCTACCGCCCCCTAGTGGGCGTTCCAGCTTTCATGGTGGGCGGTGGGGGTTTTGTCCGATACTGAAGCACTTTCCTTTTTTTAATTTAATTGACTTCCCTACTTTATAAATCACCCTGACTGTGGAACCGGTGGGCGGTTAGAAAATTTTACTACTAACAGAGAGACAAAAGTGGGCGGTCGGTATAAAAAGGTTGACTACCCCTGGGATAGACGATAGATAGAAGATAGATAGACAGACAGACAGACAGACAGACAGATAGATAGATAGTTATAGATCAGTGGTGGTCAACCTGGTCCCTACCGCCCCCTAGTGGGCATTCCAGTTTTCATGGTGGGCGGTGGGGATTTTGTCTGATACTGAAGCACTTTCCTTTTTTTAATTTCATTGCCTTCCCTACTTTATAAATCACCATTCCTGTGGAACCGAATGATCAGAATGAAAGAGGAAAGTAGCAGCCGTCTGGTTACACAAATGGGATTGTACCGCCCTCTAGTGGATATAGTCTGCCACTACATGCTAACCAAGACTAAAAATCGATTTGAATTACTATTCAAAAAATAAAAATTAGCTCGTTGCCAGCTTGTTTTCCTCCCAACACGTTTTCTAGGAGGAAAAGAGGTTTGTAATGACAATTCCCCCTCCCCAGCAATAAACAGCTCTCACTACACGCAGGAGCCAACCACATGGGAATCTATATGAAGCCTATAACAGTCCTGAGGCTTTTGTTATAAGCACCCCAAGTCTCTACAGGAAAAGATTCCGTTATGTTGGTAAATAATACAATAATACAATAGCAGAGTTGGAAGGGACCTTGGAGGTCTTCTAGTCCAACCCCCTGCATGGACAGGAACCTTATACCATTTCAGACAAATGGCTATCTAACATCTTTTTAAAGACTTGCAGTGTTGGGGCATTCACAACTTCTGGAGGCAACTTCTGTTCCACGGATTCATTGTTCTCACTGTCAGGAAATTTCTCCTTAGTTCCAAGTTGCTTCTCTCCTTGATTAGTTTCCATCCATTGCTTCTTGTCCTGCCCCCAGGTGCCTTGGAGAATAGTTTGACTACCTCTTCTTTGTGGCACCCTCTGAGATATCGGAACACTGCTCTCATGTCTCCCCTGGTCCTTCTCTTCATCAAACTAGACCTACCCAGTTCCTGCAACTGTTCTTCATATATTTTAGTCTCCAGTCCCCTCATCCTCTTGGTTGCTCTTCTCTGCACTCTTTCCAGAGTCTCCATGTCTTTTCTACATCGTGGCGACAAAAACTGAAATGTTGAAAGCTACATATATGCACAGATTTCATTCCCACATTTGAAGAAAAGTCAATTTCAGCACCTTGGCATATTTTCATACTTATAACTGCTAGGTGTAAACGTGCACAAAATTAGCTATGGTCTAGTTACGAGCTCTGACAGGCGATGGCAAAACTTTCCCAATAAAACATAAAAAAGCACAATTCACAATTATACCCTGAGGCAGAAATTACCCACTGGAATTTCTCAGCCCCCCAAATTCAGTGACTAGGCTGGCTGGCTATTTTGTTTTGCCAAATTTACCTACCATAATGACTCCTCTTTGGGAAGCTGAGAGAAGGATCTCAAAGCCATCTAATGAATACAAGGACCATCCAATGTACTCCATTGCCCAAGAGAAATTGAAACTCTCAAAAGTGGACAATGGGGCTGAAATACGGACTGGCAAAAACCTGCAGAGATGACAGATTAACAGAGTTGGAAGGGACCTTGTAGGTCATCTAGTCCACCACCCCACCACCCAAGAAGGAGACCCTACACCATTTCTGACAGAGGGCAGTCCAGTCTCTTCTTGAAAGCTTCCAGTGATGAAGCTCCCACAACTTCCGAAGGCAACTTCTGTTCCATGGGTTGATGGTTCTCACTGCCAAAAATTCCTCCTTTTTCTAGGTTGAATCTCTCCTTGGTCAGTTTCCATCCATTATTCCTTGTCTGAACTCCAGGTGCTTTGGAGCATAGCTTGACCTCTTCCTCTCTGTGGCAGCCCCTCAAATATTGGAAGGCTGCTATCATGTCTCCCCTGGTCCTTCTCTTCCCTAGACAGGCCATGCCCAGATCCTGCAACCGTTTTAATCTCCAGGCCTTTGGTTGCTCTTCTCTTCTCTTCTCTTCTCTTCTCTTCTCTTCTCTTCTCTTCTCTTCTCTTCTCTTCTCTTCACTAAACTAGCCATACCCAGTTCCTGCAAACGTTCTTCAGATGTCCCACAGTCAACCTGGTTGATCTTCTCTGCACTTTTTCTAGAGTCTCAACATCTTTTTTTATAGTGTGGTGACCAAAACTGGATGCAGTACTCTAGGTGTGGTCTTACTAGCGCGTTACAGAGTGGTATTAGTATCCCTCTGTTAATGCCATTTAGGATTTTTTGGGCTGCCACGTCACCTTGCTGGCTCATTTTGAACCGGTTGTCCACTAAGAGCTCCAACCAACCAGCAAAATACAGGGGAAGTTGGCATCCTGCACCCCCTTATGCCCAGAACAGAAAAGTTGATAAAGGGCAGACGATTTAGGCTTATGCATTGCTACTCCCTCTTCTGATGTAAAAGGCTGAGCATACAATCAAGGTCTGTTTCTTCAGCTACATTCTCTTCCACACTCAAATGTCACCCATGTTGGCAAGTCCCATCTTATCCATCTTGCACAGCAATGGGTCCCATTGGAGGAGGACTTTGAGAAAAGGGGATAATCCCTTTTCCTCTTCTAGTCCAGGGGTCTCCAACCTTTGCAACATTAAGTCTGAAGGACTTCAGCGCCCAGAATTCTCCAGCCAGCTTCAGACTTAAAGTTGCAAAGGTTGGAGACCCCTGCTTTAAAGCAAAGCTGGCTGGAGAAGTCTGGGAGCTGAAGTCCTTCAGACTTAAAGTTGCAAAGGTTGGAGACCCTTGCTTTAAAGCAAAGCTGGCTGGAGAAGTCTGGTAGCTGAAGTCCTTCAGACTTAAAGTTGCAAAAGTTGGAGACCTCTGCTTTAAAGCAAAGCTGGCTGGAGAAGTCTGGGAGCTGAAGTCCTTCAGACTTAAAGTTGCAAAGGTTGGAGACCCTTGCTTTAAAGCAAAGCTGGCTGGAGAAGTCTGGGAGCTGAAGTCCTTCAGACTTAAAGTTGCAAAAGTTGGAGACCTCTGCTTTAAAGCAAAGCTGGCTGGAGAAGTCTGGGAGCTGAAATCCTTCAGACTTAAAGTTGCAAAGGTTGGAGACCCCTTTTCTAGTCCATCAGTGGTAGGGCTGCCAGCTTAAGTAACTCTGTGTGTGTGTTTGTGTGTTTGTGTGTTTGTTTGTGTGTGTGTGTGAGAGCGAGAGAGAGAGAGGGAGGGAGGGAGGGAGGGAGGAGCAAGTGAAGAGAGTCAGGTGCTGATGAGGATCCCAAAATGCTGGATTTGGATTAGGCAGATCTTGGTTCAACTTCCCATTCAGCCACAGAGCACATTATAAACTTAAATCAACCTCTTTTCGGTATCCAGGCTGTTTCTGAAATGGATTTTTCAGCTTCACAGCCTTACACAGGCCTTGTGTAAAGTTGTCTGCCATTGCTCAGATATTCCTTCCAGAGGGCAGCAAAACACCTCCAGTTTTTACTTGTTTTGTTAATTCCAAGAGGTGTCAGACCTATGGCGGAGGGAGAAGTGAAGAACCTCTGGGCCGAGAAGGAATTCATGCATACACACCCCTAAACTCTATTTAATTCTATTTAATTCTAGTTTTAACTATCTTGATTGTCTGTATTTTTATATTTTATAGTTCCTGTGCACCGCCCTGAGTCCCATGTTGGGAGAGAGGGCGGTATAGAAATCCAATAAATATAATATAATATATAAATATATAATCCTCTCCAAGGCCAGCTTGGTTAAGAAATGATGATTTTGGTGTCCCTTCAATCATGTCCAGCTCTCAGGATTCTATGGGCCAGTTCCCTCCACATTTTCCGATTTATGCTTGTTGTTTTTTATTCTTTTCAGTGGTTTTAGGCTCTGGTTGTATCAGCTTTGATGGCATCCAGCCACCGTATATATTAGGATAATTATCCTGATGTTGGGTTGACAATATATAAGCCAGGATTATTAAAGGGTATATGTATCTTTAAGGACTATGTGGAATCTGATTGGCTGTGCTTCCCAGCTCAAACATAAAAGGCAGCTGGAAACACAGTTCATCCCTTTTTTGCTTTCCTTTGCTTCTTGATTGCCACTGAGGAAGAAGCTGAACATGAAGACGGAAGAGAATCATTGTTTTGACTGACTGTAAGATAACTGTGGTTTTGGTGAAGGACTGTTTATTGTTAGAGGAGTTAGTCTCACTGTTTGGAAGAAGTATTTTAGTTACATCAAGAGTAAAGACTATTTATTTTTTCTACTATCAGTGCTTGAGAGTTCTTGTGTGGTTTAAGCAACGTATCTCTTGCTGTCCGGTGTACTGCACTATTCCGCCTGTTTTTTTCCAACAGGGGTGTTTTTTACCCCTAACAGTATATTTTAGCAGCCTCGTTTCCTTTTACTGCTGACCATTCCAATCACGACTGTCTTTTCCAGGGAGTTTAATTGCACGGCATGGGCAAAATAAGTAAGTCAGAATGTTGAGATTTTGCCTTCCAGCCAGTGGTGGGTTTCAAATTTTTTAGAACCTACTCTGTAGGTGTGGCCTATTTTGTGGGCGTGGCTTGGAAGTCATGTGACAGGGTGGGAGTGGCCACCTTTTTTTTTTTAAATAGTTTTTATTAGTATAAATATAAAATATAACATTTAACAAGTATACAACGTACATTTTTAGGGCAGAAAGAGGGAAAAGAAGAGTGGGAAGATAGGAAAGTGAGAAAAAGGGGATGGACATACCGGGGGGTATAGCTATTCCCCCAATTCAAAAGTTTTTGTATGTCCCAGTCTGTTCTATCCATTGTTATATATATTTTAATATAACTGTCTGTACATGTGTCTCTACAGTTGTCTTAAGTTCACTATTGCCTCATTTGTTCCTTGTATTTATTTCATGTTTATGTTAGTTGGTTGTTTGCTTTGGTATCCTTTTGTTCTTTTTTCATACCATATGTACCACCTTTCCCATGATTGAGCATAAGTTGATTCTGCTTTGTCCCTTAAAACATATGTTAGCCTATCTGATTCAGCACAGTTAAAAATTTTTTGATATGATTAATTGGTCCGTTGGTATGTTGCAGTCTTTCCATTGTTGGGCAATGGCCATCCTTGTTGCAGTTGTTATATGTATGAAAAGGTACCAGTCTCTGTTCTCAATTTGGTTTGGTTTAATGCCAATTAGGTAATATTCCGGTTTGAGGGGAAAGTTGATACCTACTATTTCCAACAACCAGGTCTGCATCTTCTTCCAAAGTTGATTGATTCTTGGACAAGTCCACCATTGGTGGAAGAACGTACCCCTGGCCGTTTTACATTTCCAGCATCTATCAGAGGTATTCGGGAACATGTGCGCTATTCTGGCTGGTGGTAAATACCACCTGTACAGCATTTTGTATAGGTTCTCCTTAAATGAGGAGGCCAGGGTCATTTTGATAGATTTGCTCCAAATTGTTTGCCATTCATCCAGTGTAATGTTCCTTCCTATGTTTCTTCCCCAAGCGATCATAGCATCTTTGACTATTTCCTCACCGATGTAACCTTGTAAAAGTAATTTGTATGCTTTGGAGATAAATTTAGTCGGTGAGTCCCATAGAATCTTATCAGTATCCTGTTTTGATGGGTAAATTCCAAATTGTTTTTTATCCCTGTTAAATTTAGACATTGCTTGGGTGTAGGACCACCAGTCTATTTTCCACCCCCTTTGCTCTAAGTCTGCCCTTGTTCTAATATTGCCAATTTCGTCTATCAAATCATCATAGGTTAAGTTTCTTTTTGAGTTATGAACTGTTGGGTAAGTCACTGCCTCAATTGGTGCTAACCATCTTGGAATTTGGTTATAAAGTTGTTTGATTTTTAACCATGACATAAAAAGAGTCGCCCTAGTATGATGGTTTATAAAACTTTTGGGATGTTTGTTGTTTTTGGGCCAGAGATATGAATGCCAACCCTGGGGCAAATCATGGCCTTCAAGTGCCAATATTCGATTCCTTGAGAGAGTGACCCAATCTTTAACCCAGGTTAATGTTGATGCATAATAATAGAGCTCCCAGTTTGGTAGTCCCAGACCTCCTTTCAATTTGTGTTCCTGGAGCATTTTTTTTTTAATACGTGCTTTTTTTCCCTGCCAGACAAATTTAAGAGAGATCTGATCTAATTTTTGGAAGAATTCTTTGTTTGGTTTTACAGGTGCTGTTTGAAATAAGTATATCCATTTTGGTAAAATATATGCCTTGATAGCCGCTATCCTTCCTAATAAAGATATTGGGATTTTACTCCAATTTTCAAGTTGCCCGGCCGTTTCTCTTATTAGTTTATTGTAGTTTAGCTCTTTAATTGCAGAACATCTATTGGTTAGCCAGATTCCCAGGTATTTCACCTTTTTAACGATTTCAATTCCCATTAATTCTTGTATTTGCTCCTTTTGTTTCCCTGTTATATTTTTGGTTAATATTTTAGTTTTTTGTTTGTTGATTTTTAAACCAGCCACCTCCCCATATTCTTCTATTGCTGTGATTAGTTTGGATCCTGAAGTCAGAGGTTCCTCTATTATGAAGACCAGGTCATCCGCAAATGCTTGTATTTTATATTCTTCCCCTCTGACTTGTAGGTGGAGTGGCCACCTTTTCAAATGTGGTGAAACTCATTTAACAACGCTCTTGCTTAGCAACCAAAATTTTGGACTCAATTGTGATGATAAATTCTTTCTTTCTTTCTTTCTTTCTTTCTTTCTTTCTTTCTTTCTTTCCTTCCTTTCCTTTCCTTCCCGTTGGGTCACTGGCAGCGGCGGGCCAGATTTACTTCCAGGTACGCCGGTGGAACCCTCTCTCACCGGTTCTCTAAATTTCACCAACCGGCTCTCGCGAGTAGGTGCGAGCCTGCAGAAACCCACCACTGCTTCCAGCGATATGTCTGGTTTTATACGCTTCGGTGCTTACTTGCTTGCCACCTTTTGCTGCCTGGGGAATGCCCAGGAGCTTTCTCCCAACACCACAGCTGGAATGAGTCGATTTTCCTCCTGCCAATTTTTTTCGTGGTCCCAACTTTCGCCGCTAAAGGTAGGTAACTATGAGAAACACAACAGCACAAAGTAATCTGCATTTAAGTTGCCAGATTTTTCCATATTTGATTCATGCTCCCCATTGCTCTGTGACCCAGTGCAACGTGATGCATTTTTTTTTCTGGATTGCATTCGCTGCTTTGATCGATCTGTGGTTTTTGCTTGCATTCAATCTCTTTATTGCTAATTTGTTATTTTGATATCATTCCCCTTCCTCCTAGTGGCCGTGAGATCGGTCCTTTCGATGTTCAGGAAATGCACAGGTACAGTATAGATGGGACCTTGCTCAATAGTAGCAACTGTAAGAGGGATCTTGGAGTCCGAGTGGACAACCATTGAAATAGGAGCCAGCCGTGAGCAGCAGCTGCCAAAAAAGCCAACCCAGTTCTAGGCTGCATCAACAGAGAGAATCAAGATCACGTGAAGGGTTGATATCACTTTATAAGGCTTTGGGAAGGCCACACTTGGAATATGGCATTCAGTTTTGGTCGCCACGATGTAGAAAAGACGTGGAGACTCTAGAAAGAGTGCAGAGAAGAGCAACAAAGAGGATGAGGGGACTGGAGGCTAAAACATATGAGGAACGGTTGCAGGAACTGGGTAGGTCTTCTAAAACTTCTAAGATTTTCAGCTCTACTACAGCTGCGACCACCTCCAGAACAGGTCTGCTTGATAACCTGGGAAATTGCCACTGTGGTCAGATTTGTTCAAGGTCTGACTACTATATGATATATGGTACTTAAAAATTATTTTTAAAACCTAAGAACGGTTGCAGGAACTGGGTATGTCTAGTTTAATTTAAAAAAAGGATTAGGGGAGACAGGATAGCAGTGTTCCAATATCTCAGGGGTTGTCCCAAAGAAGAGGGAGTCAAGCTACTCTCCAAGGCACCTGGGGGCAGGACAAGAAGCAATGGGTGGAAACTAATCAAGGAGCGAAGCAACTTAGAACTTTGGAGAAATTTCCTGACAGTGAGAACAATGAATCAGTGGAACAGAAGTTGCCTCCAGAAGTTGTGAATGCCCCAACACTGCAAGTCTTCAAGAAGATGTTGGATAGCCATTTGTCTGAAACGGTATAGGACTTCCTGCCTAGGCAGGGAGTTGGACTAGATGACGTCCAAGGTCCCTTCCAACTCTGCTATTGTATTGTTTTGAATTGAATGGCACCAATTCACAGGTTAGTTTAAGAATACAACTTGATATGAAAGATGTACATTCCAGATCACCTATATCACTGTCATTTTTTTTTTACTGCTACTTTTGTTCTCTGTATACACACACACACCCCACATCCAAATTTGCAGACAATAATAAGCTGGCAAGAGCCCCAGAAGATAGGCTCAAAATCTAGAGGCAGCTTGGCAGACTTGAACACTGGGCGCTATCTAACAAAATGAAATTTAATGGTGAGAAATGTAAGGTTTTACACTTAGGCAAATGCTCAGGTATAGAATAGGTGGAACCTTGCTCAATAGTAGCAACTGTGAGAGGGATCTTGGAGTCCTAGTGGACAACCATTTAGATAGGAGCCAGCCATGTGCATGTGACTAGGGGAGACATGATAGCACTCTTCCAACATCTCAGGGGTTGCCACAAATTCCAGGAGAACAGTGGAGGACTTGAGGGGCCTGATGTGCTATGGTTTATGGGGTCATAAAGAATCGGGCAACAACTTGTATAGATGTATGTTCTGATCCCCAGCCTGTGAATAGACCAGAACACAGGCTTGGCTGTTTGCCACTGTTCAATTACTGAGATAACGAATTCTTTGGCTGAGAGCCCAGACAACTCACGTTCAATAGAGTAGTAGCTCTGCAGCAACCTTTCACACAGATAGTCCAAACGAACACGGCTAGAATACGCAGACAGACATTCTTGGCTATGAATTCGAACGGTTGTTTCCTGAAAATGTCCCCTCCCAATGTCTCACCTATAAGCTCTCTTGGGAGGGGCCAATCAACAACCACCTGGTGCTCAATCATCCCCTGTGAGCCTGCCTACAGAGTTGCTGCTTCCGTTTCTCAGCCCTTCTCAATCTAGCATCAGGGACAAACTGCCTCTGATCCTCCCCACTGCTCCATGCCTCAGGCGCCTCCTGGTGGCCAACCAGCCTCTCTGGTCCCTGCTCTGACTCTGAACACCCCCCAAGGTCTCCCCTCATCTTCCAGGGCAGACTCATAGGGTTCCTCGCTCTCCGAGTCCATCAGCAGCTCAGCTGGATCCGGCTGGGTCACAATAGATGTATAAGATATAATTTATAAACTACAATGGCTGGATTCACACTACATACTCTGCCGTAAGCAAATAAACCATGTTGGCCTAGTGTATTCTGCCAACCAAGCCTATAAATGCCATTCTGGAAAAGCCAAATCTGTGGCTTTCGGAGCGTCCAGCTCTTGACAACTTAAACAGCTCCCTTTCCTTTCCACTCGCTTGAGGGCCACCCTCTGAGGGAGATTTTTAAATCATTCCATTGCCCCCGTTTTTGTTTTTACCTGATTGCTTGAGTCCAGAATCCCTTCCAGCATGGAATGTAAGTTATCTATGCTAGAATATTGGACTGTTTCCACTTTATGACATCACGTGTTGCTACTGTGAGTCCATGGTGCTGTCGCTAACGTTCAGACAGCGGTTGAAGCAACAGGCCATATGCTATGGCCCGTATTCGCAATAAATGGGCCATTTTTTTGCTCACTGCAAACGCCCCCCTCAAGGCTATTCATGGATAAATACACCTGGAAACATCAACCTACCTACCTACATTCTCTCTCTTCCTACCCACTGTATTTCTCTATCTCTATTTCTCTCTATTCCTTTATCTACCTACCTACCCATTCTCTCCTTACCTATCTACTGTATTTCTCTCTCTCTGTCTTTATCTAACTACCTACCTACCCCCCCTCTCTCTCCCTCCCTCCCTACTATATTTCTCTCTCTATTCCTCTATCCTTCTACCTACCTACCTACCTACCTACCTACCTACCTACCTACCTACCTACCCTCTCCCTACCTACCGTATTTCTCTCTCTATTCCTCTATCCTTCTACCTACCTACCTACCTACTCTCTCTCCCTACCTACCGTATTTCTCTATTTCTCTCTTTATCCCTTTATCTACCTACCTACCTACTGTATTTCTCTTTCTATTTCTCTCTATTTCTTTACCTACCTACCCTCTCTCTCCCTACCTATCTACTGTATTTCTCTCTCTCTATTTCTTTATCTACCTACCTACCTACCCCCCCCCACACTCTCTCTTTCCCTACCTACCTACTGTATTTCTCTCTCTATTTCTCTCTCTCTATCCTTCTACCTACCTACCTACCTACCTACCTACCTACCTACCTACCTACTCTCTCTCTCCCTACCTACCGTATTTCTCTATTTCTCTCTCTCTATCCCTTTATCTACCTACCTACCTATTGTATTTCTCTCTCTATTTCTCACTATTTCTTTTACCTACCTACCCTCTCTCCCCCTACCTATCTACTGTATTTCTCTCTCTATTTCTTTACCTACCTACCTACCCCCCCCACACTCCCTCCCTCCCTACTGTATTTCTCTCTCTATTTTTCTCTCTCTATCCTTCTACCTACCTATCTACCTACTCTCTCTCTCCCTACCTACCGTATTTCTCTCTCTCTATTTCTCTCTCTCTATATCCCTTTATCTACCTACCTACCTACCTACTGTATTTTTCTTTCTCTCCCTCTCTATCCCTCTATCTATCTACCTCCTTTTTTAAAAATTTGCCTTTTCAAAACCTTGGTGCGTCTTATACTCTGGTGTGTCTTATACTTCGAAAAATACAGTATTTGATAATGTTTGATCTCTGAGAAAAGCACAGCTGGGCTTCACACTGTAGGGCAGGAAATCCTTCCAACCAGAAGAGTTTTTACATGTTTATTTATGCACAACAAGTAATGCAATGGTACTGGCTCAGAGAAGGAGGAATAGAGATTGGGTTTACACAAGATAAATCATAGTTTATTTAATTACGGTTTACGAAATAAACTGCAATTAGTTTACATCATATGCTAAGCCTAAACTGAACAGATCAAATTTACATATTTAATTGTTTACAAAAATGTCTCTACCACTTTAATGCAAGTTATATGAATTCAGCCAGTGAGCAAGGGAAATCAGTTTATCAAGTTTTCATCACTCTGTAATGTAGACGGAACAGGGACTTACTAGATCAGGGGTCTCCAACCTTTGCAACTTTAAGTCTGAAGGACTTCAGCTGGCTGGAGAAGTCTGGGAGCTGAAGTCCTTCAGACTTAAAGTTGCAAAGGTTGGAGACCCCTGTACTAGATAACCGCTGTTTTTCAAGGGCAGCTTCTACATTATTGAATAGCTTCTCCTTGAAAATCAGACTGACCCCTACATTGCTATTCTTCTAAACATTACTGTTTTGGTAACTGATGGGAGACTTAACAATTGGCCCATGTCGAGTTACTGTTTTTTTAACGGCTTTAGTTCTCATCATGCACATTTTACTAGCAATTGTTTTTGCTTTATGTTTTTCATTACACTAAACTAAAGAGACGCTTGGCTTATTGTGATGGTTGGAAATTTGATGAACAAATAAAGAATTCTTAAATTTACGAGCCCTTTATGGCTACAGAGATTGGTGGGTCTGTTAGCTGAATCGATATGAGAGCCTCTAATTTGAAATGTGTCAATGGGAATATCAGGAGGAGGAAATGATAAAGATGTGCAGAAGCAGCCAGACAATCTTTGCTTGTTTTCAGGAACAACTAATCTTACAGACTATAACTGATGAGCGTTTATTTTTTACTAGGGTTAGGCAAAGAGAAGACAGGGACCTTCTTGTGGAACTGTATCTACACGGAGGGAAGTATGCAGTGGAGCCCCCCAAGGCTCTGTTTTAGGCCCAGGACTCTTCAACATCTTCATCAATGACTTGGAGGAGGGAATAAATGGGGAACTCATCAAATTTTCAGATGACACCAAGCTGGCAGGAATAGCCAACACTCCAGAAGATAAAGGCTTAAGACACAGAAGGATCTTGACAAACGTGAACATTGGGCACTATCTAACAAAATGAAATTCAATGGCGAAAAGAGGAAGGTTCTACATTTAGGCAAGAAAAACCAAATGCACAGGTACAGTATAGGTGGTACCTTGCTCAATAGTAGCAACTGTGAGAGGGATCTTGGAGTCCTAGTGGAGAACCATTTAGATAGGAACCAGCCGTGGGCAGCAGCTGCCAAAAAAGCCAACCCAGTTCTAGGCTGCATCAACAGAGGGAGAGAATCAAGATCACGTGAAGGGTTAATACCACTTTATAAGGCCTTGGGAAGGCCACACTTGGAATATTTGCATTCAGTTTTGTCGTCACTATATAAAAAAGATGTGGAGACTCTAGAAAGAGTGCAGAGAAGAGCAACCAAGAGGATTAGGGAACTGGAGACTAAAAGATATGAGCAACAGTTGCAGAAACTGGGTAGTTTAATAAAAAGGACCAGGGGAGACATGATAGCAGCCTTCCAATATCTCAGGGGTTGCCCCAAAGAAGAGGGAGCCAAACTATTCTCCAAAGCACCTGAGGGCAGAACAAGAAGCAATGGGTGGAAACTAATCAAGGAGAGAAGCAACTTAAAACTGAGGAGAAATTTCCTGACAGTGAGAACAATTAACCAGTGGAACAGAAGTTGCCTCCAGAAGTTGTGAATGCCCCAACACTGCAAATCTTTAAGAAGATGTTGGATAGCCATTTGTCTGAAACGGTATAGAGTTTCCTGCCTAGGCAGGGGGTTGGACTAGAAGACCTCCAAGGTCCCTTCCAGCTCTGCTATTGTATTGTAATTATTGATACCATGCAGCCTTGGGGAAGGCAGAATTAAATGATGTATTTTTGTTGAAGATGCTGATACAAATAGGATGCCCGACCCCCACCCTCATTTATAACTGAAGTAAATAAAGGTGCTGCTTGCTATATATGTTTAGCTAACAAACTGTCAGTCAGATCTGATAATGCAGGTATGGGCAGTGCAGATAAGGCAGTGATGAACTCACAAACTACATCTTCTTTCAAGTTACAGATAGTGATGATAATGAAGTGTCATGAAGCCAGTCTCATCTCTCCTCAGCCTAGTCCTTCAAGTGGTACACCCATTACTGTTGTACTTGAGTCCATCTACTTTGGGTCTAATTGCATCCCTGCATTGATTTCTCAGAAGAGCTACTGTTAGATCTCCCCATAATGTTTCTAAATTATGATCATTGAAGCCTGGTGGTTTGTTGAAGTCATACCTGAATTGTTCCACCATCCCTTTGTTTTCCTAACACTCCATGGTCTTCTTAGGAGTCAGCGTCATCTCCAGCGTTCAAAAGCGTCAATATATATATATTTATCCTACTTCTTCCAATCTAATTTGTACTTCTGTAGAAGATACCACCTACAGAAAACCTTTGCCTGTATAGGTTTGAGTGTAGATCAGGGGTGGGCAAACTTTGCAACTTTAAGTCTGAAGGACTTCAGCTCCCAGACTTCTCCAGCCAGCAAAGCTTTGGGGAGAGGGAGTGGTTATATAAGTCTAAGAAAGAAAGAAAGAAAGAAAGAAAGAAAGAAAGAAAGAAAGAAAGAAAGAAAGAAAGAAAGAAAGAAAGAAAGAAAGAAAGAAAGAAAGAAAGAAAGAAAATGATTCTTATACGTCACATTCCCGCTGCCATTATGTCTCTGCAATTTCAGATGATCTTTTCTTGCATGGCAACTAGACATCTCAAAGGCTTTAATCTAAGCCACGTCATAAACACCATTAGTAGGCTGAGAGATCCTCAGCTTTTTTCTCAGTAGCTGTCAGCACCTCTAGAAAGAACAGACCAAGAAATCAAGTCCACAGGAAGGCTGTAATGTAACTCCATGGGAGATTGGCTATAATAAGAACATTTTTGGGTTGTGCCTCCCGTCCGCCTTATGCTCCAGCGAATCAGGGAGGCGTCTGCCTGAATCCCTTCCAAATATTCTCCTGTTTCTCGGGGTTTAAAAGAAGCTTTCAACCTGCACTGGCTACCGGTAGCCTTCCGGGTGCGCTTCAAGGTATCTGCCCCATACATCCCTTCGGCCGATTCGCTCCCACAGAGAGGGACTTCTCCGGGTGCCGTCTACTAGGGAATGCCAGCGGGCGACACCCAGGGGAAGGGCCTTCTCTGTGGTGGGCCCTACCCTCTGGAACGACCTTCCCCCCGAAATTAGAACAACGACGGACCTCCGCTCCTTCCGCCAGAAGCTAAAGACTCACTTATTCCAGCAGGCCGGCCTGGCCTAACTCTTATACCTAGCCGTAAAAAAAATAAAAAATAGTTTTCATTTGAATTTTAAGGGAATTGTTAAGGTTTTAGGGATTTTAAATGTTGTTTTAGCACAGGGGTAATCTAATTCGGATTTAATATTTTGTATGTTGTATATTGTTGTATTTATTAGATTTTAATTTCCTGTGCACCGCCCCGAGTCCCCATGGGGGAGAGGGGGCGGTCTATAAATTTAAGAAAATAAATAAATAAATAAAGTGCTTGTTACCATCTTCAAATCGCTCCATGGTTCGGGGCCTAGTTACCTGCGGGACCGTCTCCTGCCACATACCTCCCTCCGTCCGATTCGCTCCCACAGAGTAGGCCTACTAAGGGTGCCAACCGCCGGTCAATGCCGGCTAGCGGTGCCCAGGGGTAGGGCCTTCTCTGTGGCAGGGCCAGCCCTCTGGAACGACCTACCCCCCGAACTTCGCACTATCACGGACCTTCCCCTCTTTCGCCGCTCACTCCAGACATATTTTTTCCAGCAAGCTGGTCTAGCTTAACGTTTACATCTTATTTGTGATATAGTTCCTGCCAATTCGTAAATGGACGTTGGGTTTTTATTGGAAAATTTTAGCACAGGCTTCTAATTTAATTATTTTTAATTATATTTATTGTATTTTCTATTATGCATTGGTTTGAATTTCCTGTGCACCACCCTGGGTCCATCTCGATGGAGAAGGCACAGTATATAAATCGAAATAAATTCAAATTCAAATGCTGCTTAGCTTAAGGAATCGTTCTTGTGTATTTCTACCAAGCCATCTCCGTTACTCTCTAGAGTAGCATGTGGAGTGCCATCATCCAGCAACATATTGTCAATCATTTTATATTGCCTATCTATGTGGGGGTTCGTTTGTTTCTTTTCAGTGAAGCACAGGAGTGGTTTGCCATTGAATTGATGTCTTCTCCATTATCACTGCTGTCCAAAAGAGGTGCCTCCTTGCTTTAGCTCAGTGTTTCTCAACCGTGGCAACTTGAAGATGTCTGGACTTCAACTCCCAGAATTCAAGTCCAGACATCTTCAAGTTGACAACGTTGAGAAACACGGCTTTAGCTGGACAGTTGGGATGACCTTTGTGCCTTGGGTGACCCCGCTGGGAGTAGTGTATTATACCCTTGGTGTATACTTCCAATGTCCTTGGCCCATCCTCTCAAGAACAACTGCTTTACACCACAGCAGGACGTAGAGGGGAAGGGAGAAGGGAGTTGTAAACCCAAATGTCTAACTGCAAATCACTGACACTCCGTTCTTCTTGATCTGCTGCTAATCTCTCAGAAATCAATACAATAGCAGAGTTGGAAGGGACCTTGGAGGTCATCTAGTCCAACCCCCTGCCTAGGCAGGAACCTTATACCGTTTCAGACAAATGGCTACCCAAAATCCTCTTAAAGACTTGCAGTGTTGGGGCATTCACAACTTCTGCCCCAACCGTGGAAGTCTTCAAGAAGATGTTGGATAGCCATTTGTCTGAAACGCCATAGGGCTTCCTGCCTAGGCAGGGAGTTGGACTAGAGACCTCCAATGTCCCTTCCAACTCTGCTATTGTATTATTGTATTTACGCCAGCTGAAAAAGAAAAGTTTTAAGAGCACGGCGGAAGGTGTGTAGGTCAGGGATAATTCCTAACTCCGGGGGCAATTCGTTCCAGAGGACAGGTGCACCTTTGAGGCAACCATGACCTGGATGACTGAGACTCTCCACATACATTTCTTAGTTTAAGTGCTATTATTGTTGCTCCGTGAGAAACCAACCAACCATTTTTGGGATTAGAGCCAGAAGTCAATCCAACATTTCTCTTATTTGAAGGGCATCTCTACTTTGCAGAAAGCTAACCTTCGCCTAATTGTCTAAGCAGATACCAGTTAAGAAGATTGGTGCTGGATCAGGCACAAAACTCATCTAAGTCTGCCACTCTTGAGCAAAAGTTGCCAATTAAATGTGTGAAGGCAGGAAACAAGCAGGTCAAGAAGATAACGGCTTCATTTTGAGAAGAAGAAAAAAAGAGACCAGTAAGAAGGTTCTTATCTATGTAAACAAATCCTTTGGATAAAAAAAACACCCTCCTTCAGCATGATTTCTGGCATTGTTGTGTAGAATTTGAAAAACTGCATTAGCATCTAGGAGACAGGAGCTGATGGAATAAGGAAGGAAAAATTGCCCTTTAGAGCAAGGGTCCCTAACCCCCGGGCCACGGACCGGTGGCGGTCCGTGACTTGATAGTAACCAGGCTGGAGTGAGCGACGGAGAGAGTAGCACAACTCTTAGGAAAGTGTAGCAAACGCTCCGCTATCCTGGCGGCTGGAGGGGCGCTCCCCGGGGGCAGGACAGGGGCGACGATCTGCATTGGGGGTGTGTTTGGGGCACCACCCGGCCCTGCACCGGGGGAAGAGGCTGCCAGGCCCTCCTGCCCGGGACGCAGCCCGTCCTTCCCTGCCCCAGCCGAGGATACTTCACCTGGGACCCCTGGCAGCTTTCCCGCCCGGTTGCACGCAAGGCGCCCAACCCCGGGTCGCACGTCCCCACGAGACGCGGGTTCCCGCCTCGGGTTCCACGTGACCGCCGAACGTGCACGCGGCCCACGTGACTCGACTCACCCGCTGGAGGCTCCCACCGGTCCGCGGAATTTTTTTTTACATGAAACCAGTCCCTGGTGCCAAAAAGGTTGGGGACCCCTGATTTAGAGGAATGCTTAGTCTTTCATTTGCCTACGGTCGTATCAATTTGCCAGCCATTCGTTTATGGGCTAAAGCATTATTTGTTCATCTCAACAAATTTTTTAAAACAACAATTTTATTGGTTTTTACAAATTTTTCAATGGGAAAAGGGTATATAGGATATAAAAGAAATATTTTAGGGCTTCCAGGTCGGAGGTGGTGGTCGCCTCCAAGGTTACATAAAAAAAAGAATTTTTCAATATAAGGTGGAAAGAGATACATACATATCATATCATAAGTTTCATGCATTCAATCATTTGTTTCTGTTAGCATCCGTTTAGGAATTACAGTATATAAGGATAAAAGAAAAATCATTTTTGTGATCTGAGTCTTTTGGCTATTGTGTCTTCTCCCTTCCCGCCAGTGCACGGAGCCATGGCCCCTCCCGCTCCCCCATTTTCATCCTCCGGGATTGAGGAATGTTTTTTAAGAAAGGCTTCCGCCTCTTCAATTGTTTTAATTCTTACTCTCCCTCCCTCCCAGAACACCAACATTCCTTCAGGCATTGACCACTTGAACCACACCCCCTTTTTATACAAATTTTTGGATAAGAAGGAATATTTCCTTCTTATCTCTCGAATCTTTTTCGGGATCTGTTTCAAGATAGCAATTTCTGTCTGCTGATATATCAAAGGGCTGTCTCGCTGTGCTCTCAGAATCTCATCCCATCTCAACAACTTTTAAAGTGTCGACTTCAATTCCCAGGATTGCCTACATCTTAAAGGAGCGAAGATAAGGAAACACTCAATTGGGTTAAAGAGTTCTTATTTGGCATCTTAATGTCAGCCCTGAAGCTGGGCTGCCTGGGGCCATTTTGAGACTTCAGGGCTGCAGCTGAGGGATAGGGAGGGGTGAACAGAGATAGTTAGGGTATTATAGTCAAAGCAAAATACTTTCTCTTGAAAACCAAGGACATTCCGGCAGGTGTTCGGAAGGAGGGGACTGATGTCACCTAGCAACTGGACTGTATCCTGATTGGGCCATGCGACTGGTTGTTTTGAGAAAGTGACAAACGTTTACTTTTAATTAGGTGAAAACAGCGGGAATGTTCGGAGTCTGTTTTCACCAGCCTGTGCCAATATGACATCTATATAAATAAAAATGTAACTATGATTTTGTTCAAAACCGCTAATCTCCGAAAGTCCTGCACCATAATTCTTGGCTTATGGTTATGGTTGTTGTTTTTTTAAATCTGATCAACTGACACATATCCCCACCCTTCAGTTCACATATATATGGACCCCTGGAGCACCCTTCTAACAGTCAACAAAGATACCCTGGGAAAACCTAAAGTCTACACTACGTTTCTTAATGAGCATTTAAACTGGATTTCTCAAGTGATAACAAATTATAGGAAGCCAAATAAAGACACTAATGCATTACACATTAGAAGAGATTCCCAGGAGAGCTGGAAGTAATTCATCTATTAAGGAAGCCTCTTTGGAAGGAGCACAGAAACCAATGACCCAAGAGCCTTGGGTGTAGTTAAATCACCCTTGACTAATTTTTCTCATTATGATTGTCTCTTCATATGAAGGACGGTTGCAGGAACTGGGGATGTCTAGTTTAATGAAAAGAAGGACCAGGGGAGACAGAATAGCAGCCTTCCAATATCTCAGGGGTTGCCACAAAGAAGAGGGAGTCAAGCTATTCTCCAAAGCATCAGAGGGCAGAAAAAGAAGCAATGGGTGGAAACTAATCAAGGAGAGAAGCCGCCCTGGGTCCATTTTGGAGAAGGGCGGGGTATAAATTTAATAAAATAAAAATAAAATAAATACTTAGAACTAAGGAGGAATTTCCTGACAGAACAGTGAATCAGTGGAACAGAACTTGCCTCCAGAAGTTGTGAATGCTATATTCGGGGTGGGATTCAAGTTCCTACTCAATCAACCATGAAATTCATCAGAGAGTTTCAGCCACCCTCACTCATCTTTAGCCAACTTTGTAGGGTTGTACCTATAGGGATAAAATAAAGGGATTTATGCCTTCTTGACCTCTAAGGAGGAAAAAAACATTTGATGCCAAATTCACACAACGTTGAAGCAGAGTGAACATAGATGGCAGAGGAAACTGTGGCTCCTTGCTCTTCTGAGATACTGTAATTCTCCTCAATTTAAACCATTTGTACTTGACACTGCAAGGTCCTATCCGTTATAACTACTTCTCTGCTGCTTTAGTCTTATACAGGCTCTTCTCTGTGTGCTTGTGGAGGCTCCACGAGGACCCAAATTGTTGGGGGCAATATGCTAACCCTGTAAATGGCTTAGAGCAGGGGTCTCCAACCTTTGCAACTTTAAGTCTGAAGGACTTCAGCTCCCAGACTTCTCCAGCCACGTTTGCTTTAAAGCAGGGGCCTCCAACCTTTGCAACTTTCCAACTGGCTGGAGAAGTCTGGGAGCTGAAGTCCTTCAGACTTAAAGTTGCAAAGGTTGGAGACCCCTGGCTTACAGAGGGTTGCAAAGCTGTATATAAGTCAAAGGGTTATTGCTATTGCTCATGTCCATCCTGACCACCCCAAATTCACTCAGCCAGTTCCTGGATTGCAGAGTTGAAAGACTGTTCAGAGACATAGATATACAATACAATACCATAGCAGAGTTGGAAGGGACCTTGGAGGTCTTCTAGTCCAACCCCCTGCTTAGGCAGCAGCCCTATGCCATTTCAGACAAATGGCTACCCAACATCTTCTTAAAGACTTCCAGTGTTGGGGCATTCACAACTTCTGGAGGCAACTTCTGTTCCTCTGATTGATTCTTCTCACTGTCAGGAAATTTCTCCTCAGTTCTAAGTTGCTTCTCTCCTTGGTTAGTTTCCACCCATTGCTTCTTGTTCTGCCCCCAGGTGCCTTGGAGAATAGTTTGACTCCCTCTTCTTTGTGGCAACCCCTGAGATATCGGAACACTGCTATCATGTCTCCCCTGGTCCTTCTTTTCATTAAACTAGACATACCCAGTTCCTGCAACCGTTCTTCATATGTTTTAGCTTCCAGTTCCCTCATCCTCTTTGTTGCTCTTCTCTGCACTCTTTCTAGAGTCTACACATCTTTTCTACATCGTGGCAACCAAAACTGAATGCCGTATTCCAATGGTGGCCTTCCCAAGGCCTTATAAAGTGGCATTTCTCTCCTTCCACACCAGTATTCACTGGAAATGGTGACTGCTCAAGTTCTCGGTCACCAGGACAGCAGTGACTGATCATGCTTTCGATGAGGAACAAAAGCAGCTCTGTCAAAATCCAGGAAAGAAATTTGATTTTGGGTGTTGCAACAAAGCAAGCATTTGTGCCAAGCTGACAATGCTTTGTACTCTACAATTAACACTCTTGGTTCCCTCCAATTAGCATCTCCACAGATGCTTAGGAGAAACAGGTGTTTCCTTTGTTTCTCTTTATTCAGTCTTTCTGGTGACTTAATTAGGAACACAGCTCATGACTAGGGAGGCAGAGACCCTGGAAATCTTTAAAGCCACACTTGGAATATTTGCATTCAGTTTTGGTCGCCACGATGTAGAAAAGATGTGGAGACTCTAGAAAGAGTGCAGAGAAGAGCAACCAAGAGGATGAGGGGACTAGAGGCTCAAACATATGAAGAACGGTTGCAGGAACTGGGTAGGTCTAGTTTAATGAAAAGGAGGATTAGGGGAGACAGGATAGCAGTTTTCCAATATCTCAGGGGTTGCCACAAAGAAGAGGGAGTCAAACTATTCTCCAGGGCACCTGAGGGCAGAACAAGAAGCAATGGGTGGAAACTAATCCAGGAGAGAAGCAACTTAGAACTGAGGAGACATTTCCTGACAGTTAGAACAATTAATCAGTGGAACAGAAATTGCCTCTAGAAGTTGTGAATGCCCCAACACTGGAAGTCTTCAAGAAGATGTTGGATAGCCATTTGTCTGAAACGGTATAGGGCTTCCTGCCTAGGCAGGGAGTTGGACTAGAAGACCTCCAAGGTCCCTTCCAACTCTGTTAATGTATTGTATTGTATAAAATATGACACATTAAATAAATGAATGATTTAAAAAACAGCTTCTAATTTTTATTCCCCTCCTTGTAGTGCTCCGTAGAGTGAAGCCACAAGAATTACCTCTTCAAGGTAGTCCTATTCAAATAATTAAACAGAATTCAACTTCTCAATTGCTCATCATCCAGGCTAGCTGTCTTCACAGTTTTATGGCCTTCAATTCCCTCCATTAAAAAAAAAAGAAATGGCATATGGAGACCATTGCTTCCTTATGAAGCTTTCCTCTTCTCCTTTTCTTAACAGGAAAAAGGAAGCCATTGGCTTCAGATTTGCAAGACCCAGGCTGTGATCCAGCTGTGATTCTAGAGTTTTGGAAAGCTTCTGAACTAGTTTTCCCCCAACCAGGTGGCTTCCATATCCTTTTACATGCTAATCTCCATTATCCTCAGCCAACATGCCTGTTGCCATATTGGCTAGGGAAGTGGAAAACTGACATCAAAGCATTTAGAAAGTATCTAACTGGGGAGGATTTCTTGACAATGGTTTTTTGAGGATGAAGAAGGCAAAGTTTCTCTTGAGTATAGTGTAAGCAGTAGGCGACCATATCTGAAATTCACATAGTTAGTATCAGGTCAAGCCATAGCATGGGCATAACACTAGGAAGAAGTAGTAGTATCAAGTCAAGATCGTTTTTTCAAAAAATGGGGAAGGATGGAGGAATTGCAAACCTTTAGATACTCTCGCCTCTACTAAAATATACAGCTTTAATTACTTTATGATTGATAAAGTACATCGTAACATTGCATTGATGCTCTGACATTGTAACTGAGAGAAATATACAATAGGTAGTTAGGCAGGCAGGTAAATAAATAAATTACAGGTGGTTATTGAAGTGTATGGATTACATACAATAATACAATAATACAATAGCAGAGTTGGAAGGGACCTCGTAGGTCTTCTAGTCCAACCCCCTGCGTGGGCAGGAACCTTATACCATTTCAGACAAATGGCTATCTAACATCTTTTTAAAGACTTCCAGGGTTGGGGCATTCACAACTTCTGGAGGCAAGCTGTTCCAGAGGTTAATTGTTCTAATTGTCAGGAAATTTCTCCTTAGTTCTAAGTTGCTTCTCTCCTTGATTAGTTTCCACCCATTGCTTCTTGTCCTGCCCCCCCCCCCCCGCCCCGGTGCCTTGGAGAATAGTTTGGCTCCCTCTTCTTTGTGGCACCCTCTGAGATATTGGAAGTCTGCTATCATGTCTCCCCTGGTCCTTCTCTTCATCAAACTAGACATACCCAGCTCCTGCAGCCGTTCTTCATATGTTTTAGTCTCCAGTCCCCTAATCATCTTGGTTGCTCTTCTCTGCACTCTTTCCAGAGTCTCCACGTCTTTTCTACATCGTGGCGACCAAAACTGTATGCAGTATTCCAAGTGTGGCCTTACCAAGGCACTATACAGTATTATACTTGCTTTATGGAACATCCTTCCTTCTGAAATTAGAGTGTTCCCCATCTGGCTATATGACCAGGGCTCTCAAGGAACCAGAAACTTTAATCTAAGTGGCTCCAACTGCTGAAGTGGCTATTTCATATTCTTCCTCTACCTTGGTTATATTCAGGTTTTTAAGGATATTGATTACTACATTTTATATGATTAATTTTTATTTATTAAATTCACATGGTGCGCAACCCACTGCTGAGTGATTCTGGGAGGCTCATAGTTGAATTCTCTGTTTTTACATCTTTTTATCCACTGTTGTTTGCTGCTCAAGATCACTTCAGTAAGGTAGGTGGCCATATACATTTGATTAATAAATACATACACACAGAGATATACCACACCACAATATCTATATAAATAAAAATGTAACAAGAGTTTGTTCAAAACTGCTAATCTCCGAAAGTCCTGCACCGATCGCTTCCAAATTTTCACACAACGTTCCTTTGAAATACAGCACCAATGATATATATGTAGATTGTGTAGATGCCACACCTGTGCCAGGTACATGCAACGGAAATGTAAACAATTGTAAAAAAGGTAGGTAGATGGATACAGAGAGAGCAGTGGGCCACAGGTTTTAGGTCATCCTTTATGACATAAAATACTCCGTTCATAAGATTCAAGGAGAAATACAGTAGGTTGGTAGGTAGGCAGCTATAGGGATAGAGAGAGGGAGAAATGCGGTAGGTAGGTAGGTAGGTAGGTAGGTAGGTAGGTAGGTAGGTAGGTAGAGGGATAGAGAGGGAGAAATACAGTAGGTAAGTAGGGAAAGGGAGAGAGGGAGAAATACAGTAGGTAGGTAGGCAGGTAGGTAGGTAGAGGGATAGAGAGGGAGAAATACAGTAGGTAAGTAGGGAGAGGGAGAGAGGGAGAAATACAGTAGGTAGGTAGGTAGATAGAGGGATAGAGAGAGGGAGGGAGAAATGCAGTAGGTAGGTAGGTAGGTAGGTAGGTAGGTAGGTAGGTAGGTAGGTAGGTAGGTAAAGGGATAGAGAGAGGGAGAAATACAGAAGGTAGGTAGGTTGGGGGTTATATGGTGGTTGTGTGTATGTGTTTGTATGTGCAGGTGTAGATCTACACACAGATTGGTTGGCCATTTAACCAGACTGGGCCACAGCAACGTGTGGCCGGGAGCAGCTAGTAGTTTTTAGTTTTTTTAAAAAGAAAAGAAATCGAGAATCAAAGCCATAACATTATCCATTGCAGCAATAAGGTAAGCTACCATATCATCCAAACATTCAGTAAAAATATTGTAAACGAGGATAAAACGGGATGGCTACTTGGATAAAGGGCAGTCCAGAAACTGAGAATTAATTTTGTGGCAGAGTATGGAAGCAGGGTTTCGGACTAATGGAAGTAAAATTATCAACCAGCAGAGGGTGTTTGGCACTTCCTTCTTCAGTAACACAACACTGTTTTTCTCTCTGTGCAGATTGGGCTGCAAATCAAAAAACTCTTTCCTGAATTACAGATTATTTCCATGGCCCCCCAAAGAGAATGGGGTAAAAGAGAGCTGCGGTAACAAACAAACCTATAGAGAAGTGGGAAGGTTTGAGAAGAATGCTAGAGGTGGGAGTGAGAAGACTGCCTCTAGCTAGCTGGTCTGCAACCAATGTTTGAAACCCCATCCAATCCTGGCCTCCTTCTTTCTCTTTTCTTCCCCCAAAGCAAGCTTGGCTGTATCTGCTCAGACACTGCGCCTTGTTTTCCCTTCATGAATCGTATGGCGGTAATAGGAACGATAATCCTAGTGTTGGGTTGGCCATATTATCATTGTATTTATTGTTATTTGTTGGTGTGATTTTTAATTTCCTGTACACCGCCCTGAGTCCATCTTGATGGAGATAGGAGCGGTATATAAATCGAATAATAAATAAAATAAATAAATAATATATATATATAAGCCATGATTACAAATGGTCTCTGTTACTTTAAGTGCTACAGTGGAATGTAATTGGCTGCTGTAATTAACTCAGTAATAAGAGGAGCACTGTTAGCTGGCTGACTTTGCTGACTTTGCACTGGAGATACTGTGGTGTCGGATTAGGTCAGCAGGACAAGGAAGGATCGTGGATTGCAACTGCAAGCGAACTGTTTTTGAGTTAAAGACTGTATTTGATTCAGGACTCACTATCACTGTTTGTGAAGCAGTAGTTTAGTTTCCCATCACAAGGAAAGCTACTTGTTTTTACTATCAGCGTCTGAGACTCTATTAGTGTGCCTTCTAGCAACGTTTCTCTTGCTGCAAATCCCGTTGCACAACTTTCTGTCTCTCAAAGGAGATATTCCCCAACAGGAAGCATTAAGAAAATGTCAGCTGAAGAGCTTTCCCCCATGGAAGGAGGTCAAGTCTCCATGAGATTCCTTGATAAGGAAACAGAGACGGTGAGTGCAGCTTTGTTCCTCTGCCAGCACAAAGCAATTGCCAAGGAGCCAAAGTTTACTTTTACGCATGAGACGATGATCACGACAAAAGGGAATGCATTAGTCCGCCCCAGTGTTGTTTCTCCAAGGAGCAATCCCTTGTCCTTTTGTGTCTCCATCCTCCTCGGCCCCCAATGTACAAATTGTACGCGCATAGAAAGCCTGTTGAACTTCAAAAGTAATTTTCTGATTTAATAATAAATAGTAATAATAAATTTTATTTGTATACCGCTTCCTCTCCCCAAAGGGACTCGGAGCGGTGCACAGGGAATAAAAAACCAATATGAAATACATAGAAAGATAAATAGTTAAAATACGAATTAAACAATTGTCCCTGCGCTAAAATCCCCTAAATTAAATTACACTAAAAAACCCTAAAACCCTATCGAAAGACGGAAGACTAACCTAGGCCGGCCAAGCAGAAGAAGTGTGTTTTCAATTTTTGATGGAAGGAGCGGAGGTCCGTGGTTGTTCTAATTTCGGGGGGAAGGTCGTTCCAGAGGGCTGGGCCCGCCACAGAGAAGGCCCTTCCCCTGGGCGTCGCCCGCTGGCATACCCTAGTGGACGGCACCCGGAGAAGCCCCTCTCTGTGGGAGCGAATCGGCCGTGAGGATGTATGGGGCAGGATCCGATCCCGCAGATAACTAGGTCCCGAGCCATGGAGCGCTTTAAAGATGATGACCAACACCTTGAAGCGCACCCGAAAGACGACAGGCAGCCAATGCAGTTCGCGCAAGAGCGGTGTTATGTGGGTAAACCTGGAGGTTCCCATTATTGCCCGCGCGGCTGCATTCTGGACAAGCTGAAGTCTTTGGGTGCACCTCAAGGGGAGCCCCATGTAGAGAGAATTAGTTTATCGGGCTCATTATAAACGGTCACCCCATCTTTCTCCTTCTTTGCAGGTCCTACCAGCCTGCCCAAATAGGATGCATGCATTTCCTTCCAAGCAGATTCAAGGAACGCTATTCTGAAGGCTCTGGTCTCCAGTTTAATACAGGTTACTCTCTGATAATTTTAATTGCCTTCCAGGAGTATTTTTTTCCATTTGCATATCAGAAAGCAGACCACTCTTTCAGCAAAAGGAAAACCCATCATCCGTGGTGAGCTAATATTAAAGGCATACTGTCCCCCCGAACTTCAAAGCTCCCTGTAGTCTGTCAAAAAGGTCCAGGAGAAAGTTTCCACATATTACCAAGATCCACCTATTTCATTCTAAAGATTCCAGGGCAGCAGGGGGGAAATGTGATGCTGCTCTGTGCATTAAATTCCCAGAATTCTAGCGCTCCGTGTTAGTTTCATATCAACTGATTTTCTATTTAACGATCACATTGCTAACCAGGTATAGAATATAGCAAGAGGGAAATGTGAAAAGTTTCCTTACACTTAACACTGTAAAGCAGGGGTCTCCAACCTTTGCAACTTTAAGTCTGAAGGACTTCAGCTCCCAGACTTCTCCAGCCAGTTTTGCTGGCTGGAGAAGTCTGAGAGCTGAAGTCCTTCAGACTTAAAGTTGCAAAAGTTAGAGACCCCTGCTTTAAAGCAAAGCTGGCTGGAGAAGTCTGGGAGCTGAAGTCCTTCAGACGTAAAGTTGCAAAAGTTAGAGACCCCTGCTTTAAAGCAAAGCTGGCTGGAGAAGACTGGGAGCTGAAGTCCTTCAGACTTAAAGTTGCAAAAGTTGGAGACCCCTGCTTTAAAGCAAAGCTGGCTGGAGAAGTCTGGGAGCTGAAGTCCTTCAGACTTAAAGTTGTAAAAGTTGGAGACCGCTGCTTTAAAGCAAAGCTGGCTGGAGAAGTCTGAGAGCTGAAGTCCTTCAGACTTAAAGTTGCAAAAGTTGGAGACCCCTGCTTTAAAGCAAAGCTGGCTGGAGAAGACTGGGAGCTGAAGTCCTTCAGACTTAAAGTTGCAAAGGTTGGGGACCCCTGCTTTAAAGCAAAGCTGGCTGGAGAAGTCTGGGAGCTGACGTCCTTCAGACTTAAAGTTGCAAAGGTTGGAGACCCCTGCTTTAAAGCAAAGCTGGCTGGAGAAGTCAGGGAGCTGAAGTCCTTCAGACTTAAAGTTGCAAACGTTGGAGATCCCTGCTCTAAAGCACTTGAAGTTACAAGGAGAAGTAACAGATGAAAACTTATCATGGAGAAGAAGCAACCTAGAACTAAAGAGAAACTTCCTGACAGTCAGTGGAAAGGTTTGCCTTCAGAAGTTGTGGGTGGTCCCTTGCTAGAGATTTTAAAGAAGAGATTGGACAGTTATTTGTCTGGCATGGGGTCTGCTACTTAAGCAGGGTATCGGACTAAAATACCGCCAAGGTCCCTCCCAACTCTGTCATTCTGTTATTCTGATAGTAAATTGAAATCTTTCTACGATTGGGGAAACTTGGCAGTTACCGCAGTAGGCTTCTAATTTCATTTGAACAAAGTGTAGTATGAACCCTCCTGTAGACTTCCTAATGTGTGTGGACAAAACTGCCCTGTCCATCTTACAATACAATACAATAGCAGAATTGGAAGGGACCTTGGAGGTCTTCTAGTCCAGCCCCCTGCCTAGGCAGGAAGCCCTATACCGTTTCAGACAAACGGCTATCCAACATCTTCTTAAAGACTTCCAGTGTTGGGGCATTCACAACTTCTGGAGGCAACTTCTGTTCCACTGATTCACTGTTCTCACTGTCAGGAAATTCCTCCTCAGTTCTAAGTTGCTTCTCTCCTGGATTAGTTTCCACCCATTGCTTCTTGTTCTGCCCTCAGGTGCCTTGGAGAATAGTTTGACTCCCTCTTCTTTGTGGCAACCCCTGAGATGTTGGAAGGCTACTATCATGTCTCCCCTAGTCCTTCTTTTCATTAAACTAGACCTACCCAGTTCCTACTTATGAACCATTCTTCATACGTTTTAGTCTCCAGTCCCCTCATCTTCTTGGTTGCTCTTCTCTGCACTCTTTCTAGAGTCTCCACATCTTTTCTACATCGTGGCGACCAAAACTGGATGCTGTATTCCAAGTGTGGCCTTCCCAAGGCCTTATAAAGTGGTATTAACCCTTCACATGATCTTGATTCTATCCCACTGTTTATGCAGCCTAGAACTGTGTTGGCTTTTTTGGCAGCTGCTGCACACTGCAACTTGTTCAAAATATAATTTCATAAAAAGAACTTCACTCAAAACCTCTAAGCAAATTTAGCATTATAGCTTGTGGATAGATTCTCTTGTAGATAGGTGCTTAAAGAACAGGAAAACGGGAGGGGGGAAAAAGAACAGAAAAATAAGATGATTGAAGATCCTTTATATTAAAAGGACGTAAGATGGCTGGCTATTTGGATTCAATATTTGTTAATACATTATCTGGAGTTAGGGTGAATAGTGCACTGGCAAATTGACTGTCATGAAAAACTCCAGAAGAACCTCTCAAAAGCTGAGTGAGCGAGCTGCAAAATGTCAAATATGACTCAGTCTCAGTAACTGTAAACTAGAAGTGCAAATATAGTGAACAAAAAGCCTTAACCAGACAGTGATGGGAGTTGATATTTTACACAAACCCCATTAAGTTGATTAAAAGTGAGGCAAAAATAGACTAACACCTTCTTGTCAGATTCTGCTTGTTAGGATGGCCCAACGTACAAGTGCTACATACAGGTAAATGCTTTATTTGATAACCTTCTTTCCATCTTCTTCTGTAATATCCCAAATGTGTTTTGTAACCAAAGAGTTCTTAAAACGTAACTGAACAACCAAAATGCAAATAAAAAGGTCTTTAGGTGTGGTACCTTGCTCAACAGTAGCAACTGTGAGAGGGATCTTGGAATCCTAGTGGACAACCATTTAAATATGAGCCAGCCGTGTGCAGCAGCTGCCAAAAAAGCCAACACAGTTCTAGGCTGCATAAACAGAGGGATAGAATCTAGATCACGTGAAGTGTTAATACCACTGTATAGTGCCTTGGTAAGGCCACACTTGGAATACTGCATACAGTTTTGGTCGCCACGATGTAGAAAAGACGTGGAGACTCTGGAAAGAGTGCAGAGAAGAGCAACCAAGATGATTAGGGAACTGGAGACTAAAACATATGAAGAACGGTTGCAGGAGCTGGGTATGTCTAGTTTGATGAAGAGAAGGACCAGGGGAGACATGATAGCAGTGTTCCGATATCTCAGAGGGTGCCACAAAGAAGAGGGAGCCAAACTATTCTCCAAGGCACCTGGGGGCAGGACAAGAAGCAATGGGTGGAAACTAATCAAGGAGAGAAGCAACTTAGAACTAAGGAGAAATTTCCTGACAGTTAGAACAATTAACCTCTGGAACAGCTTGCCTCCAGAAGTTGTGAATGCCTCAACCCTGGAAGTCTTTAAAAATATGTTAGATAGCCATTTGTTTGAAATGGTATAAGGCTCCTGCCCACGCAGGGGGTTGGACTAGAAGACCTACAAGGTCCCTTCCAACTCTGCTATTGTATTGTATTGTATTGTATTGTAAGGTGTGCTTCAGTCTCTACATCAGGGATGTCCAAACTTGGGAACTTTAAGACTTGTGGACTTCAACTCCCAGAATTCCCCAGCCAGCTATGCTGGCTGGGGAATTCTGGGAGTTGAAGTCCACAAGTCTTAAAGTTCCCAAGTTTGGACATCCCTGCTCTACATCAAACGTGCTGCAGACCCTGAAATGTAGAAGCTCTGCTTGTTTGAAAAATATTGGGGCTTCTTCCTATCTGTGGCTTGAGCCGTACCCTGGCTTGTTGTGCAAAGCAGATAAATGGTTTCTTAAGTACAGGAATATCCAGTCCATGAACAATAATATTTTCTCTTCTGGGGTTGCAAATTGTTTTCTTTAACCTGCAGGGATTTCCTCCCCTCTCTTCCTCTGACAGGGTGCATCCTGTTGGCAGGTTCGTCAGAGGACTATTTTGCACTCCTGCTTAAGCAGATATAAAAAGGGAAGGGGGTGGTTCCCAGGACCTAATCTCTCCTCGAAAGCCAGCTGTAATCCCCACATATTGGAGGAGGATGGGCAAGGGCTGCTGCTTAAATGCAGTATTTTTTTCTAAGCAGCAGCTGCAGGCGGAGAGCAGTTGTTTTACGGCAGGGATCCAGAGGAAAGAAATGCACATGCAATCTGTCGTGGCCCCGCAAGGACTGGATGAGCTGCTGATGGACTCTTCTACTGACGAACCCTATGAGCCTGCTGAGGAAGACCCTGGGGAGTGTTCAGAGTCAGAGCAGGAAGCAGAGAGGCTGGTTGGCCACCAGGAGGCGCCTGAGGCATGGAGCAGTGGGGAGGATCAGAGGCAGTTTGTCCCTGATGCTAGATTGAGAAGGGCTGAGAAACGGAAGCAGCAACTCTGCAGGCAGGCTCACAGAAGGTGATTAAGCACCAAGTGGTTGTTGAGTGGTCCCTCCCAAGAGAGCTTATAGGTGAGACATTGGGAGGGGACATTTGCAGGAAACAACCGTTTGGTTGCAATCGTCGTTTAGTGAGACAGTCATGAATGTTCGTGTGGAGAGATTTCTGTGAGTCAAGAGTTAGTTTCTGGGCTCTCAGCCAAGGGGGTTTGCTTATCGCTCACTCATTAGTCCTGACAGACAGCCAAGCCTGTGTTCTAGTCTATTCCCAGGCTGGGGGGAGAGAGCACAATCCCAACTCTAATTCCAGTGGGGAAGAAGGACTGCAAGGCGGTGCGCAGGTCTAGGCAGCTGCAACTGGCTGTCTACCTCTGTGTTGCAAGTCTTCTCCCTTGAGAAGACTCAGCAGGGTCCAATATTTTCAGGGGCTGATCAGAACAGCATCCAAGAATTGAAAGAGACTCTTAATATAGGTATCAAACTGGCAGCTGCTACCAAATCTGCAAGTTTCCTGACTCATCCCTAGCATAAATAGCACTTTTCCATTCTCAGCTCACAGCTCATCTGAGGTTTAAGGGCAGCCAGAAGAAGGAACTGATGGAAGTGGTGAATGCCCCAAAGCGTGCAGAGAAGAGCAACAAAGAGGATGAGGGGACTGGAGGCTGAAACATATGAAGAACGGTTGCAGGAACTGGGTAGGTCTAGTTTAACGAAAAGAAGGACCAGGGGAGACAGGATAGCAGTCTTCCAATATCTCAGGGGTTGCCACAAAGAAGAGGGAGTCAAGCTATTCACCAAAGCACCTGAGGGCAGAACAAGAAGCAATGGGTGGAAACTAATCAAGGAGAGAAGCAGCTTAGAACTGAGGAGGAATTTCCTGACAGTTAGAACAATTAATCAGTGGAACAGAAGTTGTGAATGTCCCAACACTGCAAGTCTTCAAGAAGATGTTGGATAGCCATTGTTCTGAAACGGTATAGGGCTTCCTGCCTAGGACTAGATGACCTCCAAGGTCCCTTCCAACTCTGCTACTGTATTGTATTGGATACCTGGCACTACAGGGGAATTCCAGGTGAGCAGACAGGGGGCAAGGGAGAGGGAATTGATTGTAGCAGAGGACTAAATGGTTGGCCAACCTGACCAGTAATGGACATTTGTCCTTCTATTGCTCCTGCATGCATGGCCTTATCATCAGGCTTAGAAGGTGATCAGTGACGCTCAGCATCAACCCAACGAGACACATAACTGTATTCTTATAGCTATCTGCATTTAATGTTTCCAGAGAGGGGAAAAAAAACTAGCTTCTCCTGAGACAGATCCACGTCATGTGGGAAAAAGAAGACTTTCTGCATTGGCTTATTCAAGAAGATGATTTTCAGAGAAGTCTGAGAGCTGAAGTCCTTCAGACTTAAAGTTGCAAAGGTTGGAGACCCCTGATATAAAGCATGTGGTTAAACACTGCTGTACAGTCTCCATTCAAATATCTCTCTCATGGTTCTGGCCAGATTCCCCCCATTTGTCTTCTCCAACTCATTAAACCAAGACCAACGGAAAGAGATTAAAATTTATTCCTCAAGTGATGCTTTCCCCAAACGCATCTCGCTTAGCCAAGGATGTTCTGCAGCGATGATAGGAAATTTCTGCACTTGCCCAACCGACTACTTGGGGACCTTTTATGGGAGCTGAACATAGTTACTGGGAAGAAAGAAAAGAACTAAATGCGAAATTCTCGTAAGACAAAGTCCCCAGAAGCAGACTGTCTGTCTTCCAATCCACTACGATAGCTTTGTGGGTTGCCCCACCACCACCATCACTCTTCTGCCAAGTAATCAATGAATGCCGACTGGTCAGGAGAAGGTAGAGCTTCAGGCTTTCTCTCCCCTCTTCCCTCTGAAGACGACAATCACATCGTGCACAGCATCTCCACTGCAGTCAAAAGCCAAGCCTGCTGCCTCCCTTGAGATTGATGCCGTTTGACAGATGAAACTGGGGCTCCTGTTTGTCTTGTCACTACAAAGGTCACGTCATTGCCTTCCAAGGGTACACCTTGCTGTGATGATTTATTGAAGAGACCCTGGGGCTGTTTCTTAGGCTCCAACCTGCAGTGCCTGAGTCACAAAAGACACACAAACACGCAGAGGTGGATTTTTTTTCTAAAACAGCTACAGCCTCATTAACTAATAGTAAGACCAGAGACAGAGATCTGGTGGAACAGGTTGAAGGGCCCCCTGCCTTCTGTCTCATTCAGTGCCCAACCAGGTTCCTCCAGAAAGCTTCCCAATGGATAACTTTCTTATATATACAGACTAGCCGTTCCCGGCCAAGCGTTGCTGTGGCCCAGTCTGGTTAAATGGCCAACCAATCTGTGTGTAGATCTACACCTGCACACACAAACACGTACACACAACCACCGTATAACCCCCAACCTACCTACCTACCTACTCCCTCTCTCCCTCTACCTACCTACCTACTGTATTTCTCCCTCTCTCTATCCCCCTACCTACCTACTGTATTTCTCCCTCTCTATCCCTCTACCTACCTACATACCTACCTACCTACCGTATTTCTCCCTCTCTCCCTCTACCTAGTTACCTACCTACAGTATTTCTCCCTCTCTCTATCCCTCTACCTACCTACCTACCTACCTACCTACCTACCTACCTACCTACCTACCTACCTACTGTATTTCTCCCTCTCTCCCTCTACCTAGTTACCTACCTACAGTATTTCTCCCTCTCTCTATCCCTCTACCTACCTACCTACCTACCTACCTACCGTATTTCTGTCTCTCTCTCTCTATTCACCTACCTTCCTATCTACTGTATTCCTCCCTCTCTCTCTATCCCTCTCTCTCTATCCCTCTACCTACCTACCTACCTACCTACCTACCTACCTACCTACCTACCTACTGTATTTCTCCCTCTCTCTATCCACCTATCTACTGCATTTCTCCCTCCCTCCCTCTATCCCTATAGCTGCCTACCTACCTACCTACTGTATTTCTCCTTGAATCTTATGGACAGAGTATTTTATGTCATAAAGAATGACATAATACCTGTGGCCCACTGCTCTCTCTGTATCCATCTACCTACCCTTTTTGCAATTTTTTACATTTCCGTTGCGTGTACTTGGCACAGTTGTGACATCTAAACTATCTATCTATCTATCTATCTATCTATCTATCTATCTATCTATCTATCTATCTATCTATCTATCTATCTATCTATCTATCTATCTATCTATCTATCTAGGAAGCGATCGGTGCAGGACTTTCGGAGATTAGCGGTTTTGAACAAACTCATAGCTACATTTTTATTTATATAGATTATTCTACTTTGAACTGGTGAGTTTCACCTATAGGAAGCAACCTGTCCACAAGTCCACCCTAAAAGGTCCAGACATCAGGAAAAGGAGGGAAAGAGTTAATATCTGGTGTGCAGCAACCTGGAAACACTTTCCCACACCTCCTCTCGTCTTCCACTTGCAAACAGAACAGTAATGTTCGCCCTTTAGCTGTGTGTGTCATCTTTGACAACTATGAATGCCTGCAATGAAGTGCCAGAGCGATAATGGGGAGAATGGCAGCTCAAAGAACTGCCAATCCATCACAGGGCAGATGAAAGTGGACATATTGAAAAGAGTAGTGGTGGGGAGAAAATGATGAATGCTCTTTTGGCATGAATTCATCCATAATTGGAACTGTTAGCTACTCTGGGTTCAGAACCAGTGTTACAACTCTGGTCCCGTAAGCAGTGTTAGGAAATAAATGTGGAAAAGTGTAATACACGGGACAGTAAAGAGATACGTTGTTTTAACCACAAACAAACTCTAAAACTCTGCTAGTAAGAAAATAAATAGTCCTTAATTTGTAGCAACTAAAATACTTCTTCCGACTAACTTCTCAAACAATAGCAGTCCTTCGCCAAAACACAGAGTTATCTTACAGTGATGCAAAACAAATACTTCTTCTATCTTCAGTCTTTAGCTTCAACGGCAAACAGTAAGTACAGGAATCAACAGGAATCGAAAAGGGAATGGACTATGTTTCTGAGCTTGCTTATATGGTAGAGCTGAGAAGCACAGCCAATTAGAATTCAACATAGTTCTTAAAGCTACATATACTCTTTAAGAATACTGACTTATATATATATTGTCAACCCAACTTAAGGATGAATATCCTAACAGGAACAATCATTAATTGCAAAGAAAAGAAGATGGGACATGGAGAAAGTGGGAAATGATGGGAAAGGGGATGGAAGAGATGAGACACTGCCCACCAGTATGGATTGAATATTAGCATCAGTGGTGTGTGCTGGTTAGCCTAATGCTGATCCAGAGGAAGACTAAGAGTTTGTTTCATGATTTGCAACAGAAGGCTGGTGAAAGGACTGCTGAAGACATATGACCAACCGCACTCAACGTGTGGTCCTCAATGGAACTGCATCTACATGGAAGGAAGTATGCAGTGGAGTACCCCAAGGCTCTGTTTTAGGCCCAGTACTCTTCATCAACATCTTCATCAACAATTTGGATGAGGGGATAAATGGGGAACTCATCAAATTTGCAGACGACACCAAGCTGGCAGGAATAGCCAACACTCCAGAAGATAGGCTTAAGATACAGAAGGATCTTGACAAACCTGAACATTGGGCACTATCTAATAAAATGAAATTCAATGGTGAAAAGAGGAAGGTTCTATATTTAGGCAAGAAAAACAAAATGCACAGGTACAGTATAGGTGGTACCTTGCTCAATAGTAGCAACTGTGAAAGGGATCTTGGAATCCTAGTGGACAACCATTTGAATATGAGCCAGCAGTGTGCAGCAGCTGCCAAAAAAGCCAACACAGTTCTAGGCTGCATAAACAGAGGGATAGAATCTAGATCACGTGAAGTGTTAATGCCACTGTATAGTGCCTTGGTAAGGCCACACTTGGAATACTGCATACAGTTTTGGTCGCCACGATGTAGAAAAGATGTGGAGACTCTGGAAAGAGTGCAGAGAAGAGCAACCAAGATGATTAGGGGACTGGAGGCTAAAGCATATGAAGAACGGTTGCAGGAACTGGGTATATCTAGTTTAATGAAAAGAAGGACCAGGGGAGACAGGATAGCAATCTTCCAATATCTCAGGGGTTGCCACAAAGAAGAGAGAGTCAAACTATTCTCCAAGGCACCTGGGGGAAGGACAAGAAACAATGGGTGGAAACTAATCAAGGAGAGAAGCAACTTAGAACTAAGGAGAAATTTCCTGACAGTTAGAACAATTAACCTCCGGAACAGAAGTTGCCTCCAGAAGTTGTTAATGCCCCAACCCTGGAAGTCTTTAAGAAGATGTTAGATAGCCATTTGTCTGAAATGGTATAAGGTTCCTGCCCACGCAGGGGGTTGGACTAGAGGACCTACAAGGTCCCTTCCAACTCTGCTATTGTATTGTATTGTATATTGGTTGCAAGAGACGAGTGGTTCCTATGTTTTAAGGCTCACATGAAATTGCACAATATGAAGGTGAGGGGGGATGTGATGAGTACAGATGAAGATGTAGCCATGGAGTTCTTGGAAGCCTCAATGAAATTATCAATGAAAGTGTATGAAAGACAACCATTGAAACAGGAGCCAGCCGTGGGCAGCAGCTGCCAAAAAAGCCAACACAGTTCTAGACTACATAAACAGAGGGAGAGAATCAACATCACGTGAAGGGTTAATACCACTTTATAAGGCCTTGGTAAGGCCACACTTGGAATATCTGAATTCAGTTTTGGTCACCACGATGTAGAAAAGATGTGGAGACTCTAGAAAGAGTGCAGAGAAGAGCAACAAAGAGGATTAGGGGACTGGAGACTAAAACATATGAAGAACGGTTGCAGGAACTGGGAATGTCTAGTTGAATGAAAAGTAGGACCAGGGGAGACATGATAGCAGTCTTCCAATATCTCAGGGTTGCCCCAAAGAAGAGGGAGTCAAACTATTCACCAAAGCACCTGAGGGCAGAACAAGAAGCAATGGGTGGAAACTAATCCAGGAGAGAAGCAACTTAGAACAGAGGAGAAATTTCCTGACAGTGAGAACAATGAATCAGTGGAACAGAAGTTGCCTCCAGAAGTTGTGAATGCCCCAACCCTGGAAGTCTTTAAGAAGATGTTAGATAGCCATTTGTCTGAAATGGTATAGGGCTTCCTGCCTAGGCAGGGGTTGGACTAGAAGACCTCCAATGTCCCTTCCAACTCTGCTATAGTATTGTAAATCACAAGCCCATATAGATATTTTCACAGGAAGTTAACATTCCTGTTGCTGAAAGATCTGGGAATATCCCAGCCTCTCTATTGCTTTACATTCTAGACGTTAAGGCCTCTTGGGCTCCTCATCATCTCTTATCTCATAAGATTCAGGATGGTGCAAGGAAAATAAAATCCTTTCCTCTTAGAAAGAACTGGGTTGGCTTTTTTAGCAGCTGCTGCACACGGCTGGCTCCTACTTCAATGGTTGTCCACTAGGACAGGGGTCTCCAACCTTTGCAACTTTAAAGTCTGAAGGACTTCAGCTCCCAGAATTCTCCAGCCAGCAAAGCTTTAAGTCCTTCAGACTTAAAGTTGCAAAGGTTGGAGACCCCTGCATTAGGACTCCAAGCAGGTTATTTATTTATTTATTTATTTATTTCGATTTATATAACCGCTCCTTCTCCATCGAAATGGACCCAGGGAGTTAAAATCAATACATAACAATAAATACAGTAATAATATCTAAAATGAATTAAACTAAGGACCTGGGCTAAAACATTCCCATTAAAATTCTAAAATACATTTACTCATTGGCTAAGATACATTTTAAATTCTTAGGGTTTTATAATGGGTTTTAGCACGGGATAGAATTTAATAGCTTTTTTAATAATATTTTTGTTTTTTGTATGGTTTTTAATATTGCCTGTGCGCCGCCCTGGGTCCTTGCAAGCCGAAGGGCGGGGTATAAATTTAATAAAATAAAAATGAAATAAATAAGATTGACTTGTATCAGAGCTCTAAGCTCTAAGCTAGGCCGGCTTGATGGAAAAGATATGTCTTAAGTGAGCGGCGAAAGAGGGGAAGGTCCGTGATAGTACGAAGTTTGGGGGGTAGGTCGTTCCAGAGGGATGGCCCAGCCACTGAGAAGGCCCTTCCCCTGGGCACCGCTAGCCGGCATTGACCAGCGGATGGTACCCTGAGGAGGCCCTCCCTATGGGAGCGGATCGGACGGTGGGAGGTATGTGGCAGGAGACGGTCCCGCAGGTAACTCGGCCCCGAGCCATGGAGCGATTTGAAGATGGTAACAAGCACCTTGAAGCGCACCCGGAAGGCCACCGGCAGCCATTGCAGCTCGCGCAGGAGAGGTGTTACGTGAGAGCTTCGAGATGCTCCCAGAATCCCCCGCGCGGCCGTTTTCTGTCATCAGCTACTGGCTACTCACCTGACCGACAGGACAAGCGAGTCTCATCAAAGCCAGCGATCAACAATAGGCGCTAACTATTTCAATCATTAACTTTTATTTTGTGTAACTGGTTTGGAACTGCGTTTTCGTTGGCTCTCCTGGTTGTGGAGTAGTTGAGCTAACAATAGCAAGGCAGAGCAGAGAAAAGCAGGCAAATCGGCTCAAACAAGTAAGAAAGCTGATTTTTTCTTCTTCTTCTTCTTCCGGGCAGTAGGAATGAAAGAAATTGTCCCTTTCTCCTCTTCTACACTTTTCAACTTCTCCCAATTAAATTAGGTTTGTCCCCTTTTAATAATAGAGCAATCTTTCCCAGCCTAGATGTGAGCCTCTGCCTTTGCTGCTTGCTCTCTACATGGGGCTTCCCTTGAGGTGCACTCGAAAGCTACAGTTAGTGCAGAATGCAGCCGCGCGGGTGATTACGGGAGCCTCTAGATGCTCCCACATAACACCGATCCTGTGCGAGCTGCACTGGCTTCCTGTGGTCTTTCGAGTGTGCTTCAAGGTCTTGACGACCATCTTCAAAGCGCTCCATGGCTCAGGACCTAGTTATATGCGAGACCGTCTCCTGCCCCATACATCCCTTAGACCGATACGCTCCCACAGAGAGGGCCTTCTCAGGGTGCCGTCGGCCAGACAATGCCGACTGGCGACACCCAGGGGAAGGGCCTTCTCTGTGGCGGGCCCTGCCCTGTGGAACGACCTACCCCCAGAACTCCGTACCATCACTGACCTCCGCCTCTTCCGCCAGCGTTTAAAAACACACATCTTTCATCAAGCCGGCCTAACATAACCTCCGCTGTGACTAGTATAGATAGTTTTAATTGGGGATTTTAATTGGTTTTAGCGCAGGACTTGACATTTAATAGGTTTTTACATTTTTTGTATTTTTGCATTATTTTGTATGTATTTTAAATTCCTGTGCGCCGCCCTGGGTCCTTTTGGAGAAGGGCGGGATATAAATCAAATAAAACTCAAAAACTCAAACGCTTCGGCTACCATTGAAATGGGGAGGGGGTGGGTGGGCTGCTGTATTTGGCAATGGGACTACATGGTGCAGGAGGGAGATTTGGAGAAGGGAGTATGTTCTCACTGCGCATACCGATGGCTGGTGCCTTGAGATGGTCAAGGCCAACCGTCTTGTATACCACGCTGATGATGCTCCTGGAGATGCAACCCACATGGCACCTGAGGGATTTGCGGATTGGACAATGGGGTGGGGAATGTTGGGGGGAGGGAGCTGGACATATATTGATATGCATGATTTCGCGCGCTCGGGTCTCAGACCTTGCTTTACCTCGCTGCTTTCTTTTCATAACCAGTCAAAGTCCTCTTAATTCTTCAAAATGGAATTGAGTGGTTTCTCTGTTGGTTAATGTCAGAGGCAGACCTGACACTAGAGCTGGCTGAAGCTGCGGGGTGTCACAACAGACCTGATTAAGAAAACCTGCCCTATTTCAGGTGTTGGATCTCCTGGACAGAAACCGCTGGATTGAAGCAAAGAGATTCCGAATTGCACTGAGCTGCCAGTTTATGGCAGGCCCGACAATGAAATTAGCAAATCTGTGCTAATTTTATGCAGACAAGGGCGTAAACAGCAACACTTAGAACGAAAACACGCACGTTCCTATAAATAGTTTTTACTTGAATTGGAAATCAAGAAAACAGTAAACAGAAACAGAGAAAAAATCACTTGCTTTCTTTCACAAAAATAAAATAAAATAATGATTATAATGACAAGCCCGTGCTCAATTACATGTCTTTGTTATTAAGCTTGATTACATTTACCAAATCACTACATATCGCAGTCAAAACTACAGGGAGAAGATGGAGCTTCTGGTATAGGCCCTCTGCAAAAGTCATCTGGATTCCTTTAAGTGCTCTTCTGAAATATATTGTGAACTACTAAAATATTGCAATTCCAACTTTTCCCAGCCAGGGGCCTCCGGATGTAGTAAGAATTATAACAGATAACAGATTAACAGAGTTGGAAAGGTGCCTTGCAGGTCATCTAGTCCAACCCCCTGCCCAAGCAGGAGACCCTACCTCTGCCTCTACCTAGGATCGAACTCACAACCTTCTGATTGTGAGGCGAGAATGCCACCTTTAGGCCACAGCAGCAGATTACAGCTTGTATCCTCTTTAGCCAAGAGCATAAACTGGATATTTAATTTGCATCTTGCAGCCCAGTGGCTCACATGGTTAGAAGACTGGGCTGGAGGTTAGGAACCCTGTGTTTGAGAGTGATGCTATGTGGTGGGGTGAGCTCCTGTCATTTGCTGCAGCTCCTTGATGAGGGCATGAAAAGAGCCCCTACGGGCATCCCCCCCAGAAATGGTGATGCCACATTTTCAACCCAGAAGCACCTCAAACAGTGCTTCCTACACCAGGGGTCTCGAACCTTTGCAACTTTAAGTCTGAAGGACTTCAGTTCCCAGAATTCTCCAGCCAGCTTTGCTGGCTGGAGAATTCTGGGAGCTGAAGTCCTTCAGACTTAAAGTTGCAAAAGTTGGAGACCGCTGTCCTACACTAATGGGATGAGGCATTGCAGCTTGATAAAATTACAAATCAAATTCAAGGAAGCCACAGAAAACCATTAGAAATTAATAAAACAATTCTCACCTGTTGTCAGACCCCTTATGTGATCTGCCATTCATTTGGGAGGAAGGGGGCCTCGGAGTTAAATTACTAACAGCACCTACAACAACTGAGATTTCCAACTGGTTTCCTGTCGCCGGAAAGATGGAGGTCCCAACACCTCTGGAGGAATGTTTATAATAGCCACGTGGGATATCTAACTATAATGTCAAACTAGAGATGGTCATGGGAATGTAGGGTTTATTCGACTCTCATGGCAGGAGAATCAAGGGAACAGTTTCACACTTGTGTATTGGCTAGAATTTGGACAGAAGGGAGGGGTCATTATCAGTAAAACCCCACTTGCATAGCCTAAAGCAGAGGTCTCATTTATTCTCGTGGCCCGCGGGCCAGTTGCGGCCCGCAGGACGGTATCTTGTGGCCCCCACCGTGATATGAAAGTATAATAATAGTGTTAATATTAGTATTAATATTAATATAAGATATCCCTTATGCGGCCCAGCCTCACCCAGACTCTGCCTCCAGCGGCCCACAGGTAAATTGAGTTTGAGACCCCTGGTCTAAAGGCTTTCAGATGCTGCCTTGCCTCTAATGGTTATCACTTTTTTTCACTTTATTCATACTTTTATACCGCCCTCTCCCCCAAATGGGACTCAGGGCGGTGTTGCCCTCCTGCTTAATTAAAGGATCCTTTTGAAATAATCTGTTTCAAGAGCCTTCACTTTCTTAGGTCAGGAGAGGAGCCATTACACTTGTGCTCGAGGGATGCTCTCCTGGGAGGACCAGCCCACCTCCCTCAAATGACATATTTGCAGAAAGCTTTATGACTCTAAGACAGGGGTCCCCAACGTTTTTGGCACCAGGGACCGGTTTCATGTAAAAAAAAAATTCCGCGGACCGGTGGGAGCCTCCAGCGGGTGAGTCGAGTCACGTCGGCCGCGCGTGCGTTCGGCGGTCACGTGCAACCGGGCGGGAAAGCTGCCAGGCGTCCCAGGCGAAGGATCCTCGGCTGGAGCAGGGAAGGACAGGCTGCGTCCCGGGCAGGAGGGCCTGGCAACCCCTTCCCCCCGTGCAGGGCTGGGTGGCGGCCCTGAATCCCCCCCCCAAATGCAGGCTGTTGCCCCTGTCCTGCCCCCGGGGAGCGCCCCGCCCAGCCGCCAGGATAGCGGAGTGTTTGCTATACTTTCCTAAGAGTTGCGCTACTCTCTCTGCCGCTCACTCCGGCCCGGTTACTATCAAGCCACGGACCGGCACCGGTCCACGGACCGGGGGTTGGGGACCCCTGCTCTAAGAGATTTAAACATTTGGATGCTCTGGAGTATTTTGGATACTCCCTGGCACACCACTGATTATTGACTGACTTATTATTTAGGACCTGCCTCAGTCTCGCCATTCTATCCACTTGATGTAATGAGATGCAGTTCCCAAAATCTTATGCCTTTTCATGACAATTGTCGGTCAGAAAAAGTGCTATCAGATTTGCCGCCATATATAGCTCTCCTCCTACAATGCTGTGCCACTCTGTCTGTAGTTCGGCAAGCTGTGCCTGGCTTGAGCTTTGTGTGTTGCACCACTCCAATGTTACTCAGCCTTGCTTGCTTCTTAAGTGCATTCCTGTCTGTAACCATTACGATAAAAAGATCAATGCCAGCTTCCTAATCTAACTCCTACCGAGAGGAGAATCATAACTCTACCTTTAGGGTTTGGGATTATTAGTTTTAATTAATGGGAATTTTAGTGCAGGGACAATTGAATTGAGTTTAATTTGGTTTTTAACTTAGTGTATTTATTGTATATGTATTTTATGCGTTTTAATTTTTTCCCTGTACACCGCTCCGAGTCCCCGTCGGGAGAGGACGCAGTTTATAAAAATAAAATTATTATTATTATTATTATTATTATTATTATTATTATTATTATTATTATTATTATTATTATTATTATTATTATTATTATTATTATTATTATTATTATTATTATTATTATTATTAACTGCCTAAAAACAAAACTCTCATAAACCAGGTTTTTGACCAAATAGGACATCACATCATCCCCTGATGCTGTCTACTAATGAGTCCATCTTCCTTAAAACATCCTTGGCAGAGGTCCACTGTTTAAAGTTATGGTCAAGTTCCTGGTAAGATGTGCTAGCAAGCCATCTCAAAACTTGGTTGTTTGTACTCTGTTTCTTAAGAAAATATTTAGAAGGTGGCAAAAGCTCCAGAAAGTTCGAACTTTGGCATAAATTCCTAGTCCAAGGAGGATACTTTATAAATACCAGCTTTTGGGCATCTCTGCTGCTTTTTTGGGGGGTGGTGGTGGTTCCTGGCATGTTGTAAGGAAATGGGTTGGCGTGACTTTCCATTACCTCTCTTCATAGTCATTCAGTAAAATCTTATTTGACATTCCACCCTGGTTGGAGCATTTATTTTTTATTTTATTTTATTAAATTTATACCCCGCCCTTCTCCAAAAGCACAGGAATTTAAAATACAATACAAAATCAAGCAAAAAATTTAAAAAACTTATTTGATACCATCCTGCGCTAAAAACAAATTAAAATCCCCAAATTTAAAACTGTCTAAAATAGTCATTTGTGGAGGTTACGCTAGGCCGGCTAAATGGAACAAATGTGTCTTTAAAACACTGGCGGAAGAGGCGGAGGTCGGTGATGGTGCATAATTCAGGTGGTAGGTCATTCCAGAGGGCAGGGCCCGCCACAGAGAAGGCTCTTCCCCTGGGTGTCGCCAGTCGGCATTGTCCGGCCGACGGCACCCTGAGAAGGCCCTCTCTGTGGGAGCGTATCGGTCTGAGGGATGTATGGGGCAGGAGGCATGTTTCTTCCTAATCCTAAAAACCCGTATGTCCTACTGCAACCATGAGTATATTCTGCTTGCGATCAACAATTCCAACCTCCTGATTAGATGTAACATTCCTAAGCCTGATATCCCATTTTATAGATTTTTTTTTCTTGAGAAGAACTTCATGCTTGTTTTTACAGACCGTTGAATGTCTATGACGATTCTCAGTCCTGAGCATCCCAAAAGTGCTTTTTTGTTTTTGCTTGAAGACATTTAGCTTCTTATTCAAGAAGCTTCTTCAGTTATGAATGAATAGATTCAGAACTGAATTTATTAGGAACCAATTCATTCAGAAAGGAAGAAGCTTCTTGAATGAGAAGTGAAACGTCATCAATCAAATAATAATAATAATACAGTTCAATTGCCTTTTGAAAAAAAAACACCTCTGGGACTCAGTCTGTTGCCTCCAGTCCACTTCTCTAACTTATCAAGATCATTTTCAGCTTGGCTTTTGTCTCCTAGGGACTTAATTATCCCACCCAGTTCAGTGTGGTTTATCAATTTAATAAGCATTCCCTCTAGCTCTTTGTTCAAATCTATATAAATAAAAATGTAACAAGAGGTGGTTCAAAACCGCTAATCTCCGAAAGTTCTGCACCGATCGCTTCCAAATTTTCACACAACGTTCCTTTCAAATACGGCACCAATGATATATATATGTAGATTGTGTAGATGTCACACTTGTGCCAGGGACACGCAACAGAAATGTAAAAAATGTAGGTAGATCGATAGAGAGAGAGCAGTGAGCCACAGGATGACATAATACAAAATGTCATAATACTCTGTCCATAAGATTCAAGGAGAAATACAGTAGGTAGGTAGGTAGGTAGGTAGGTAGGTAGAGGGAGAGAGGGAGAAATGCAGTAGGTAGGTAGGTAGGTAGAGGGATAGAGAGAGAGGGGGAGAAATATAGTAGATAGGTAGGTAGGTAGAGGGATAGAGGGAGAAATACAGTAAGTAGGTAGGTAGAGGGATAGAGAGAGAGAGAGGGAGAAATATAGTAGCTAGGTAGGTAGGTAGGTAAAGGGAGAGAGGGAGAAATGCAGTAGGTAGGTAGGTAGAGGGATAGAGGGAGAGAGGGAGAAATGCAGTAGGTAGGTAGGTAGAGGGAGAGAGGAAGAAATGCAGTAGGTAGGTAGGTAGGTAGAGGGCTAGAGAGAGAGAGAGGGAGAAATATAGTAGGTAAGTAGGTAGGTAGGTAGAGGGATAGAGAGGGAGAGGGAGAAATATAGTAGGTAGGTAGGTAGAGGGATAGAGAGGGAGATGGAGAAATATAGTAGGAAGGTAGGTAGGTAGAGGGATAGAGGGAGAAATACAGTAGGTAGGTAGGTAGAGGGATAAAGAGAGAGAGAGGGAAAAATACAGTAGGTAGGTAGGTAGGTAGGTAGATAGGTAGGTAGAGGGAGAGATGGAGAAATACAGTAGTAGGTAGGTTGGGGGTTATACAGTGGTTGTGTGTACATGTTTGTGTGTGCAGGTGTAGATCTACACACAGATTGGTTGGCTATTTAACCAGACTGGGCCCCAGGAACACGTGGCGGGGAACGGCTAGTCATTAATAAAAATGAAGAATGTTAATATGCCAACCATCCCCCCCAAAACACCCCACCCCCTTAATCTTAGCTTAGTAGCTAAGGCATACATTCGTGATTTTAACAATTTTGGTTAGAAAGTCAATAAAATTTGATGCAGACCTGATCAGCACCTTGGACAGAAGAACTGTTTTGTCTGACCATGATACTAAAAGCCCTATATACTTAGTAGGCACTGTGATAGGAACGTTCCATCTTTTATTATGGCTTCCATGCATTTCCCAGTTTTGATAAGTAATATTGGTTTAGCTGCCAGCATTGAGATAACTAGAGACTTGCTTTAAGAAACAGTTGCCGCCTATCAGCCCAAGCCACACCTGTTCCGAGTTGCCTAACTGCTGGATCGTGTCAGCTCTGCCAGGGAAACCAGATAGGGAATGCAATTGGATGAGCAACTAATTCTTCTTCATTATAAAGCTACAATCTTGCAAGGGATCTTGGAGTCCTAGTAGACAACCATTTAAATATGAGCCTTAAATTATATTTTGAACAGGTTGCAGTGTGCAGCAGCTGCCAAAAAAGCCAACCCAGTTCTAGGCTGCGTAAACAGAGGGATAGAATCAAGATCGCATGAAAGGTTAATACCACTTTATAAGGCCTTGGGAAGGCCACACTTGGAATACTGTATTCAGTTTTGGTCACCCCGATGTAGAAAAGACGTTGAGACTCTAGAAAGAGTGCAGAGAAGAGCAACAAAGAGGATGAGGGGACTGGAGACTAAAACATATGAAGAACGGTTGCAGGAACTGGGTATGTCTAGTTTAATGAAAAGAAGGACCAGGGGAGACAGGATAGCAGTCTTCCAATATCTCAGGGGTTGCCACAAAGAAGAGGGAGTCAAACTATTCTCCAAGGCACCTGAGGGCAGGACAAGAAGCAATGGGTGGAAACGAATCAAGGAGAGAAGCAACTTAAAACTGAGGAGAAACTTCCTGGCAGTTAGAACAATTAATCCGTGGAACAGAAGTTGCCTCCAGAAGTTGTAAATGCCCCAACACTGCAAGTCTTCAAGAAGATGTTGGATAGCCATTTGTCTGAAATGGTATAGGGCTTCCTGCCTGGGCAGGGAGTTGGACTAGATGACCTCCAAGGTCCCTTCCAACTCTGCTATTGTAGGTATGTAAGTCTGAGGTACATACTTACCGCTGCCACTATTACCTTCCTGATTCATTAGGACCAGTCCATCTTAAGTCTCTTTCTCTGACTTTTAAGCTAGTGGGAACTCCTTACTCTCTTTTGACTTAATTGTTTCTTTCCCTTATCTGCCAAGGTCATCCACACCTTCCATTACAGAAAGATCGCTGGAAACTAATAGTTGAGATTTGATTGTCCTGTATAAAATGTTTGGTTTTCAAAGTAGCTTCTCCAACCTGATGCCTTCCAGATCAGGCCAACAGTCCAATAATGGATGGGAATTCTAATAATTTTGGAAGATAGCAGGAGGGAGAAATGTGGTATTATATTGGCCCATCAGCACAGAAGCTACTGTGCTTGTTTCAACTAGAGCAGGGGTGTCAAACTGGTAGCCCATGAGCCAGATGAGTCACATGTAGGCCACGCCCAGCCCAACTCGATGAAGGGAAAACACTGTGATATGTCACATGATGGCAATGTGATGCTGCAAGTTTGACAACCATGAACTAGAACAGAGGTTCCCAAACGTGGCAACTTTAAGACTTGTGGACTTCAACTCCCAGAGCTGGCTGGAGAATTCTGGGAGTTGAAGTCCACAAGTCTTAAAGTTGCCAAGTTTGGGGACCTCTGAACTGGAGTATTTACCTGCTCCTTTTCAAACTATATCTTCTCTTAAGATGAAGCTGCTTTGAAATGCCATCCTTTGCCATGACATGTCCTCATTTGCCATGAAATGGCACCTGGGCAAGAGAAGATGTCAAAGCAATGCTTAGGACCAGGCATGTATAATGGCCAAGTAGATGCAGGAGATGCATGTTTCAGAGGCAACTCAAAGGTTTTAAGGGATCTAGAAATGCAGGAAAGGATGAATGCGTAGCAAAGCGTGAAGAGGGAGTCACACATTACAGCCTTTTGCTTTCAACAGGAGAAATAACACATGATGGGATGGATGCCTCAAGTGACTTTAATAGCTGTGAAATCTGGGAACGAAAGGGGTCATCTGGTGCTCACAGTCCTTCTAACTGCTCGAGGGTCATACAAATTGCATTATGTGCACTTCAGAGCAGGCAGGCAGAGTCCAGCCAACTTTATAACCTGCACAAATTCAGCATTCACAAAATGCTCCTAACAGCCACCATCCATCTTCACAAACCTTCCTCGGGACTGTTCCTTTAAGGCAGGGCTCTCAAACCCCTGGCCTGTGAGCCCGATGTGCTGGCCGTGCCCGTGCCTGGTTTATCAGGTTCCCCTGATCTACCAGTTGCGCCCCTTCCTGGATCGGGATGCCCTGCGCACAGTCACTCACGCCCTCGTCTCTTCCCATCTGGACTACTGCAATGCTGTCTACATGGGGCTCCCCTTGAAGAGCACCCGGAGGCTCCGACTGGTCCAGAATGTGGCCGCGGGGGTAATTATGGGGGCGACGCGACGCTCCCATGTAACACCCCTCCTGCGCGAGCTGCACTGGCTTCCGGTGGTTTTCCGGGTGCGATTCAAGGTGTTGGTTACCATCTTTAAAACGCTCCATGGCTGAGGACCTGGGTACCTACGAGATCGCCTTCTGCCACCGAGAGCCTCCCACCGGCCAGTACGCTCCCCTAGAGAGGGTCTCCTCATGGTGCCCTCGGCTAGACAATGTCGACTGGCAACACCCGGGGGGAGAGCCTTCTCCGTGGGAGCCCCTGTCCTCTGGAACGAATGGCCCCCGGAATTAAGAACTATTCTTGACCTACGCATCTTCCGCCGGGCTCTCAAAACCTTTCTCTTTCAACAAGCCGGGCTGGCATAAAAATGAATTTTTATTAATGAATTTTATTAATTTTAATCGGGGTTTGTTTGGTTTTTTTAATTTTAAGAGAGGCCAAATGGTTTAATATGCTTTTAAAACTGTTTTTTAAACTTTTATATATCTGTTTTTATTTTGGCTGTACACCACCATGAGTCCTTCAGGAGTAGGGCGGTATAAAAAACTAATAAACCTAAACTTAAACCTAAACCTAGTGAAGGTAAAAAAAAAAGTCCCGATACATCACGTGAAGCTGCCCTGATGGGAGTATGACACCCCTGGCTTTAAGGGATGTGCCTCCAGCCTGCTTGGCCTCTCCTAATCTTTGTATAGCCTGATCACCAAGAGGAACCCTAAGTGCTTCTCGTAGCCCCTGAAGCCAGAAGAAACGGGCCTTGGACTTCAAGGGATGAAGCCAGAATGGATGAGTTAAGGCAGGGGCCTCCAACCTTTGCAACTTTTAAGTCTGAAGGACTTCAACTCCCTTTGTGACCATACATTGCCTCCTCCCTCTAGCCCAGGGGCCTCCAACCTTTGCAACTTTAAGTCTGAAGGACTTCAGCTCCCTTTGTGACCATACATTGCCTCCTCCCTCTAGCCCAAGGGTCTCCAACCTTTGCAACTTTTAAGTCTGAAGGACTTCAACTCCCTTTGTGACCATACATTGCCTCCTCCCTCTAGCCCAGGGGCCTCCAACCTTTGCAACTTTAAGTCTGAAGGACTTCAGCTCCCAGGCTTCTCCAGCCAGCAAAGCTGGCTGGAGAAGTCTGGGAGGTGAAGTCCTTCAGACTTAAAGTTGCAAAGGTTGGAGACCTCTGAGTTAAGGCACATAGGGGGCCATTCCTTCCTCTCTTTCACTATACGTACCCATCCATTTATACAGACAGAAAACCAGTAAGCGAAACCATCCCAACAGATAATGGAAACTCTTTTTGCAAGCCTAACTGTCATCAGTCACAGACAGCTATCATTCTACTATCCCCAAAGAGCAACCAGGCTGAAAAATTTGGTTCTGAGGGGCTGCTTTTTTAATAACTCTAGCACAGGATCAGGGCTGAGTTGGGAGGTTTCCTTTGGTCCAGCCATTCCCTACCTCTGGTTGGTCAGGAAACGTAAATGAATTTTAAGCAGACTATGGTACCCCGTTGTTTTCTCTATGCAATATTTCTCCTGCCATGAAACACCCGTGGAAGACAGCTGGAATACTTACTGCCTTATCCTAAGTGAGCTTGGACCGTTGCTTCTCACATAGCTCTCAAAGATCAATTTTCCACTTGAGGTTCTCCTGAAGCATTTCTCATACTTTCTGCAATTGGTGGGAGGGGGGCACAAAATAAACACTCAGAAAGTGCTGGAGCCACCCGGTAGACAAAGATCCCCCGTCTTTAAGTACAAAGGAGTTTACATCTATAGTTATAATACAATAATAGCAGAGTTGGGAGGGACCTTGGAGGTTATAGTGGTATTTGAATATGCCTTCCCTTCCTCTCCATTTTTAAAGATCCTATTAAATTCGACCAACCACTCAGAACTCCAATATTTATTTGCCATTTGAATTGTTTTACGCATCTCGTGCCATAATAGTAACAACAGTTAGCATAAACGTGAGGTAAATTCTTTCTTCAACAAAAACCTCTCTGGGAGTTGAGAGGATCTGTTAGGAAAATCCGTTAGTATACCAAAGGCGCAGCGAAGCGTAGCGAGAGAGATGTGGCTGAACACGCACAATAGACACCGAATCATAAAACAAATAGGTGTTTACTTCCCTAGAACATAAAGATATAGAAACTTCTTCATACACGGGTGAGACGTAAGTCCTAAATCATATAAAACAGTCCAGTACACAAAGTTGGCTAACAGTTGCACAACTCACAATTATCCACGCTGATCAAAACTCGACATACACAACAGCCAGCATCTAACGATCAGCATCTAACAGTGATTCTGGCTCCCTCTTATGGCCGATTGAGTAAACAGCAGCCAATCACATTTACTGCAGTAGTTAAAGAGACAGTATTGCTATCATGGCTTATATATTGCCAACCCAACAGTTGGATTACATTCCTAACAGGATCGTCATTCTGAAATCGAGGTTATGTCCCAGTGCTTGGAGGCCGTACGGATCTGGATGGGTAGTAACAAACTCAAGCTCAACCCGTCCAAGACTGAGTGGCTGTGGCTTCCGGCACCCCGGTTCAGCCAGATTATTCCAACTCTGGCCATTGGGGGCGAAACACCGGCCCCCGTGAAGAGGGTGCGCAATTTGGGTGTCCTCCTGGACTCCCGACTGTCTATGGAGGACCATGTGGCAGCCGTGGCCAGGGGGGCGTTCCATCAGGTACGCCTGATGCGCCAATTGCGCCCCTTACTGGACCGGGATGCCTTACGCACAGTCACTCAAGCACTCGTCACCTCTCGACTTGACTACTGTAATGCTCTCTACATGGGGCTTCCCTTGAGGAAAGCTGCAGTTAATCCAGAATGCAGCCGCGCGGGTGATTACGGGAGCGCCTAGATACTCCCACATAACACCAATCCTGCGTGAGCTGCACTGGCTTCCTGTGCTCTTTCGGGTGCGCTTCAAGGTTCTGACGACCATCTTTAAAGCGCTCCATGGCTCGGGGCCTAGTTATATGCGAGACCGCCTCCTGCCCCATACATCCCTCAGACCGATATGCTCCCACAGAGAGGGCCTCCTCAGGTTGCTGTCGGCTGGACAGTGCCAACTGGCGACACCCAGGGGAAGAGCCTTCTCTGTGGCGGGCCCAGCCCTTTGGAACGACCTACCCCCTGAACTCCGCACCATCTCCGACCTCCGCCTCTTCCGCAAGTGTCTGAAGAAACATCTGTTCCATCTAGCCGGCCTAGCGTAACCTCCATTACTGACTGTTAGATAGTTTTTAAATTTGGGGTTTTTAATTTGGTTTTAGCGCAGGTTTTTATTAGAATAAGTTTTTTTAATTATTTTTAGATGTTTTGTATGCATTTTTAATATTCCTGTGTGCCGCCCTGAGTCCGTTTGGAGAAGGGCGGGGTATAAATTTAATAAAATAAAATAAAATAAATAAATAAATGAAATCCTGTTTTTAGAAAGTTAGTGTTGTATTTCATATTCACACTTTTCTTTTTGGATTACTTCTGAAAGATCACAGTTCAACCTAGCACCGTCTTCGTAGGTTCGCAGTCAGTAGCTACTCTCAAGACCACTGTGGTCAATAGCTGTCAATGTTCTTGAATTTTATTTCTGCCATTGCTCCTCGCATCCTACAGAGAACTCATTTTCAGCCGCTGATTCATTTTTTGTGAACCAGCTGACGGAGGACGAACGGAGGAAGAAGGAAGCTGAGGGGAAACCAGGCTGGCGATAAACACGGGGAAGTTGCAAGAGAAAAACGGGCCGACCTCTGTGGTGTTCAGAGCACAGCTAAGAATAACTGTTCTTGGGGATAGAATCTGACATTTCACTCAGTGGTGGTTTCTCTGATGTTCAGGCACTTGAGAGAAGTGCTTGAGCCCTAAATAATGGAACAGATTTCCTGGTTTCCCTCAGGACACTTTCTCTTTGTCATCGTTCAACTGTTAACTCAGCACGCAAATCCTCTTCTCTGTCATTGGAGGGAGGGCGGGGGAGGGACGGAAGGGTAAGGGGAGAAGAAGGGATTTCAAACAAAGTATGAGAAAATAATATATTAATGATTGAACAATCTTGAACGGATTGCAGGTAGTCTCAAGTGAGACTATGATCTAATGGCAGCATTAGGGAAAGATCACTAAGAGCCTACTAGCCCAGGGGTCTGCAAAGTGGGCTCTTTTAAGACTGGTGGACTTCGACTCCCAGAATTCCCCAGACAGCAGAGGTCTGCAAAGTGGGCTCTTTTAAGACTGGCTGGACTTCAACTCCCAGAATTCCCCAGCCAGCAGAGGTCTGCAAAGTGGGCTCTTTTAAGACTGGCTGGACTTCAACTCCCAGAATTCCCCAGCCAGCAGAGGTCTGCAAAGTGGGCTCTTTTAAGACTGGCTGGACTTCAACTCCCAGAATTCCCCAGCCAGCAGAGGTCTGCAAAGTGGGCTCTTTTAAGACTGGCTGGACTTCAACTCCCAGAATTCCCCAGCCAGCAGAGGTCTGCAAAGTGGGCTCTTTTAAGACTGGCTGGACTTCAACTCCCAGAATTCCCCAGACAGCAGAGGTCTGCAAAGTGGGCTCTTTTAAGACTGGCTGGACTTCAACTCCCAGAATTCCCAGACAGCAGAGGTCTGCAAAGTGGGCTCTTTTAAGACTGGCTGGACTTCAACTCCCAGAATTCCCCAGCCAGCAGAGGTCTGCAAAGTGGGCTCTTTTAAGACTGGCTGGACTTCGACTCCCAGAATTCCCCAGCCAGCAGGGGTCTGCAAAGTTGGCTCTTTTAAGACTGGGGGACTTCAACTCCCAGAATTCCCCAGCCAGCAGAGGTCTGCAAAGTGGGCTCTTTTATGCCTGGTGGACTTCAGAAACTCCCAGAATTCCCCAGCCAGCAGAGGTCTGCAAAGTGGGCTCTTTTAAGACTGGCTGGACTTCAACTCCCAGAATTCCCCAGCCAGCAGAGGTCTGCAAAGTGGGCTCTTTTATGCCTGGTGGACTTCAGAAACTCCCAGAATTCCCCAGCCAGCAGAGGTCTGCAAAGTGGGCTCTTTTAAGACTGGCTGGACTTCAACTCCCAGAATTCCCCAGCCAGCAGAGGTCTACAAAGTGGGCTCTTTTAAGACTGGCTGGACTTCAACTCCCAGAATTCCCCAGCCAGCAGGGCTCTGCAAAGTTGGCTCTTTTAAGATTGGTGGACTTCAACTCCCAGAATTCCCCTGCCAACCTGGTTGTGGAATTCTGGGAATTGAAGTCCACCAGTCTTAAAAGAGCCCACTTTGCAGAGTCCTGGACTAGCCCAGTGTCATCAAGTTGATAAGTAAAGTCAGTGGGGAATCCAGATTCACTTAAGAACTTCGTTACTAACTTAACAACTGTGACAATAAAAGTCCCAAAATGTGACCTCACTTGAACAACTGTCTTGTTTAGCAACCTAAACTTGGAGCTCAAATGTGGTTGCAAACCGGAGACTACCTGTAACTTGTGGATGGTTCCTCAGCCTCTTAGCTTAATCTCCTTTATAAGGCTGCTGTAAGGATGAAGTAGGATTTCCCACCCCTTCTGCCTTAAAGGATAGGATTAAAAGAGCAGGTAAACACAAGGCAATCTATCAAAGGTGACTGCATTGTGAGACCTTCTGCCGTTTCCAAAGTCAAGACGAGAACCTGTCATTTTGAGGGATGATTTGTGATGGTAGGACTGAAAAAAGAAAAGCTCCCTCCATACTTCTTAGAGTGGCTTTGCAGCGAATAAGGCCAGCAGCTCAGGCAAGATTCTCCCATGTAACACCGCTCCTGCGCGAGCTGCATTGGCTGCCTGTCGTCTTTCGGGTGCGCTTCAAGGTGTTAGTTATCATCTTTAAAGCGCTCCATGGCTCGGGACCTAGCTATCTGCGGGATCGCATTCTGCCCCATACCTCCCTGCGGCCGATTCGCTCCCATAGAGAGGGACTTCTCCGGGTGCCGTCCACTAGGCTGTGCCAGCGGGCGACGCCCAGGGGAAGGGCCTTCTCTGTGGTGGGCCCGACCCTCTGGAACGACCTTCCCCCCGAAATCAGAACAACCACGGACCTTCGCTCCTTCCGACAGCAATTAAAGACACACTTCTTCCGCTTGGCTGGCCTAGGGTAATTTTAAATTTTAAATTCTAAGGTTTTTAGGGATAGTCTAGTCTTATAGGAGTTTTTAGCGCAGGGCAAGTTTAATTTGTTTTTAATTTTGTATTTTGTCTGTTTTAACTGCTTTTTAAATTCCCTGTGCCCCGCCTCGAGTCCCTTCGGGGAGAGAGAGCGGGTTATAAATAAAATTATTATTATTATTATTATTATTATTATTATTATTATTATTATTATTATTATTATTATTATTATTATTATTATTATTATTATTATTATTATTATTATTATTATTATTATTAAGATAGGTAGATATTCAAGAGGAGGGTCTGGAAGTTCACGCAGACACCCTTATGGTCAGAAACATCCTCGGGATGTGGTCCAACCAGTCAAGATGGAGGTCTTGATGGTGTACTCAAAGCGCCACCTGGTTTTTATGTTTTTATTACACCGCTCCTGCGCGAGCTGCATTGGCTGCCTGTCGTCTTTCGGGTGCGCTTCAAGGTGTTGGTTATCATCTTCAAAGCGCTCCATGGCACGGGACCTAGCTATCTGCGGCATCGCATCCTGCCCCATACATCCCTGTGGCCGATTCGCTCCCACAGAGAGGGACTTCTCCGGGTGCCGTCCACTAGGCTATGCCAGCGGGCGACGCCCAGGGGAAGGGCCTTCTCTGTGGTGGGCCCGATCCTCTGGAACGACCTTCCCCCCGAAATTAGAACAACCACGGACCTCCATTCTTTCCGTCAAAAACTAAAAACACACTTCTTCTGGCCTGGGCTAATTAAACTGTTTTTAGGGTTTGTAGGGGCTTAGTTTTAGTTTTCATATGGGATTTTAGCGCAGGGTTTTAGTTTAACATTGTATTATGTTTGTGGTTTTTATTTGTATTTTTAAATTCCCTGTGCCCCGCCTCAAGTCCCTTCGGGGAGAGAGAGCGGGTTATAAATTAAAATTATTATTATTATTATTATTATAGGCATTCTTCTCTCCTATCTCCTAGAGCAGGATTTCCCAGTTGTCCTGCTTGTATTTCTTGCCTGCCTTCTCATTTGTTTCAAAGCGATGGCAATGCCAGGCATTTCATTACAGCAAAGGACTCGGAGGCAGGAGGAGGGGAACAGAAGCGGAGGAGGACATGCAGTGATTAACACAGGCCCTCCTCTCAAAGCATCTTCAGTACCAAAAAAAATAAAAATACATGACTTTATGCTTGCATCGAAGGGCAGGCAATCAATTGTTTTTACTGGTGCCAAAGTGGCTGAAAGTGATACCAAGGATGGAGCTGAGCCCATAAATTACAAAGCCCTGCAGGGACAGGAAAAGCAGACAGAACCTGCAGCCGCAGTGCTAAAGCTTCTGTAATGCTTTGCGTAGGAAGCAGTGGATTTATTGTATTTGAAAATAGTTGATTGAAACACACTAGTTAAGTTGTACCCTGGCTCCTTCTGAACAATGGTAACTTTAAAACTCCATGCGTAGGAGTGTGCATGTTTAAGAGTCAGAGGCATCGAGCAGAACACTACGAAAAGAATACTGTGTTTTTTTTAAAAAAATTGGTGGTTCCCCCAGTGCTCCTACAGCCTTGCAAAAAAAGTCCATTGGAAAAATCCACTTCTTTTTCACCCCTCTACCACACAGCTGGAAGCAACACACTTGTCTTTGTGCCCAGTGCTCACAACTGTTGCCAGTAAACTAGAGAGGTAGATTTGGTCCATCATATTATGATAGGAAATGACATTTATTTATTTATTTTTATTTTTATTTATTTTAATCACATTTATATCCCGCCCTTCTCCACAAAGGACCCAGGGCGGCGCACAGGAATTTAAAAACATACAAAACAATGCAATAAATACAGAATTTAAAAATATATTAAATTAAATTATAATCCTATGCTAAAATCAAATTAAAATCCCCAATTTAAAACTATCTAAATAGTCTCGACGGGAGGGTTAGGCTAGGCCGGCTTGCTGAAAGAGATGTGTCTTTAGACACTGGCGGAAGAGACGGAGGTCCGTGATGGTACGCAATTCAGGGGGTAGGTCGTTCCAAACGGCAGGGCCTGCCACAGAGAAGGCTCTTCCCCTGGGTGTCGCCAGTCGGCATTGCCCGGCCGATGGCACCCTGAGAAGGCCCTCTCTGTGGGAGCGGATCGGCCGAAGGGATGTATGGGGCAGGATGCAGTCTTGCATATAACTAGGCCCCGAGCCATGGAGCGCTTTAAAGATGGTCGTCAGAACCTTGAAGCGCACCCGAAAGACCACAGGAAGCCAGTGCAGCTCACGCAGGATCGGTGTTATGTGGGAGCGTCTAGGGGCTCCCGTAATCACCCACGCGGCTGCATTCTGGACTAACTGTAGCTTTCGAGTGCACCTCAAGGGAAGCCCCATGTAGACATAACATTATATACAAGGTAAAGGTTCTCCTTGCACATGCGTGCCAGTCGTCCCCGGGGCAGTGCTCATCTCCGTTTCTAAGCCGAAGAGCTATCGTTGTCCGAAGACGTCTCCATGGTCATGTGACCGGCTTGACTCGAAGGCGCATGGAACGCTGTTCCCTTCCTGTTCTGACCCCCCCCCCCTTTCTCCGACTAACACAAGACTGGCTGCCTGCCACTGACTCTGACTCTCTTGGCTGCTTGCCTGAATGACTCTGAACAGATAGGAAGCTTCCTAACTCGACTAGACACGAACCTGAAAATCAACACGAATAAAAACGAACCTAGAAATCCAACGTCCTCTGCAAGGACTTCCTTAGCCAAGACTTCCTTTTAAACCCTCTTGGGAGGGGCCAGATTAGGCAGCTGGGAGTAATTCATATCCTCCGAGTTCGCTTCTGATGCAATTGAAGCCTCCTTTTTTCAGCCCTTCTCAACCTAACATCAGGGACAAACTCGCCTTGATCCTCCCCACTACTCCAAGACCCAGGTGCCTCCTGATGACCAGCCGGGCTCTCTGCTCTCTCAAGGTCGCCCTCCTCCTCCAGAGCAGACTCATAGGACTCCTCACTAGAAGAGCCCATCAGCAGCTCATCCGGAGCCGGCTGGGCCACAACACCTTCCCACCAAAGGTGGTCCCTATTTTTCTACTTGCATTTTTGACGTGTTTTCGAACTGCTAGGTTGGCAGAAGCTGGGACAAGTCACAGGAGCTCACTCGGTTATGCGGCGCTGGGGATTCGAACCGTTGAACTGCCGACCTTTCTGACGGACAAACTCAGTGTCTAAGCCACTGAGCCCCCGTGTCCCTTACAACATTATTTATAATATATTGGCCGTTCACCTTCTCTCAGCCTAACTCACCTCATAGGGTTGTTGTTGGGAGGAAAATAGGAGGAGGGGTGATTTTCCACCATTAAGTGATGTGTAACAATAATAAAGATGCAACACAAATAAATAAATAAATAAATAAAGGAAATATACCGATCTGCTCAAAGCACCTTTCAAACCTTTCTTAGTTTAAATATTTAGGAGGGTAAGCATAACTCTCTGCTGAAGGTTGCCTGCCTCCCCAAAAGGTTGCTGGGCTGCAGAGTTCATCAAATGGAATGTTCTTTCTTAGAAAGCAATATCCAAATCAAAGCACATCAATACTGATACATTTCTTCTATGGCAGCGATGGCAACCCTTTTTAAGCTCGTGTGCAATGGGGGGGGGGGAGAAGCACGCACCGGTGTGTCACACCCAAAACACCCCCCCAGTGCGCATGCACGCATGACAGGCACTGCCCCCATTTTTACATGCTTTATTTGCCCTCCCCAGGCTCCGGAGGCTTTATAGGAGTCTGGGGAGGGCAAAAACAGCCCCCCTGCCTCTCCGGAGGACTAAAAACGGTGCTACTAGCAAACCGGAAGTCACTTCTGGTTTGCTCGTAGCGTCGTTTTTAGTCCTCCGGAGGCTTCGGGGAAGCTCCTGAAGCCTCCGCAGGGCCTCCGGGGGAGGCAGGGGGTCTGTTTTCGCCCTCCCCAGGCTCCTATAAAACCTGGGGAGGGCAAAAACAGCCCCCCTGCCTCTCCAGAGGACTAAAAACGACGCTACGAGCAAACCGAAAGTCACTTCTGGTTTGCTCGTAGCGTCCTTTTTAGTCCTCCGGAGGCTTCGGAGAAGCTCCTGAAGCCTCCGGGGGAGGCAGGCGGGCTGTTTTCGCCCTCTCCAGGCTCCTATAAAGCCTGGGGAGGGTAAAAATTGACTTTAAAAATGGCTGAATCAGCTGACAGGGCAAGGCCTCGCGTGCCCTGCCAAATGGCTCCGCCTGACACCTGTGGCACACGTGCCATAGGTTCGCCATCCCTGTTCTACGGAGTAAATGTGTGGTGGGTGGGTAGTTTAAGGAGGATGTTGATTGGAAAAAACAGCACCAGGGAGAAATGCCAAAGCAGCAATTTACCTCCGTGGGGAAGTCTCCGTTCATTTCCCCACCCTTTTGTTGCTGTTATATTTTTTTTAAACCAAAAGACTGCAGGAGAAACAATAATGGGCCTCCTGATGTTTCAATCCAGCTATGCACAAGCCCTCCGTTTCATCTTCAAAGTCTATGGAGTCAGAGTCAAAGCAGTTTCCTTTTGCTAGTTGCTTTGGAATCAGATTGTCGGAGATATTTTTTCCCCTCCTGGAAAGCTTGGATAATGATGGGCCAGACCAATGATGTACATACATTTGAAATACTGCACAGTTTCACTGAAATGCAGAGGACACTGCAGAGTGTCTGGAATTGCAGTGATAGCCCGGAGTTATTATGGACCCAGTATTTTATTTTCCACTAGCCGTTCCTGGCCACGCATTGCTGTGGCCCAGTCTGGTTAAATAGCCAACCAATCTGTGTGTAGATCTACACCTGCACACACAAACACGTACACACAACCACCGTATGACCCCCAGCCTACCTATCTACTGTATTTCTCCCTCTCTCCTTCTACCTACCTACCTACCTACCTACCTACCTACCTACCTACCTACCGTATTTCTCCCTCTCCCTCTCTATCCCTCTACCTTCCTACCTACCTACCTACTGTATTTCTCCCTCTCTCTATCCCTCTACCTACCTACCTACCGTATTTCTCCCTCTCTCTCTTTATCCCTCTATCTACCTACCTACCTACTGTATTTCTCCCTCTCCCTCTCCCTCTCTATGCCTCTACCTACCTACCTACCTACCTACCTACCTACCTACCTACCTACCTACCTACTGCATTTCTCCCTCCCTGTCTCTATCCCTATAGCTGCCTACCTACCTACCTATTGTATTTCTCCCTCTCCCTCTCTATCTACCTACCTACTTACCTACTGCATTTCTCACTCTCTTTATCCTTCTACTTACCTACCTACCTACTGTATTTCTCCCTTTCTCTCTCTCTCTACCTACCTACTTACCTACCTACTGCATTTCTCCCTCTCTCTCTCTATCCCTCTACCTACCAACCAACCTACCAACCTACCTACCTACCTACCTACCTACTTACCTACCTACTGCATTTCTCCCTCCCTCTCTCTATCCCTATAGCTGCCTACCTACCTACCTACTGTATTTCTCCTTGAATCTTATGGACAGAGTATTATGACATTTTGTATTATGTCATCCTGTGGCTCACTGCTCTCTCTGTATCCATCTACCTACATTTTTTACATTTCCGTTGTGTGTACCTGGCACAGGTGTGACATCTACACAATCTATATATATATCATTGGTGCCGTATTTGAAAGGAACGTTGTGTGAAAAGTTGGAAGTGATCGGTGCAGGACTTTAGGAGATTAGCGGTTTGGGGCAAACTCTTGTTACATTTTTATTTAGATAGATTCTTTCCGGCTTCTGTTGCCAGATTGTCTTGTGACCTTTTCTTCATCCAGATGGAGAACCTGTGTTCAAAGCATTTATGGGCAGCCCTTGAGCTTCTGATTTCATTACTAGCTAACTACAGAATCAGTAAATTTGGATCAATACAAATAACTGAAATCAGTGCAAGTAATTGATGAAGTCAGATAAAGGCTTGGGAACACTAGTAAATAAATTGATGAAGTTAGATAAAGGCTTGGGAACGCTAGTAAATAAAAGGCCCTTCTAAAGTTGAAGGACCATTAAGTTTTTCAGCTTTAGAAGGGCCTTTTATTTAGTAGCGTTCCCAAGCCTTTATCTGCCTTCATCAATTACTTGCATTAAGGCTGGCATTATATGGCTCTCCTTGCAGTCTCTTGCCAATACCTCTTTTCTACTACTGCTAGCACCTAGGTCAGGGATGTCCAAACTTGGGAACTTTAAGACTTGTGGGCTTCAACTCCCAGAATTCCCCAGCCAGCTATGCTGGCTGGGGAATTCTGGGAGTTGAAGTCCACAAGTCTTAAAGTTCCCAAGTTTGGACATCCCTGACCTAGGTAGTACCATGCCTCTCTTTTCTCCAAAATATGTGGCACTCAAGCGATTGATGCCATTTGAAGGCAGGACTCTGGCGAAAACTATATTTGGAAGAGGGATATAAAGCAAACAACCTCCCCACAAAATAACTTCTCCAAACCCACAGAATTAAACCGAAAATCCCAGCTCGTCTCACGACTGTCCTTGCTTTGCATCCTCCTATCCACTGTGGTCCTTTGCCTCTCCCCAATTGTAAAAATGTGGCCCGAGTCACCAAGATTGCCCATTCTTAATCATGCTGTTGTATCAATATCATTGCATTCCTATTGTGCTTAGATATCCTGTTTGAAGGAACTGAAGATGTGGAGACTCTAGAAAGAGTGCAGAGAAGAGCAACAAAGTTGATTAGGGGATTGGAGGTTAAAACATATGAAGAACGGTTGCAGGAACTGGGTAGGTCTAGTTCAATGAGAAGAAGGACCAGGGGAGACAGGATAGCAGTGTTCCAATATCTCAGGGGTTGCCCCAAAGAAGAGGGAGTCAAACTATTCTCCAAGGCACCTGAGGGTGGGACAAGAAGCAATGGGTGGAAACTAATCCAGGAGAGAAGCAACTTAGAACTGAGGAAAAATTTCCTGACAGTTAGAACAATGAATCAGTGGAATAGAAGTTGCCTCCAGAAGTTGTGAATGCCCCAACACTGGAAGTCTTCAAGAAGATGTTGGATAGCCATTTGTCTGAAACGGTATAGGGCTTCCTGCCTAGGTGGGGGGTTGGACTAGATGACCTCCAAGGTCCCTTCCAACTCTGCTATTGTGTTATTGTATTATTGATAATATGACTACATATATGGACTATGGTTTGAGCTGCTACACAAAAGGCAAGCAGGCTCTGTGGAAATATATACCTCAAGGATATAAAGCCCCTTTTGTAGTCTACCTACTCACAGATGCTACAAAATGGTTGCCTTTTAGGAAATGTGTCCTCAAAATATTAGCAAATTCTGTTGAAAATCCTAAAGTAGCCTTAAATTAAAGTAAGCATCCCTCCTGAATTTCCCCAAAGGAGAAAAATCTTCTTAAAATCCTGCCCCCACTTCTACAGTCTTTGGAAATTCAAACATGGGTCCTGTTGGAGAAGGGCGGGATATAAATTGAATAAAATCAAAAATCAAAATCAAACATATCAAGTATGTCCCCCCCCAGCATCAAAAACCTGCCCACCTCCAGTTCCTAGGGGTTGTCTAGCCCTGAAAACCTAGCTTTAGGATACATACATCAATAAACTAGATTAAAATTTTACAGCCTGATTTAAATAAGGCAAGAAAAACAGTACCCATTCCACCCAGACCCAATTAAAATTTAGTGCCGTCGAGGTTCTGAGCTTCATCATGCCATTGTCCATGCAGGTACTAAAACTGAGTAGCAGAATAATTTATAATCCTTTCCTCCTTCTTTATAGAGTGCCGCTGCTTTCCTCCAGCAAACCTCACGCTCCCCTTCCAATGGAAGAGTCGATCATTTGAAATTTACATGGTTAAAAATGGGGGAGATTTTCGCTTTCTCTCTCGGTGCTCTTGCTGGAGGCAAAAAATGCAATTGGCTGAAAGGAAGGAAATGGGAATCGATTAACTTACTAAGGAATCAGAAACTGCCTCTTACTTGCCAATGCTTTGAAGTCTGGCCTCATTTAACTTCCACCCCTAAACAAGATGTAGATCTATGGCAGGGATGTCCAAACTTGGGAACTTTAAGACTTGTGGACTTCAACTCCCAGAATTCCCCAGCCAGCTATGCTGGCTGGGAAATTCTGGGAGTTGAAGTCCACAAGTCTTAAAGTTCCCAGGTTTGGACATCCCTGATCTATGGGAATGATCCCAAACTGATGCTAATAATAAGCAAGCATGAAACACTTCCAAGCACACTGACTGATTTGGGGTGTCTCACCCAGGAAGTAGAGAGAGAAAAGAAGAAAACTGTCAGATTAGTATGTGCCAAAATTTCCTCTCCTGCCCTGTCTTTTCTCTCATGCCTTTCCCTTTGCAATCAATAAAATAGTTAGGAATTACATGTTGAATGGGGGGGGGGGGGCACCCTAAAACCTGAAAGTGATATTGCTAAATAGCAGAGGATTGTGGCCTAGAGGTGGAGCTCTTGCCTCACAAGCAGGAGTTTGTGAGTTCGATCCTAGGGAGAGGCCGATGTGGGGTCTCCTGCTTGGGCAAGGGGTTGGACTAGATGACCTGCAAGGTCCCTTCCAACTCTGTTCATCTGTTAAAGGTTGTGAGTTGGATCCTAGGTAGAGGCAGATGTAGGGTCTCCTGCTTGGGCAAGGGGGTTGGACTAGATGACCTGCAAGGTCCCTTCCAACTCTGTTCATCTGTTAAAGGTTGTGAGTTCCATCCTAGGGAGAGGCAGATGTAGGGTCTCCTGCTTGGGAAGGGGGTTGGACTAGATGACCTGCAAGGTCCCTTCCAACTCTGTTCATCTGTTAAAGGTTGTGAGTTGGATCCTAGGGAGAGGCCGATGTAGGGTCTCCTGCTTGGGCAAGGGGGTTGGACTAGATGACCTGCAAGGTCCCTTCCAACTCTGTTCATCTGTTAAAGGTTGTGAGTTCGATCCTAGGTAGAGGCAGATGTAGGGTCTCCTGCTTCGGCAGGGGGTTGGACTAGATGACCTGCAAGGTCCCTTCCAACTCTGTTCATCTGTTAAAGGTTGTGAGTTCAATCCTGGGAGGGTCTCCTGCTTGGGCAAGGGGGTTGGACTAGATGATCTGCAAGGTCCCTTCCAACTCTGTTAATCTGTTAAAGGTTGTGAGTTCAATCCTGGGAGGGTCTCCTGCTTGGGCAAGGGGGTTGGACTAGATGACCTGCAAGGTCCCTTCAAATTCTGTTCATCTGTTAAAGGTGGTGAGTTCAATCCTGGGAGGGTGTCCTGCTTGGGCAAGGGGGTTGGACTAGATGACCTGCAAGGTCCCTTCCAATGCTGTTCATCTGTTAAAGGTGGTGAGTTCAATCCTGGGAGGGTGTCCTGCTTGGGCAAGGGGGTTGGACTAGATGACCTTCAAGGTCCCTTCCAACTCTGTTCATCTGTTAAAGGTGGTGAGTTGGATCCTAGGTAGAGGCAGATGTAGGGTCTCCTGCTTGGGCAGGGGGTTGGACTAGATGACCTGCAAGGCCCCGTCCAACTCTGTGAAAGGATTGAGATTTGAATGCCTTAATGTAAAACCATAAGACCAATTTGCAATGTATCTAAAATGGGACAAAAGCTAATTACAATTCTAATATTTGGACCACAAATAAGGAAACCGCAGATTCACAGGCCTGCAGGGGCATCATCAGATATTTGTATCATAATTTCATTTATGATTTTGATATACCCGTTCTCAATGCCAAATAAATAAAACCCTGTTTAGAGGCTTGTCTTTCGGCATTAGAAATGTCGGTGAAAATGATGACAAAGGCGAACACAGGACAGCTTTGACATTTGTTACCCATCCAAAGATTGATAGACTCTGCTGCTATTAAATATGTGTATAACAGGATCAATGTGATGGCGACCTGCCACACAAGAGGACCAGTAGGTTGTTTATAATTTAATATAATGCACACACATTAGACTGATTGAATTCTGATGTGTTTGTTTGCAAGGAAATCAGCACTTGTTGAGACAAACAGATGAATGGATATTGCATATTACATGTTTCAGGATGCTTTCGTTACAAAATCTAGAATTAAGGACTGTTCTGCAAGGAAAATGGTGAGGAAGGCCTATTATCACAGTAGAGTATAGCATAGCCTTTATTGTCATTGTGCAACATGTACACCAGGGGTCTCCAACTTTTGCAAATTTAAGTCTAAAGGACTTCAGTTCCCAGACTGAAAAGAAAAGCTGGCTGGAGAAGTCTGGGAGCTGAAGTCCTTCAGACTTAAAGTTGCAAAGGTTGGAGACCCCTGCTTTAAAGCAAAGCTGGCTGGAGAAGCCTGGGAGCTGAAGTCCTTCAGACTTAAAGTTGCAAGGTTGGAGATCGCTGCTTTAAAGCAAAGCTGGCTGGAGAAGTCTGGAAGCTGAAGTCCTTCAGACTTAAAGTTGCAAAAGTTGGAGACCCCTGCTTTAAAGCAAAGCTGGCTGGAGAAGTCTGGGAGCTGAAGTCCTTCAGACTTAAAGTTGCAAAGGTTGGAGACCCCTGATGTATACAACGAAATTGGTTTTAGACCCACTGGTGCAATCCACCCATCCATTGTCATCTTTTAGCTGTTGCTCTTCAAATCCTGCATTTATTCCCCTGTGTATCAAATGCAAATATATCTATTTAGTCAACGACATCAGAAAGAAAAGAGAAGTTCCCTTGAATCTGGGAAAGCTAAGCTGAGGGGCAGCCAGTTCTCACGACAGAGACGTCAGGTCAATGACCAACCAATGCTCTGCCTTCAAGGGCACCAAGGCCAGGCAGAGTTTGTTGAAATGGGAAAACCAGGCGGCAGCAATAACAGGGCTTAAAATGCTGCAGATATAAAAGGGAACCGTTGCTGGACCTTCGAACTGACAATCAGCCGTTCATTATGGCTCCATTCTGGTTAGCAATAAAGGTTCTTCTTTAGCTGTCCTTTGGAGTGAATCTGACCAGACTTCTGCCGAATCCGAGTCTAAAGTAAAGTTAGACCCTGTGAAGATTTCTTCTCCTTTCCTAGACTGACAGAGTTACCTTACAATAGCAGAGTTGGAAGGGACCTTGGAGGTCATCTAGTCCAACCCGCTGCCTAGGCAGGAAGCCCTATACCATTTCAGACAAATGGCTATCCAACCTCTTCTTAAAGGCTTCCAGTGTTGGGGCATTCACAACTTCTGGAGGCAACTTCTGTTCCACTGGTTAATTGTTCTGACTGTCAGGAAATTTCTCCTCAGTTCTAAGTTGCTTCTCTCCTTGATTAGTTTCCACCCATTGCTTCTTGTTCTGCCCTCAGGTGCCTTGGAGAATAGATTGACTCCCTCATCTTTGTGGCAACCCCTGAGATGTTGGAACACTGCTATCCTGTCTCCCCTGGTCCTTCTCTTCATCAAACTAGACCTACCCAGCTCCTGCAACCGTTCCTCATATGTTTTAGCCTCCGGGCCCCTAATCCTCTTTCTTGCTCTTCTCTGCACTCTTTCTAGCGTCTCCACATCTTTTCTACATCGTGGTGACCAAAACTGGATGCCGTATTATAAAGGCCTTATAAAGTGGTATCAACCCTTCACGTAATCTTGATTCTCTCCCTCTGTTGATGCAGCCTAGAACTGTGTTGGCTTTTTTGGCAGCTGCTGCCCACGGCTGGCTCCTATTTAAATGGTTGTCTACTAGGACTCCAAAATCCCTTTCACAGTTAGAGTCTAAAGTTCCATAGGTTCCCAAACTTGGCAACTTTAAGACTTGTGGACTTCAAGTCCCAGAATTCTCCAGCCAGCAGAGCTGAAAGCTCTGCTGGCTGGAGAATTCTGGGACTTGAAGTCCACAAGTCTTAAAGTTGCCAAGTTTGGGAACCCCTGGAAACAATGCCTTAATATACTTGTGGCAGAAAGTTTTTGAATGGCAGAAGCCAAACCGAAAATTCCATTTAAAAATAAACCGAAGAAGAATAAGAAAGAACTAAGAAGGAAGAGAAACATCTGTTTGGAGGCATGTCTAATCGTATTTTAGCAAAGGACATTCCCATCAAAATGGAACTTTGAAAATTTTACTTGGCACTTTTTTAAAAAAAACTTCCTTGCTTGCAAGTAATTCTGAAGGAATAGGATCAATACAAAAGAACAGATAAGAAGGGGATGATTTCCCCATCAGTGGTTTTCTCTCCTCTCTCTTTCCACCCCCACCCCCCCTAATATTTCTCTGCATCTAAAAAAGCAAATTGCTACCTTGCAGAAGTAATGAGCTATTAAACAGCATGAAACATACAAAAGGTTTTGCCCATCTTGATGCTGAGGGCCCAATTTACCAATGCAATGGATCCCCCTGGACCAATGCAGGGCTGCAAATGGCAGTTGAAAGAATGCTAATGAAATGAAACATAGGATGTTGGCATTTTTCTGCATAAATTATTAACGCTTCAGGTCTGAACTGGTCCCTCAAGGCCAGTGTCCCTATCGCTCTTTCAACAAGAAGGTATTGGGTAGACATTTGGCTCTGGTCCTTGTTTAGAAAGCACGTCTGCTGCAGAAGCCCACGTAGCATTCAATCTGAGCTAGAGCTGAGAACACCAAGAGTTGGCATTAAATTGTACGAAGAAACAAATTTCCCCAAGAGAACTGGTGCAGCCTTTCTCCACTCGGTGCTCTTTAAATAACACGTTGGCTAGGAATGATAGAACTTGTCACCCAACATATCTAAAGCTAGCTATCTTTGGGAGGGCTGAGACAACACCTGGAACAAGAATGGGCCATCAGCCAGAAATGTCTCCCAGTCTTAGCTCTGCTCTGAATTGGTTAGGTAGCCTTAGGCAAGACATTTGAGTGAGACATTTGAGGCAAGACGAAAAGAGTCAGGTTCTACATTTAGGCAACAAAAATGAAATGCACAGGAACAGTATAGGTGGTACCTTGCTCAATAGTAGTAACCGTGAGAGGGATCTTAGAGTCCTAGTAGACAACCATTGAAATAGGAGCCAGCCGTGGGCAGCAGCTGCCAAAAAAGCCAACACAGTTCTAGGCTGCATCAACAGAGGGAGAGAATCAAGATCACAGGAAGGGTTAATACCACTTTATAAGGCCTTGGGAAAGCAACACTTGGAATACGGCATCCAGTTTTGGTCACCACGATGTAGAAAAGATGTGGAGACTCTAAAAAGAGTGCAGAGAAGAGCCACAAAGAGGATTAGGGGACTGGAGACTAAAACATATGAAGAACGGTTGCAAGAACTGGGTAGGTCTAGTTTAATGAAAAGAAGGACCAGGGGAGACAGGATAGCAGTCTTCCAACATCTTCAGAGGCTGCCACAAAGAAGAGGGAGTCAAGCTATTCTCCAAGGCACCTGAGGGCAGAACAAGAAGCAATGGGTGGAAACTAATCAAGGAGAGAAGCAACTTAGAACTGAGGAGAAATTTCCTGACAGTCAGAACAATTAACCAGTGGAACAGAAGTTGCCTCCAGAAGTTGTGAATGCCCCAACACTGGAAGTCTTCAAGAAGATATTGGCTAGCCATTTGTCTGAAATGGTATAGGGCTTCCTGCCTAGGCAGGGTGTTGGACTAGATGACCTCCAAGGTGCCTTCCAACTCTGCTATTGTGTTATTGTATTATTGATAATATGACTACAGGCTTCCTGCCTAGGCAGGGGGGTTGGACTAGATGATCTCCAAGGTACTTTCAAACTCTGCTATTGTATTGTATTATTTTGTTACAGCTATAGCTGTTACTTAAATCTGCAAAGTGGGAAGAATAAGATTGCCCTTGATTTCCAGGTCTGCTCTCTAAGGATCAGAAGAGATTAAAAAGTGCCACAGAAATGCTGAAAACTGTTGATTATTGTTTTATTTTCTCTTCCTGCACAGAATTCAGGCTACCTTTCCCTAACACTACATTTGCTCATGTATACTATACTTGCTGTATTGTTTTCAAGAGAGGAGAATTGATTCAAAATAAACCCATGAGCCTTGCAGCTATGGCATTTGAACTGAAACCTCCTTAATACTTACTGCCTGTGGTTAACAGACTGTAATTTCCATGATCTTTGGTTCTTTTCATGTAGACAAAGCACTTGAGTAACTAACTCCTAGTTGCTACCGTTCAAACTTTTTCAAATGAAAGAAACAGTCATACAATCCATTACAGTAACCTCAAAAATGTTTTGAACAACTATTAGGCTCAACCTTAAATCAATTAGCTTTATTAATTATTAAGACATTTTAATATTTTATCTATTAAATAATGTTTAATGAAATATTAAAGGTGGAGGAGGGTGAACCTCTTTCATTTAGGGAGAATTTTCAACCATTGCCTGAGTGACGTAGATCCTGCTGCAGGCTGGAGGAGATGTCAAGCTTTTAATTTTGCCAGAATAATGGACCTATCCATCACAACCTAGTATAATTCCTGGTGGTTTAGGAAATTAAAATGACAAAAATGCAAAACCAAAACTTCTGTTATTGCTCTGTAGTCAGAGGGGTGAGCTTGTATGTATAGGGATGGGTAACATGGGAAAACTGGATGTGAACTTTAAATTGCGATTTGAAAAAGAAAATTAGAAATCCTTTGTTACTAAATATTATTGATGCTTGGTTAGAACAGGCTATAAGGAACAGTGTTATTGGAGGATATTAGAATTGGCAAATGAGATGCCAGTATGTGGTGTATTTCTACGTTTTTGGGATTTTGGTTTTACTGTGAAGGGCGTGTAAACAATTATAGTCAAATAAGAATGGAGGTATGATGAGGGTAATAGGTATAAACATATTTGAACTAAAATACATGAAATAACATGAATCTTAGAGGACTGTGAAGAGCTGCACAAAAATATTTTGTAACCAACTGATACACTTTCAAAAGTATGTAAAAAGGAGGATTTTTATGTTGTGTTTAAAATTAAAAATAAATTTAAAAAATTATTTTTTAAAAAAAGAAGGGGTGGGCTATCTCCAATGTTGGTCTGCACCTCTTCCATCTCTGTGTGAATCTACATCCAATAGGCTGCATGTGGCATTGTGACACAATACCAGGGGTGGCTTCCTGCCAGTTCTAAGCTCTTCTATAGAAGAGGTTCCCCAAATCTCCAGGGCCGTTGAGAACCGGTTCCAGCTCCCTCCCCCCGCCCGTCCGCCCATCATCCAGAGGAAGAGCGAGAGGAGGAATCCTGGGAGTTGAAGTCCACGAATCTTAAAGTTGCCAAGGTTGGAGACCCGTGTTTGGAGAATAAATCAGTCCCTTCTCCTTTGTGACAGCCCCTCAAGAACTGGAAGACAGTTATCACGTGTCCCCTAATCCTTGTCAGAGATTGCTTTTGAAATGAATAAGGGATTGAATTTTGACAAAAAATTGAGCCTAAGAGAGTGATTATTTGGACTGTATAATAATATAAACCAACGAGAGATTTCAGGACCATATTCTGTACATACAATACAATACAATAGCAGAGTTGGAAGGGACCTTGGAGGTCTTCTAGTCCAACCCCACGCCTAGGCAGGAAGCCCTAGACCGTTTCAGACAAATGGCTATCCAACATCCTCTTAAAGACTTGCAGTGTTGGGCCATTCACAACTTCTGGAGGCAACTTCTGTTCCACTGATTAATTGTCCTCACTGTCAAGAAATTTCTCCTCAGTTCTAGGTTGCTTCTCTCCTCAATTAGTTTCCACCCATTGCTTCTTGTTCTACCCTCTGCTGCCTTGGAGAATAGTTTGACTCCCTCTTCTTTGTGGCAACCCCTGAGATATCGGAAGACTGCTATCATGTCTCCCCTGGTCCTTCTTCTCATTAAACTAGACCTACCCAGTTCCTGCAACCGTTCTTCATATGTTTTAGCCTCCAGTCCCCCAATCATCTCATGGCAAACATGGCAAACAGCATTGTAGCTTTGCCTTTTCAACACTGACGTCCTGTATTTATGATGCAGGCTGACTGCCGGTACTTGAATAACTAAAAGAAGATGCATCAAAGAGCCTCAACAGATGGAGCAACAGCTTCAGGGCTCAGTAAAAAAAACCACCACATTGGTTAAAATAAAAGTCTTAAGTTTAATCAAATCAGGGCCACAAGAATATTTATCTCTTGGGCACAGTACTTGCATTATAAATGGAAGAAGCATTTTTCAATGCTACATGCTTGGAGAGTTCTTATTTCATTTTGCTCAGGCGGCTTCCAGATGCTTCTTCCACCTCACAGTGGTTGCTGTGGAGATAAGGCCCAGCTGAGAAGAATGGAATTTTAAACCCTGAAAAGTTGGCACAGGTACGTTGTAACATTCATAAATTATAGCAGGCATTTTAATAATTTCCTGTGCTTATTAAGTGGGCCGTTCCCAGCCACGCGTTGCTGTGGCCCAGTCTGGTTAAATGGCCAACCAATCTCTGTGTAGATCTACACCTGCACACACAAACATGTACACACTACCACCGTATAACCCACAACCTACCTACTGTATTTCTCCTTCTCTCACTCTACCTACCTACCTACTGTATTTCTCCCTCTCTCTATCCCTCTACCTACCTACCTACTGTATTTCTCCCTCTCTATCCCTCTACCTACCTACCTACTGTATTTCTCCTTGAATCTTATGGACAGAGTATTTTATGTCATAAAGGATGACATAATACCTGTGGCCCACTGCTCTCTCTGCATCCATCTACCTACCTTTTTTACAATTTTTTTACATTTCCGTTGCATGTACCTGGCACAGGTGTGACCTCTACACAATCTATATATATATATATATCATTGGTGCCGTACTTGAAAGGAACGTTGTGTGAAAATTTGGAAGCGATCGGTGCAGGACTTTGGGAGATTAGCGGTTTTGAACAAACTCTTGTTACATTTTTATTTATATAAGAAGATTTAGCACTCTCATATACTAATAAACAGTATAAATACATACTGATAATTTTCAATTTCCTGAGAAGAAAAGGCAATCTGGAGGTTGCCTGGGTAAAAGTGGGGCCAACAACCACATCAGAAATTAGAACAACGACGGACCTCCGCTCCTTCCGCCAGAAGTTAAAGACTCACTTCTTCCATCAGGCCGGCCTGGCCTAATGTTACATTCCTAGCCGCAGAACGAAATTGTATAAAAAATTTTTTAGGGGTATTGTTAGGATTTTAAGGGTTTTAATAGTGATTTTAGCAAAGGGGTAAATTTAATTCGGTTTTAACATTTTGTATTTGTATATTGTTGTATTGTTGTATTTTTAATTTCCTGTGCACCACCCTGAGTCCCCATGAGGGTGCGGTCTATAAATCAATAAATTATTATTATTATTATTAATTATTAGTAGTATTATTAGAACGAAGGCCTGGCAAGAAGACTAGTTCTTCATAACTCCTCTTAGATAAGGAGAGGACCTGAGATTAACCAAAGGTGCTCCAGACAGTTGCTCCTTGTGAGGTGACTGCAAGACATCGGTCTTCAGCAGATTTAATGCTCTGAGAGATAAGGAAAAATAATCTCTACTCAAATGCAGTCAGCACTTTTAAAAGGACACTAGCTTCACCTCCAAAATTGACACAATAATAAAGCTCGTGCTTCCAAGTATCTGATTAAGACTATGGTAAGAAAACATTTATTTACATAATTGTTCTATTCTCTTGGATTCGGTCCCCAAAATACATATTGGTATGGGTATAAATAAGGACACTTGCCAGAACAATTAATAAATGCTTCATAAAAATACTGGCCATTTCTTCTCTGCTAATTTATATATATGAGCAGCTGAGAACAGGAAGACATGGAAATGTAAATAATAAATAAAGACACATTTCCAAATCTTTGGCTAAGCTTAATTTTTATTATGAATGAAGGCAAAAATATGTGTCCCAGAATAATATGGCAGGATCCAATCTGGGTTGGTCACTGGGACCAATTTTGATTAATTTATTATTAATGTATGCCATGCATATTTATTTAGAATAAAAGAAATAACTCCAGGCATCTTATAATAAATAAATCCAGACAATTACAAAGAACAAAAGTACAAAACAACATTGAAATAGCTAAAGTAGCAGCAGAGCAGACAGCAAAGATCGGAATCTAGTAAACATAGCTACAGTGATCCCTCGTTTTTCGCGGTTAATGGGGACCGGAACCTTCCGCGAAAACTGAAAAACCGCGAAGTAGGATTCGCACCGGAAACTTGAGTTGGTGGACATCATTTAAAGCAAGCACTAGGGGGCGCTTGCCTCCTACCGATGCATTTTTTTTCTGTATTTTTGAAAAACCCGCGAAGCACTGAAGCCGCGAAACATGAAGCCGCGAAAAACGAGGGATCACTGTAAATGAATTTCAGTGCTGTGGTTGCTCTTAGCTGACCTCAAATCAACTAAAAAGATCTGATTAATTCTTGGATGGGAGATCCCCCTCCAAAATTCCAGGGTTGTGAACTTGCTTGGAAAGTCTGAAAGAACTTCCATCCCATCCCCAAATAGCAATGGTTGCCATATAATATTCTTACCAAGAAAAAACACGGGCACATTCCTGAAGTTAGGAAAGATCAAGCTCAACTTAAATGAGGTTTAATCTCTTTTGTTAGCTCATGATTAATGTCGGCTGAATGTACAGGTTCCCTGGATCACTCTCACAATGAAAGATCAAGAATGAGTATCAATGATTGCTCCTTGGTGACAAGGGAGTCAGAGATAGAGCAGAGGTTTCTTAACTACCCGCTCCCATTCCTGTTGACATTGCTCATTTAGGCAACCTGTTCTGTCCCATGGGCTGAATCACCCCGCACACACAAGCTTGGCTGCTTGCCACTGCTTAATTACAAGATAAGCGAATGCTTTGGCTAAGAGCCCAGACAACTCACGTAATCCCCAAACACGACTAGAAGGCTCAGACTTTCTGGAATACTGAAGTTCAATCGGTTGCTTCCTGCAAATGTCCCCTCCCAATGTCTCACCTATAAGCGCTCTTGGGAGGGGCCTAATCACCGCCTGTGAGCCTGCCTCTGATGTAATTGCTGCCTCCGCCTCTCAGCCCTGCTCACTCTGGCATCAGGGACAAACTGCCTTTGATCCTCCCCACTGCTCCATGACCCAGGCGCCTCCTGGTGGCCAACCAGCCTCTCTGCGTCCTGCTCTGACGCTGAGCCCTCCTCCAGGCCTCCCTCCTCCTCCAGAGCAGACTCATAGAGCTCTTCACTAGAAGAGTCCGTCAGCAGCTCATCCGGAGCCAGCTGGGCCACAACAGCAACCTACCCCACTGCCTTTAAAGTTTGTGTGTGTGGGGGGGGGGGGCGTTAACAATCAGAAGCACTAAGAGAGGATTGTTGTAGAAAACCTTTTCTCAATTCTGGCAAGAGTAGTGTAGTGAGAATCTCAGAAGCGGGCAAATGCTTTTCTCTCTATCCTCCCCATAGTAACGAGGTGTCCATACTAGAACTACAGTATGGCAGCCATTCCTGCTCTAGGCAGAACGGGCATGTTGGTGCCAGGGTGGTAAACAATTTGATTCAATGCCACTTTGGTCCTATGATCCTACATGGCTGAAGTGTTTGAAAGAAAAAAAATGGAAAGGCCTTTCCTCAGCGGTTACTTCTAAATGCTACCTAAATAAAGCAGAGAGGAGCCTGCCCCACTGTATATCAAGAGGGGCTGTGTGGAGAGGGTTTCCTCTTTTAAATTCTTAGGAGTGCTTATGAGTCAAGATCTCACCTGGAAAAACAACACGTCTCTGGTGATTGGAAAAGCCCAACAGAGACTCCATTTCCTTAGAGTCCTGCGGAAAAATCAGGTGGAACAACGGCCGATGACCTCTTTCTATCAGTCCATCATAGAAAGTGTCCCCACATATTGTATCACAGTGTGGTATGCTGGTTTAACAGTTGAGGAGAGGAAGGCACTACAGAGAGGGATCCATTCGGCACAAGAAACCATCGGTTGCCCTCTGACATCACTGGATAACATCGCCAGATCTCGCTGCTTTAGCAGAGCAAAGAAGATTCTCAAAGATGATTCACACCCTGGTTGGTGTCTCTTTGCACTTCTACCATCAGGCAGGAGATATCAAAGTATAGCCAGCCGAACAAACAGGTTTAAAGATAGCTTCTATCCTTGGGCTGTCAGGCTTTTAAATACAACCACAATCCCTCCATGCATACGCTAGTTTTTTCTTTCTTTCTTTTTTCGTTTCTGTTATAATTTTGCACCAGTGAGGTTAAAACCAATTTCGTTGTATTTAAGCACAATGACAATAAAGATTATACTTATTCAACCAGTCTTTGGGAATGTCTTGTCTCTTTTAATCCATTGCCAGATAGAGATTTAAAACAGGTATTTCCTTGGCCACCATATGTCACACTTCAAAAGAGATTGCTCAGTACTGTAAACATCAACTTTCCAGAAACTCAAGCTTGCATTCAATAATTCCCACACTCGATAGAGCTAGATGCATTGCTTAACTGTACCTGAGAAATGTATGCAGAAGATATGCATACTCTGGTCTATAGAATCAAACAGCATATCCTGGGTAATAAGCCCAATTGGGCTTTTGAGCACATACACTGAAATAAGCCCTTCCCCGAAAATAAGCACACCTCAAAAATATTATAACACAGCAGCAACCATGAGGTGATCATGCTCGCCACTTCCTGCACCTCAAAAATAATAAGACCTCCCCGAAAATAAGGCCAAGTGCTTATTTCATGGGGGTCAAAAAAAAATAAGACCCTGTCTTATTTTCGGGGGGAAACGGTATGTTCAAATACTTAGAATGCACTATTAATTTTCAGGGAGTAGAACATTACATTTTATCTAACTTACCCCACCCCAACAGTATCAAGGATATTCTACCATTTAATAGGACTGAAAGATTTCAAACAAGAATGAAGGGTCACACAGACTGAACCACAAGTAGATTAATGTATAAATAACCGTTCAATTTAATAAGAAAAAAAATATATGAAAAGGTGTTTAAGGATATCGGTTGAATGCAGACATAATGACAACCTTATGCTTGAATTCTCAAGGGCAAGAAGCATAGTACAGTTGGAGCAGGGGTCTCCAACCTTTGCAACTTTAAGTCTGAAGGACTTCAGCTCCCAGACCTCTCCAGCCAGCAAAGCTGGCTGGAGAAGTCTTGGAGCTGAAGTCCTTCAGACTTAAAGTTGCAAAGGTTGGAGACCCCTGCTTTAAAGCAGGGGTCTCCCAGACTGGAGAAGTCTGGGAGCTGAAGTCCTTCAGACTTAAAGTTGCAAAGGTTGGAGATCCCTGCTTTAAAGCAAAGCTGGCTGGAGAAGTCTGGGAGCTGAAGTCCTTCAGACTTAAAGTTGCAAAGGTTGGAGACCCCTGCTTTAAAGCAAAGCTGGCTGGAGAAGTCTGGGAGCTGAAGTCCTTCAGACTTAAAGTTGCAAAGGTTGGAGACCCCTGCTTTAAAGCAAAGTTGGCTGGAGAAGTCTGGGAGCTGAGGTCCTTCAGACTTAAAGTTGCAAAGGTTGGAGATCCCTGCTTTAAAGCAAAGCTGGCTGGAGAAGTCTGGGAGCTGAAGTCCTTCAGACTTAAAGTTGCAAAGGTTGGAGACCCCTGCTTTAAAGCAAAGCTGGCTGGAGAAGTCTGGGAGCTGAAGTCCTTCAGACTTAAAGTTGCAAAGGTTGGAGACCCCTGAGTTGGAGGACCCAGCGTGGAGTTTATCGTGTCACATGCTTTGGGATGTTTATTTTAGTTTGTACCTGTTTAGAAAGGAATCTAATTATTAAAATGAACTCACACCAACCCAGTAACCTGATTATGAGAGATGCAAATTTCCATGGGATGATACTATAAAATGAAACATTTCAGATCACTTATCCACAGGAGATCTGTAAAATAGATTGGGGCGGGAGGGGGGGATGATATTACACTGAAGAAAAGTTTCAACCTGGAAGTTTCTATCTTGTTTTCAGGGCCTCAGGGTTCTAGACACAGCAAAATAGAATTAATCTCTAAAGTGTCAGAGTTTAGAAAAACATTCAAAGTAGCGAGAATGGCTCCACACTAAAAGGGGATGCTTGTGAATTGGTGAGCTCTGTAATCATTGTATTCAGGGAAAGTCTGCAGTGTTTCCTGTTAATGCTTTAAACTGGGCCCCAGGTAGACGAAGGTACTGTGAAGGCTATTTAGATAACAGGTGAGCTCCCTAAATGTTTGGCCATAATTCGTGATAGGAATTCATTGATCTCCCTTCCATGTTTAGCTATGCAGGGCTGGGTTCCTGCCAGTTCTAAGCTCTTCTATAGAAGAGGTTCCACAAATCTCCAGGGCCGTTTAGAACTGGTTCCAGCTCCCTCCCCCCGCCCGTCCGCCCATCATCAAGAGGAAGAGTGAGAGGAGGAATCCTGGGAGTTGAAGTTCACAAGTCTTCAAGCTGTCAAGTTTGAACACCCCTGGGCTTTTTTTTCCTAAAGGGCTAGGGGTGCAAGGGTCTTGTAACTTGACAGCTCTAAGACTTGCATGCTTCAAATGCCAGAGTTCCTGAGCCAACATGACTGGAGGAGGAATTCTGGGAGTTGAAAGTCCACAAGTCTTAAAGCTGTCAAGTTTGAAGACCTCTGGGGGTTTTTTTCTAAAGGGTGAGGGGTACCAGGGTCTTGTAACTTGACAGCTTTAAGACTTGCGTGCTTCAAATGCCAGAATTCCTGAGCCAACATTTTGGCTGCTAAGCAAGAGCGTTGTTGAGCGAGTTTCACCACATTTTACAAGTTGCCCACGCCCACCCAATCACATGACTGCCAAGCCACTCCCACATGGTCACATGGCTGCCAAGCCACTCCCACTCAGTCACATCGCTGCCAAGACACTCCCACCCAGTCACATGGCCAGCAAGCCACTCCCACAAAGCCGGCCACACCTACAGAAGAGGTTCTAAATTTTTTTGAAACCTACCACTGATGCTATGGCCGTCTTCCCTACATCGGTGTCACCTAATTATTTGGAACTTCAGTTCCCATGATTCCAAGCCACCACACCTAATGGAATGTATATGCTTTCTTTTCTTTTTCTTCCTCCTCTTTTTTTTTTGTTTTCTTCTCTTTTCTTTTAGCTGAGGGCTTGTTTCCTTTTGCATATTGACAATGTCTTTTCCGCCTCGCTTGAGCACAGCTATTAAAATGACCTCCCCGGGGAACAATGACTGGCTAAATCAAATGTAAGCTGAAGCTACATCATCTTACGTTCGAAATTCTTCAGCACCGAGGCATCCAATTTGGCTCAGCCGTTGCATTACTGGGATGCAACGCATCTTCCCGTCAGATCTGGGTGCAGCCTTAAAAGCAGGATTTTAAGCTTTAAATGCAACCATCTGCTCAACAGAAAAGCATAACAGCACCGAGAGAAGGAACCAGAAAGACGAAAAGCCAATCCGGCTTGATTTAATCCATTAAACAGAGTTGTTTTAACAACAGCTTGGGATGTCGATTATAAAAAGATGCTTGATCGAATGTTATAAAAATTAAGAACACAAACCAGATAGTTGCTTGCTGTGCATTGCATTCAGAGGAGAGGAAACCCCTAGCTTTGGGCAAACAAAAGAAAGACTCTAGAAAGAGTGCAGAGAAGAGCAACAAAGAGGATTAGGGGAGTGGAGACTAAAACATATGAGGAACGGTTGCAGGAACTTGGGTATGTCTAGTTGAATGAAGAGAAGGACTAGGGGAGACATGATAGCAGCCTTCCAGTATCTCAGGGGTTGCCACAAAGAAGAGGGTGTCAAGCTATTCTCCAAGGCACCTGAGGGCAGAACAAGAAGCAATGGGTGGAAACTAATCAAGGAGAGAAGCAACTTAGAACTGAGGAGAAATTTCCTGACAGTGAGAACAATTCATCAGTGGAACAGAAGTTGCCTCCAGAAGTTGTGAATGCCCCAACACTGGAAGTCTTTAAGAAGATGTTGGATAGCCATTTGTCTGAAACGGTATAGGGCTTCCTGCCTAGGCAGGGGGTTGGACTAGAAGACCTCCAAGGTCCCTTCCAACTCTGCTATTGTATTGTATAAACATGTCCCAATATTGAAAGAGGCAGTTCATAGCTTTCATAGGTCCTGTTTCATGTGGTTTCATTTGCACTCATACCTTAGGAAATGTTTAAGAAGAATGTTCCACTGGCTTTGGTGTGATTAAGTTGAAAGATGCAATCTTATTTTAAAAGAACAGAATTAATGGGGAGGAAAGAGGAACTGTTAGTAGTGTCTCACTCTTGCTTAGAAACCCAGGTGAATGAATTTGGCAGTACCGTAGAGCAGGGGTCTCCAACCTTTGCAACTTTAAGTCTGAAGGACTTCAGCTCCCAGAATTCTCCAGCCAGCTTTTTTATTTTTCCAGGCTTCTGGTATTTACAATATGATACAATATACATTAGCAGAGTTGGAAGGGACCTTGGAGGTCTTCTAATCCAACCTCCCGCCTAGGCAGGAACCTTATATCGTTTCAGACAAATTGCTACCCAACATCCTCTTAAAGACTTCCAGTGTTGGGGCATTCACAACTTCTGGAGGCAACTTCTGTTCCACTGATTCATTGTTCTCACTGTCAGAAAATGTCTCCTCAGTTCTAAGTTGCTTCTCTCCTTGATTAGTTTCCACCCATTGCTTCTTGTTCTGCCCTCAGGTGCCTTGGAGAATAGCTTGACTTCCTCTTCTTTGGGGCAACCCCTGAGATATAGGAACACTGCTATCATGTCTCCCCTGGTCCTTCTTTTCATTAAACTAGACCTACCCAGTTCCTGCAACCGTTTTTCATATGTTTTAGCCTCCAGTCCCCTAATCATCTTTGTTGCTCTTCTCTGCACTCTTTCCAGAGTCTCCACATCTTTTCTACATCGTGGTGACATTTATTTGGCTTCTGTTATTTTAATATGATTTAAAACCTGAACAACTAATTTCTGTATGACTCTGTTATTAGGAAGATTAATGCTACATCTTATTGTTCTTTCACAATGATAAAAAAAATCAAACTCAACAGCCTGAAAATAACTTCCCTATTGTTCTGCAGATGTTATGACGACTAACTCCAGAGTTTAGGATAAGAACTGTGTGAATAAGCAGCTCCTTTCTTTTTCTGAAGCTACCCCACTATTGAGCATTCCCAGGAATCCTGTCATGCATTAATCACATCTGCTTTATTAACACTGTATAAAAACATCTGTTCACTGCCCCCCCCCCCACTCCCTAAACCTGAAAAGAAGAAATAATGGAATATGATGGTTCAGTGTTCACAGATAAAACCCTCAATAAAAGCCCCTTATGGAGTACTGTTGCCACCCCAACGATGCCGTGGAAGTGATGTCCCGGTGTCTGGAGGCCGTGCGAGTCTGGATGGGGAGGAACAGGCTCCGACTCAACCCCTCCAAGACCGAGTGGCTGTGGCTTCCGGCCTCACGATATAGCCAGCTGGTGCCATCGCTGGCTATTGGGGGCGAGTCATTGGTCCCTACAGAGAGGGCTCGCAACTTGGGTGTCCTCCTGGACTCTCGGCTGTCTCTAGAAGACCATGTGACAGCCGTGGCCAGGGGGGCTTTTTATCAGGTTCCCCCCCAGTTGCGCCCCTTTCTGGATCGTGATGCTTTACGCACGGTCACTCAAGCCCTCGTCATTTCCCGTCTGGACTACTGCAACGCTCTCTACATGGGGCTTCCCTTGAGGTGCACCCGGAGGCTCCAGTTAGTTCAGAATGCGGCCGCGTGGGGGATTCTTGGAGCATCTAGACGCTCCCATGTGACACCTCTCCTGCGCAAGTTCCACTGCCTGCCTGTGGCTTTCCGGGTGCGCTTCAAGGTATTAGTAACCATCTTCAAAGCGCTCCATGGCAAGGGACCTGGCTACTTGCAAGACCGCCTCCTGCTACCAAACACCTCCCACCGACCAGTCCGCTCCCACAGAGAGGGCCTCCTCAGGGTGCCATCGGCCAGGCAATGCAGGCTGGCGACCCCCAGGGGGAGAGCCTTCTCTGTGGCAGCTCCTGCCCTCTGGAACGACCTAACCCCTGACCTACGGACAACCATGGACCTTAAAGGCCTATCTGTTTCGTGCGGCTGGCCTGGCGTAGTTTTTAAAATTGTTTTAGTTTTTAAATTGTTTTAGTAAGGGTTTTTTAACAGGATTTCGATCAGGCCAATCTATTTAATATATTTTTAATTGCATTTTATGCTCTATATTATTGATCTTATTATTGCGTGTACACCGCCCTGAGTCCCGCAAGGGAGAAGGGTGGTCTAAAAATGTAATAAATCCTAAATCCTAAACTGCTGATAAGAAGCTGCCCATGAGAACTTTCTCAGATGACTTCCTGCAACATCTAGTTCTCACCGTTAAAGGACTTGCATTCGGTGATAGAATCCTTGCTATCTGGATTAATCAAATCCCAGCCAAAGCTGAGAAATTTTGTGGATAGCTTCCCTTCTGTCTCTCATGATCTCTTTAGAAGAAGGTGGACAGCCAGAGATTTAAGTCTGCGCTTCTTCCTATCTGTCTAAGAAGGAAAAAAAAAATAATAACTCTCAGAGGTAACAGCCAGAGGCTCTTTGCTCTTCCAGGCATATGGGAAAATATGAACTTGCAGCCCCTTGAACATCTTGCAACTGAATTATTTCCAACATCCTCTATCAATTTACACCTCCGCACACTTCACAGGAACTGACAGAAGGGTGTATTTTATCTGCCAGGTTTAGCCAAAGAGACTGCTCTGTCGAGGGGTATTTATTGTTAATTGTTAAACACATTCCACAACAAATCTTCCATTTCAGATTGAGATGCAAGCTTATTTGCAGTCAGACAACGGGCTGAAAGCTAAGTTTAACTTTCAGAAATTTCAAAAAAAGGGTACGATATACATCCCCAGAAAGAATTTCCCTCTGCATTTCACCGCATATTTTTCACAAACTCTATTCTGTTCCTATTTGATCTAGTTTAAGATTTCATTGTTTGGAATGGTGCGCCTGTGTGTTTGTGTCTCTCACACAGATAGATGTTCTTTTATACCCTCATTATTATCTCCAAGACCTTCTCTCAGTGGATTCCATGTGGAACTGAGGAGAAAGGCTTGTCAAAGCAAGAGGGGATATAGGATACCAAGAAAAAGGAGAACAAATAGGTGGGTTTGGGAAAGAATGAATGGGGTTTTATGGGAGTTTTTAGCAGATAATTTAGCCAAATCTGTCAGCAGGAGCTGGCAGTGTGAGTCCTTGTTCCAGATACTACGTTTAAACGAGAGAGAAACTTCATTTGAATAACTTTTGGGGAGAAACATTATTATTCACCAGGTTTGTGTCCATATTGGACAGCTAATAACAGCTCTTCCAATTTCGTTATCATCCTGATTGGTCTAACTACTGCAATGCTCTCTACATGGGGCTCCCCTTGAAGAGCACCCGGAGGCTCCAACTGGTCCAGAATGCGGCCGCGTGGGTAATTATGGGGGCGACGCGACGCTCCCATGTAACACCCCTCCTGCGTGAGCTGCACTGGCTTCCGGTGGTTTTCCAGGTGCGATTCAAGGTGTTGGTTACCATCTTTAAAACGCTCCATGGCTGAGGACCTGGGTACTTACGAGATCGCCTTCTGCCACCGAGAGCCTCCCACTGGCCAGTACGCTCCCCTAGAGAGGGTCTCCTCCTGGTGCCCTCGGCTAGACAATGTCGACTGGCGACACCCAGGGGGAGAGCCTTCTCCGTGGGAGCCCCTGTCCTCTGGAACGAATGGCCCCCGGAATTAAGAACTATCCCTGACCTACGCACCTTCCGCCGTGCTCTCAAAACCTTTTTCTTCCAACAAGCCGGGCTGGCATAAAGCATGATTTAAAAAATTTTAAATTTAAATTTTTAAATTTAAATTTTTATTATTTTAATCAGGGTTAGTTTGGGTTTTTCCCCACGTTTCGGCCAATATTTTAATTATGTCTTTAAAAAGCTTTCTTTTTAACTTTTATATATCTGTGTTTTATTTTGGCTGTACACCGCCCTGAGTCCTTCGGGAGTAGGGCGGTATAAAAAACCAATAAACTAAACTAAACTAAACTAATTATCCAACTAGAATATTTGGGTTTTTCTGTTAACCTCCTGTTAACCTGCTGTTGTTTACAAAACTCTGTGGTGCTTTTTTAAAGAAAAAGAAAACTTTATCTGCCCATGCTTGGTTGCTTCATAGCATGCCGGAATACAAGTAAGGCAAATATGGTCACTTTGCGAGAGAAAGAGTGGAAATATATATATATATTTTTTTAAAACTGAGCCACTGCAGATAGAAAGTGCTTTAGATCAGGGGTCTCCAACCTTTGCAACTTTAAGTCTAAAGGACTTCAGCTCCCAGACTTCTCCAGCCAGCAAAGCTGGAAGTATTGACTATAGCAGGGGTCTCAAACCTTTGCAACTTTAAGTCTGAAAGACTTCAGACTTAAAGTTGCAAAGGTTGGAGACCCCTGCTTTAGATGTTTTGACTACATAAGCAATCCCTGTCAGATCAGCACAAGAGCACTTAGAGACAGGATCGTAACAAAAACAATTCTGCTCCTTAAGGCTGCAAAACACAGTAGACAGACATACCAGATAATACAGGATAATAAAAATGCCCTTCGAACACAATATATGAGTTTATCACAGGTGATAATTCGCAGAGAGGGGTAGGGGTTCTTAAGAAATCAAAATGAGGGTCATCTAGTTTGCTAGAATGGGATACACATTCGATAAATATTTAAAAGTCAATCAATCAATCAATCAATCAAATGTTTATTTGTATACCGCTCCCTCTCACCCGAAAGGACTCGGGGCGGTGCACAGGGAATATAAAACATACAACAATAGAAATATCTAAAATTAAATTAAATTACAATAACCCTGCGCTAAAACCTAAAAAACCTAAAACACTAAACCCCCTAAAAACCCAATTAAAAATTTAAATGTACAGGCAATTTAAAGTCACTCCAGATGACAGCCAGGTGGCCTTGCAACCTCCGATTTTTGGTTCCCTTTTTTTCTAGTCAAACCTAGTTTACAGAATTGTGAAGGCTTGGTCTTTCTTTCTCTCTCTCTCTCTCTCTTTCTTTCTTTCTTTCTTTCTTTCTTTCTTTTCTTTCTTTCTGCAATAACTTATCTGCAAAATCAGTCATAATGGTAAAATGAGCCTTCAACAACAAAGTAATTTGTGACTCTTTCATTACTTTATTTTACAATCCTACTATTTTACTGTTATCTTTACTGTCCCTATGGGGAGAGGGAGCGGTCTACAAGTATTAAATCTTTATTGCATTTTATGGCACACTATGTTATGACCTATGGTTGCAACAATAAACTTACTTGTTCAACATACCGTTATGCCTCTGTTACCAACCTCAACCTAATGTTTGCTACTCAAATGAATGCTGTTTTGGCAGAATGAGATGTTATAATGAGAAGGAAAGCTGTAGGGAACTTTTGGTGGGCAAGAGGTACATAGTTCCCCCTCAACTGCTCCTCCTCCTCTGCAACCTCCATGGGCAGCCTCTAAATGCCCTCAGGAGGCATGCCAGGAAGAAAAAATACTAAGGAGGGTGGGAGAGGTGAAAGGAGAGAGGATGCAGGAGGAAACAGGTGGAATTCTTTCTGACTTGATGAGAACGTAATTTTTTTATTTTGTGTTTGTTTATAATATTTACCCTATACATTGGAAGATGGTTTCAAATTATCTATGTAAATAAAAACGTAACAAGAGTTTGTTCAAAACCGCTAATCTCCGGAAGTCCCGCACCGATCGCTTCCAAATGTCCACACAACGTTCCTTTCAAGTACCGCACCAATGATATATATATAGATTGTGTAGATGTCACACCTGTGCCAGGTACACACAACGGAAATGTAAAAAATTGTAAAAGAGGTAGGTAGATGGATACAGAGAGAGCAGTGGGCCACAGGTATTATGTCATCCTTTATGACATAAAATACTCTGTCCATAAGATTCAAGGAGAAATACAGTAGGTAGGTAGGTAGGCAGCTATAGGGATAGATGGAGGGAGGGAGAAATGCGGTAGGTAGGTAGGTAGAGGGATAGAGAGAGGGAGAAATACAGTAGGTAGGTAGGTAGAGGGATAGAGAAAGGGAGAAATACAGTAGGTAGGTAGGTAGAGGGATAGAGAGAGGGAGAAATACAGTAGGTAGATAGGTAGAGGGATAGAAAGAGGGAGAAATACAGTAGGTAGGTAGAGGGATAGAGAGAGGAAGAAATACAGTTGGTAGGTAGGTAGAGGGATAGAGAGAGGGAGAAATACAGTAGGTAAGTAGATAGGTAGGTAGAGGGATAGAGAGAGGGAGAAATACAGTAGGTAGGTAGGTAGAGGGATAGAGAGAGGGAAAAGGGGAGTAGGTAGGTAGGTAGGTAGAGGGAGAGAGGAAGAGAGGGAGAAATACAGTAGGTAGATAGGTTGGGGATTATACGGTGGTTGTGTGTACGTGTTTGTGTGTGCAGATGTAGATCTACACACAGATTGCTTGGCCATTTAACCAGACTGGGCCACAGCAACACGTGGCCGGGAACGGCTAGTATTAAATAAATTAACAATGAATTTAAAAAAACATTTTAAAAACAGTTCAGCTTTGACTGTCCAGAACCAAAAGGATGCACTGTGACTGCCTAAATCTTTCACCAGACTCCTGCCTCACAGCCAGATAAATTAGATTAGTAGAATTAGAATAATATTCTGACAGGGACAAACATTACATTGGGTGATAAACCGAGATAGCATTAGCTGCTAATGTGACAGAAAACATATGCTCACCCTCTTGTTATTATTGCGTGAAAATTGGAAGTCTTAATTAAGACCCTAAACTGTGCGCAAATCAAGACAGTGGACTGCAATTTATCTTTATATATTTATGGTCGATTCCCTTCTAACAGCTGAGGAGAATGAGGAACAACTGATATTGTCCAATGTGAGCAGCCAAAGTTATTTTGGAAGGTGTGTTTGAAGAACTCATGTTTTGATGGGTATTTAGCTAAAAACATCCAGGAATATACATTTATTCATTAATAACCCCTGAACTTGAAAAAAAAAAGTCTCCTCTTTCCAGTTATTTCAGTCTTTCCCCCCTATATAATTTATGTCAGGGGTCTCCAACCTTTGCAACTTTAAGTCTGAAGGACTTCAGCTCCTAGACTTCTCCAGGTTGAAGTCCTTCAGACTTAAAGTTGCAAAGATTGGAGACCCCTGATCTATGTATTCCCAAATGGTCCAGATAATTTTGGATAGTAATACGCATCATCAATGCCCTGATGAAGTTACCCAGTTTGGTAATGAAATATTTCGTAAGTTATTTGATTTTGTAACGTACAAGATGTCGCGAGAGGGGAGAATCTCTCTATTTCTCCATAAGTTCTTCATGCCAGGCATTTTTCAAACCATCCATCCTCTCGCAATCAGAAGTAAACTAGGTTGACAGAACAGCTTGAACTTAAAAGGGCACGGTGAAGATTCAGCTCCTGCACAATTTTTACAATCTATGTTTAGGCTGTCTTTGACATCCCTTTCATTGTAAAATTGCAATATGTACAACCATCAAGAGCAACCTGACCTAGTTATCTGCGGGATCGCATCCTACCCCACACATCCCTTCGGCCGATTCGCTCCCACAGAGAGAGACTTCTCCGGGTGCCATCCACTAGGCAATGCCAGCGGGTGACGCCCAGGGGAAGGGCCTTCTCTGTGGCGGGCCCGACCCTCTGGAACGACCTTCCCCCCCGAACTTAGATCTATCCCGGACCTCCGCTCTTTCCGCCAGCAACTAAAAACCTACTTTTTCCAACAGGCCGGCCTGGCCTAACCTATCGTACTTAGCCTAGTTTTTTAGCAGAGAAATTCTACATTGGGCGTCAGATAGGGGTAGATTTTAGCACAGGGTGTAAATTTAATATAGTTTTAAGTACAGTAATCCCTCGGTTTTCGCGGGTAATCGGGACCGGACCCATCCGCGGAAACCGGATTTCCGCGAAATAGGATTTGCTAGGAAACTTGAATTGGTGGACATGTTTAAAGCAACCACTAGGTGGCGCTTGCCTCCTACCAATGCAAACAAAATTTTTTTTGTATTTTTTACAAATCCGCGAAGGACTGAAGCCGCAAATAACGAGGGCGCGAAAAACGAGGGATCACTGTATTTATGTATTTATTTTGTGATATATTGTGTTTTTTATATTTCCTGTGCACTGCCCCGAGTCCCTTCGGGGAGAGGAGGCGGTTAATAAGTCAAATAAATGAAATGAAATGAAATGCTGAACAAGCAGTAACGTTGCTAGCTAAATATTAACAACTAAAAACAGGTTCAGATGTTTGAAGCCTACCTCTTACTCCCACCTGCTACTCAGTGCTTCAATCATGGCTATCCTCCCAGTATCTTCGTTTAGAATTAAGAAGCCAAAGCTATTCCTCCCAGTTCTGCCTGTGTTTACTTTTGCTGCTGTCACTGGCACATCCATCCTAGACAGGCTCTTCATGGTGCCAATCCATTATTAATGGAGCGTCTGGCAGCCCTGACAGATGAATTTAATACCTCACTGATGTGGGAGGATGTAGAAAGCACCATCAAAAGCCACTGTTTAATTGTGGTGCCGAGCTGACCCTCTGCCTTCCTGGGAGCCAGGGATTTAAAGCTTTTGGCAGGCCTTTGCAAAATCTTTTAATGTCAAGCAAAACGGGCATCGCCAATAGAAACAGAAATGTTAAGGGGATGGATTTTTCCCCCCTCTTTTCTTTTTTAGCATTTATTTTTTGGAAGACCTGTCTCGAGGAAACAGGTACAAGGCAGCTCGAAACCTCAGCTTCCCTAGCCTTCTTTTGTGACCCCTAAACAAGAGGCACCCCTACGGGGACCATGGGCAAGCTCTTTCATTCATTTCATTCATTCATTTATTCGACTTATTAACCGCCCCCTCTCCCCAAAGGAGTGGTGGTGCACAGGCAAATATAAAAATACAATACATCACAATAAATACATAAAAACTATATTAAATTACACCCTGTGCTAAAAACTACCCCATTAAAATCCCTAAAGCCCAATTTAAAATTTCTCTACTAAACAACTGAGGCTAAAAACGGTAGGTTAGGCCAGGCCTGCCTGTTGGAAAAAGTAGGTTTTTAGTTGCTGACGGAAGGAGCGGAGGTCCGTGATGGTTCTAAGTTCGGGGGGTAGGCCGTTCCAGAGGGTCGGACCCGCCACAGAGAAGGCCCTTCCCCTGGGCGTCACCCGCTGGCATTGCCTAGTGGATGGCACCCGGAGAAGTCCCTCTCTGTAGGAGCGAATCGGCCGAAGGGATGTATGGGGTAGGATGCGATCCCGCAGATAACTAGGTCCCATGCCATGGAGCGCTTTGAAGATGGTGACCAGCACCTTGAAGCGCACCCGAAAGACCACAGGCAGCCAGTGCAGCTCGCGCAGGAGCGGTGTTATGTGGGAATACCTAGATGTACCCAATATTGCCCGCGTGGCTGCATTCTGAACTAGCTGTAGTCTTCGGGTGCACCTCAAGGGGATCCCCATGTAGAGAGCGTTACAGTAGTCCAGACGGGATGTCACAAGGGCATGAGTGACTGTGCGAAGGGCGTCCCGGTCCAATAGGGGCCGCAACTGGCATACCAGTTGGTCCGGTCAACTTCGGTCAGCAGCTCTTTCAGCCAGGGAAGCCTTGGATCTAAAATAAACCTATCTTACCATTCCCCGAAAGCTGTGAAACCTACATCTAGGGATCAGTCTTCCTTGGCTAGACTCTCGTGGCAGGACGTGAGAGCCAATGGCAGCTTCCTTTAAAAATCCAGTTTCAAAATGGATTCTGTAGGACCCAGGCTAGTGGGCTATTCGATGGCCTTGTTCAGCAGCACAGTGGTTGTTGAAGTAAAGCCTACTTATCTGTTGTAGCCCAGCCAGATCCGGCTGAGCTTGCTGATGGACTCGGAGAGCGAGGAACCCTATGAGTCTGCTCTGGAAGATGAGTGAGACCCTGGGGGGCGTTCAGAGTCAGAGCAGGAAGCAGAGAGGCTGGTTGGCCACCAGGAGGCAGTTGAGGCATGGAGCAGTGGGGAGGATCAGAGGCAGTTTGTCCCTGATGCTAGATTGAGAAGGGCTGAGAAACAGAAGCGGCAACTCTGTAGGCAGGCTCACAGGAGATGATTGAGCACCAGGTGGTTGTTGATTGGCCCCTCCCAAGAGAGCTTATAGGTGAGACATTGGGAGGGGACATTTGCAGGAAACAACCGTTCGAATTAATAGCTACAGTCTGCGTATTCTAGCCATGTTCGTTTGGACTATCTGTGTATTCTAGCCGTGCCTGTTCGTTTGGACTATCTGTGTGAAAGGTTGCTCCAGAGCTACTACTCTATTGAACGTGAGTTGTCTGGGCTCTCAGCCAAAGAATTCGTTATCTCAGGAATTGAACAGTGGCAAACAGCCAAGCCTGAGTTCTGGTCTAGTCAGAACACTTATCTATGTTGGTCCTGACCCTCCCAACAGAACTGTTGTTTAATGCTATGTTTATACTTTTGGAAAGTATAATCCATGTTTTGGGCTAATCTTGTTTATAGGGTGCTTTTTAGGCAGCCTGAGATGTATCTTGCAGATAATGCAATGCGCAATGTATCAAAGCAATGTTTCCTAGCCAAACCATTCTTGTGCAAGCAGACCTATTCTTCTTGGGCTTTCATTTTGTCTTACTACGTGGTGTGATTGTGATATATTTCTCATTGCCACAGAAACACTGCACCAACTTTTCCCTCAAAGAATACACAATCCATCAAATAACTAAATTTATTGGTCTTCCTGTTGTATTGTTCCTTAATTCCAGCGATTCCAGACAGAAAGCATAAATTCTACGTCCCTTTGTCCTGTTTCTTCAGAACAAGAGACAAATACAGCGAAATCAGTAATTAACCAGCAGAAGAGAACAGGCTATCTTTTCTAGTCTCAAACTCAACATTATGTTCTCTGTTCTTACCCCTCCCTTCTCTCCAGCATGACGAAGAGATTCTGGCTTGAATACAGTAATTAGAAGGGATGGAATTAAAAGTTTTTTTCCTCCTTTTATCTGCAAATGATTTTAAGAGTTTCTCTTACTATGCTCTTGCAAGTATGGCACTAGGAAAGCAGGTGACTGTTTTAACAGTTAGATGGGGTATATCAGAAAAGGGAACACCCAGTACTATCAGTTGCTGCAGTTAAAATAGCCATGGCCCCCAAACTCAGCCATTCAGAAGCGTACATAAAATTACTGTGAGAAACATTGAAGAAGCTGAGAAGGAAAAGTAGGACTAAACCATCAAGACATAGAAGAAGAATCTGTTGGCATCTTAGGACTTAAATGGCAAGCACCTGAGGACAGAACAAGAAGCAATGGGTGGAAACTAATCAAGGAGAGAAGCAACTTAGAACTGAGGAGGGATTTCCTGACAGTTAGAATCATTAATCAATGGAACAACTTGCCTCAGAAGTTGTGAATGCCCCAACACTGCAAGGCTTTAAGATGATGTTGGATAGCCATTTGTCTGAAATGGTATAGGGTTTCCTGCCTAGGCGGGGAGTTGGACTAGATGACCTCCAAGGTCCCTTCCAACTCTGCTATTGTATTGTATTGTATTGATCAAGTGGCCAAAACCCTGGAAAGAAACTACCGTATTTCTCTCCCCTCTATCTACCTATCTACCTACTCTCTCTCTCTCCACATACCTATCTACTGTATTTCTCTCTCTCTCTTTCTCTCTCTATCCCTCTACCTACTTATCTATCTACACACACTCTCTCTCCCTACTTACCTACCTACTGTATTTCTCTCTCTTTCTCTATCCCTTTATCTACCTACCTACCTAACTACACACTCTGTCTCCCTACATATCTACCTACCTACCTTATTGTATTTCTCTCTCTCCTCCCCCCCACCTACCTACCTACCCTATCTCTCTCCCTCCCTCCCTACTGTATTTCTCTCTTTCTCTCCCTCTCTATCCCTCTATCTACCTACCTACTTTTTTTTAAAAAAATTGCCTCTTCAAAACCTGGGTGCGTCTTGTACTCTGATGCGTCTTATACTCCGAAAAATACGGTATTCCAAATGCTGTGTCAGACTCCATCTTAATGAACTTACCACAAACAAGGATTGGCATTTCTCTTGGCGTTTCCTTGATTCTGTCTTTATCTTGCATTAAAGATACCCTAGTAAAGTCTGCATAATTCTTTCTTCCTCAATCTTTCCATATCCATGGAGTTTGACAACTGCCAAGGTTACTTCACCTAATGCAAGTCTGTTTTAAAGGCGTCATCACAGGATAGCGTGAGGAAGGGTCTCAGTCTAGCTACCTAATTCTATGTTCCCCACATTTGAGGGGTGCCTTTGAGTCGGGATACCTGATTTTTGAGCCTTTGAGTTTTGATTCCTGCGAACAGCCCTTTACAGTTTTCAATGATTTCCTTAGAGATTATTTGCCCTTGTCTGCTTTCAAGTGCTGGGAATTACTGGCTCAAAACTATCCAGCTGGTTTTGAGCCTAAAGTTGGACTAGAACTCATGGTCTTCTGTTTTCCAGCCTGGTACTAAGTAAAAGTAGTTCTTAATTTACAATTGAACCAAAATATCTGTTGATAAGTGAGTTGTTGGGTAAGCTTTGCCCCATTTTATTTATTTATTTATTTATTTATTTATTCACATTTATAACCCGCACCCATCTCACCATAAAGGGACTCGGGGCGGCGAACAGAGATTTAAAATCAATTATACATAAATACAAAATATTATTAAATAATAACGAAATTAAATCCATATCCTGCTTAACTTAAAATAAGTTTAAATTTAAAACCCAAATGACAGTTTTTATTCGTTATAAAATAATGGGTGTGGAGTAGATCATGCTAGGCCGGCCAGATGAAAATAATAAGTTTTTAGGTGCCGGCGAAACAAGCGGAGGTCTGTGATGGAACGGAGGTCGGGAGGTAGGCCGTTCCATTTTATGACTTTTCCTGCTAAAGTTGTTAAGTGAGTCAGTGCAGTTAAGTAAAACAGTTGTTAATTGAATCGGGCTGCCCCATTGACTCAGCTTTCAGAAGATCAGAAAAAATAGGTGATTGTTTTAAAAAAAATGTTGAGACTTTGGAAACAATGCAGAGAAGGGCAACTAAGATGATTAAAGTCCTGGAGACTAAAACATATAAAGAACGATTGCAAGAATGGGGGACATGATAGCAGTATCCCAATATTTGAGGGGCTGTCACAAAGAGGAGGGGGTCAATTTATTTTCCAAAGCACCTGAGGGCAGGACAAGAAGCAATGGGTGGAAACTAATCAAAGAGAGAAGCAACCTGGAATTGAGGAGAAACTTCCTGACAGTGAGGACAATTAACCAGTGGAACGGAAGTTGCCTTCAGAAATCGTGGGTATCACTGGAGGTTCTTAAAAAGAGACTGGACAGTCACTTGTCTGAGATGGTATAGGATCTCCTACTTGAGCAGGGGATTGGACTATAATGCAGTATAGTGTGGCCAAGTGTGGCCTTCCCAAGGCATTATGAAGTGTTAATACCAATTTATAAGGCCTTGGGAAGGCCACACTAGGAATACTGCATTCAGTTTTGGTCGCCACGATGTAGAAAAGATGTGGAGACTCCATAAAGAGTGCAGAGAAGAGCAACAAAGAGGATGAGGGGACTGGAGATTAAAACATATGAAGAACGGTTGCAGGAACTGGGTAGGTCTAGTTTAATGAAAAGAAGGACCAGGGGAGACATGATAGCAGTCTTCCAATATCTCAGGGGTTGCCCCAAAGAAGAGGGTGTCAAGCTATTCTCCAAGGCACCTGAGGGTGGGACAAGAAGCAATGGGTGGAAACTAATCAAGGAGAGAAGCAACTTAGAACTGAGGAGAAATTTCCTGACAGTTAGGACAAGGGGATTAAGGGGATTTTAGCACAGGCTCATATTTAATTTTTTCTTAACTGTATGTGTATATTGTATTGTGGTTTTAGTTTCCCTGTGCACCGCTCCGAGTCCCTATGGGGAGAGGAGCGGTCTATAAATTAAATTATTATTATTATTATTATTATTAATTAATCAGTGGAACAGAAGTTGCCTCCAGAAGTTGTGAAGGCCCCAACACTGGAAGTCTTTAAGAAGATGTTGGATAGCCATTTGTCTGAAATGGCATAGGGCTCCTGCCTAGGCAGGGGGTTGGACTAGATGACCTCCAAGGTCCCTTCCAACTCTGCTATTGTATTGTATAAGACCCCCCAAGGTCCCTTCCAGCTCTATTCTACTCTGATCGCATCACTGCTGGGACACTACAACCATCATAAATATGAACGAGTGACAAAGCACCCAAATTATGATCACGTGACTATGGCGATGCTACAATGAATAATAACTCAGGGTTTTTCCCCCCCAGTGCTATTGTAACTTTGAACAGTCACGGCTGTAAATTGAGGACTACCTGAATAGGATGCTATAATTCACCAGCAGAGAAGCAAAGAGGAAGTAGCAACGCCAAGGGACTGCCATAAATACGAGATATAAATACGGTCTCTATATACGAGACCGCCTCCTGCCCCATACATCCCTTCGTCCGCTCCGCTCCCACAGAGAGGGTCTTCTCCGGGTGCCGTCGGCCAGGCAATGCCGGTTGGCGACAACCAGGGGAAGAGCCTTCTCTGTGGCGGGCCCGGCCCTCTGAAACGACCTACCCCCTGACCTACGCACTCGGACCTCCGCCTCTTCCGCCAACATCTTAAGGCATATCTATTCCAACAAGCAGGCCTAGCATAGCCCCCCGTTTCTGACTTTTTATGTATAAATTGTAATTAGGCAGGGTTTTAAATGGGTTTTTTAGCACCGGTTTAAATAATTTAATATGTTTTTAACGATGTATATTGTTTTATTGTGGTTTTAATAATGCCTGTGCGCCGCCCTGGGTCCTAACAAGGAGAAGGGCGGGATATAAATTTAAAAAAACCAAAAACCAAAACCAAAATTAACCATTTTATAGGGCAGAAACTCACACAACAAGAACTAGAGCAATCTCAACCCAAGCATGGGACGGAATCCTCAGCTGGAGGAGACTGTGTGCAGACATGCGCGTGTGCGCGTAGATCTGAGAACGAGATAAACAGAAGCAGAAATATAAGCCACGCAGTCAAAGGGCCGTGAAATGTAATAATATTAGAGGTCCTTGTCTTTTCACTGCAAAATTCGAAGGGAGGGGAGAGGCATGGTTAACATCGGAGGGACTTCAGTCCGTGACTCTGCATACGCCCCATTAAGTCAGTCCGATTTCGAGGGCTGCACGATGCTGTTGTTTGTATAGCAACGTATAAATCTGAGCGCGCCTTGACAACAGCAGTGTGGGCCAATAGTGTTGTCTTCCTAGCTTTTATCTGTAGTCAGTTCCAAGTTTTCAGCTCCTCAAAATATAAGCCAGCATGTCCAGCAGAAAAGGATTGAAGGAGAGGGAGGAGAATCAGAAAAACCAGGTTGTTTGCCTTGGTGCTCAAAACTGCCTTGGATCAAGGATTATTTTGAATTCTGTATATGATCCATACACACACACACACAGAGCATACACATATATATGTAGATATGTGTACACATATACATATGCTGGTTTTGTTGCATTCGGGTTTTTTCCCCGTGTAAGAATGAGATTGTCTTGGCAACGTTTTGGCAAAGTCTCACTCGCCATCGTCAGGCTTTTGTCTGTGGCTTCGCGGCTGCCGTTTTTCTGTCGCAGCCACTACTTTCCTTTCCTTTTATTTTTATTTATTTATTTAAATTTATACCCCGCCCTTCTCCTAAAAAAGGACCCAGGGCGCCGCACAGGCGTTATTAAAACTATACAAAAATACAAAAATACCTAATTATTAAAAACTATTAAACTATCCCTGTGCTAAAACTAATAAAACTCTACAATTTAAAATTTTCCCTATAAAAGTCAGAAACGGGGGTTATGTCTTTCAGCTCACCAGGAAGAAGCCATCCAGGCAGGAGGCTATTTTTTTGTTGCCTTTGTAAAAACACACACACACACACACACACACACACACACAAAATAAATAAATAAATAAATAAATAAATAAATAAATAAATAAATAAATAAATAAATAAATAAATAAATGGAGACTAGTATAGATTTATTTCAAGCTATTTAGCTCTCATCAGCTAGCCCTACCCTTACTGTGCACCGCCCCGGGTCCCTTTGGGGAGAGGGTGCGGTTATATAAATCCAACTAATAAATAAATAAAATAAATAAACTGGGATTTGAACCTGGGAAGTATTACATGTGAGGCAGTTGTAATTGCCACTAGACCACTGGTTCTTGTTGCATTTGTGTTGTGTTGCATTTGTGCTGATAAATAAATAAAGGGAGACTAGGATAGATCTATTTCAAGCTATTTCGCTCTCATCAGCTAGCCCTACCCTTACTGGGATTTGAACCTGGGAAGTATTACATGTGAGACAGTTGTAATTGCCACTAGACCACTGGTTCTCCTCCTTGATCAGCTGAGCCAGGGGAATAAGTATATATTGTGTCACAACACCCTGGTAAGCCCAAATATGGGAGGGAGAAGAACTGCTTTCCTTTTCTGTCTTTCGGCTCATCACAGGAGTCCATCCAGGCAGAAAGCTATTTGTTTCGTTGCCTTTGTTATATTTGTGTTACGTTTGTGCTGATAAATAAATAAAGGGAGACTAGGATAGATCTATTTCAAGCTATTTCGCTCTCATCAGCTAGCCATACCCTTACTGGGATTAGGACCTGGGCTATTTACATGTCAGGCAGTTGTATTAGCCACTAAGCCACAAGCTCTACTCCCTTATCAGCTGAGCCGGGGAAATAACTAAGTGTTTATGTCAGAACACCTATCTTCAGGCTGGTGCTTCTGGCTTGAAGATGATGAATGAGACTTCATTGAAACGACGTGAAGATACTTCCAATTCTACGCGGGAGAAAACCCGAACAACCAAAGACCTACATACAAACACCCGCGAAAACCTCAGAAAACACACACACACACACACACATATATATATGTATATCATACATATATGATCCATATATGTATATGGATCCGAAAGGGATGTCCAGGATCCCTGTTATTAATCTTCCTTTGCCCCAAGCAGAGTCCCGCGCATGCAAAGTATGTTTTGAGCACCAAGCTATCGTTCTTAAAATCTGTGCACTAAAGGCTAGGTTTCAACCCCCGGTCTATGGCCTGTTCCCCTTTGGCTAAGCCTAAAGGACTTTTCATCTTCCTGCTCTGCAACAGAGCTACCGAAATAAATTGCTGAAGGGATTGTAAACAACTGAGGGAGGATTCGGAGGGCATAAAAGGTGTGATGGGATGGATTATCTATCATCCGGTGAGAAGCAAAAGGCAGACATTTCATAATGATAGTATTAAATCAAGGGACCGAGGTTTCCCGTCTCGTCTGACCCATCCATCTCTATATCTTTTTCTAGGCTTACAACCGAACAACCGAGTCTTTTCTGCAGTGGAGCGCCATCTCTTCAATTCTTCCTCAGTTGTGAAAACTGCACGCAGGTGTGCAACTGCTGAGATGAATCCTGTCGCCCTCCCACAGAAAAGAATGTCACGGAGAGATGAATAGAATAGAATAGAATAGATTTTATTTTTCTATACCGCGTCCTCTCCCCAGGGGGACTCGGAGCGGTGCACAGGGAAAATTAAAACAGCATAAAATATATACATAAATAAATACAATAAAAACAAATTAAATCAACTGTCCCTGTACTAAAATCCCCATTTTAAAATTAACATTCCCTAACCCCTGAGGTAGAGACTAACCTAGGCCGGCCAAGCAGAAAAAGTGAGTTTTTAATTTCTGACGGAAGGAGCGGAGGTCCGTAGTTGTTCTAATGTCGGGGGGAAGGTCGTTCCAGAGGGCTGGGCCCGCTACAGAGAAGGCCCTTCCCCTGGGCGTCGCCCGCTGACAAAGTCTAGTGGACGGCACCCGGAGAAGTCCCTCTCTGTGGGAGCGAATGGGCCGGGAAGATGTATGAGGCAGAATCCGATCCCGCAGATAGCTAGGTCCCGAGCCATGGAGCGCTTTAAAGATGAGGACTAACACCTTGAAGCGCACCCGAAAGACGACAGGTAGCCAGTGCAGCTCGCGCAAGAGCGGTGTTACATGGGTATACCTAGCGGTACCCATTATTGCTCGCGCGGCTGCATTCTGGACCATGTCATGTTGACCCTCCAGATGTATGTGAGAAGCCCACAAACAAGAGATGAAAGCAGCCTTCCATTCAATTTGTTTCTCCCCTTGCATCTATGTTGAGGTAGACTGCCCCTTTGTCTGGAGGAAGCATCCCAAAATAGGGTTGAAGATCAGTTAGTACCTCTGCCTCTGGGACTATTTATTTATTTAATTGGATTTATCAATCGCCCCCTCTCCCCGAAGGGACCATGCCTGACCCTCTTCTGAAGCCATCTAAATTAGCCAACACCACAACTTGTGGCTCTATATTCCACAGAGTTTAAATAAATATTTCCTCTCAAACAATGTTCAAACTTCTGCTAGTTAATTTCATGGGGTGACCTCTTCTTCTGGTGTTACGAGAGACAAAGAAAAACTTCTCATTTTGTTCTTTCTTTACCCATGCATCATTTACAAATTTCCATAATATCTCTCTCAAGAGTCTTTCCTCTCTGCTAAACTGCTCCAACCCTTACATTCTGTAATAATGATCTGTTCTGACCCCCCCCCTTTCTCTGACTAACACAAGACTGGCTGCCTGCCACTGACTCTCTTGGCTGCTTGCCTGAATGACTCTGAACAGATACGAAGCTTCCTAACTCGACTAAACACGAACCTGAAAATCAACACGAATCAACACGAACCTAGAAATCCAACGTTGTTCTCTGCAAGGACTTCCTTAGCCAAGACTTCCTTTTCAACCCTCTTGGGAGGGGCCAGTCATTAGGCAGCTGGGACTAATTCAACTCCTCAGAGTTCGCTTTTGATGCAATTGAAGCCTCCTTTTTTCAGCCCTTCTCAACCTAACATCAGGGACAAGCTGGCCTTGATCCTCCCCACTACTCCAAGACCCAGGCGCCTCCTGGTGGCCAACAAGCCTCTCTGGTTACAACGCCCCCCAGAGTCTTCCTCAGCTTCCAGGGTAGACTCATATAGTTCCTCGCGAGAAGATTCCATCACCAGCTCATCTGGTCCTGCGGGGCCACAACACTTTCCTAACCTATAAGACTCCTGCTGTAAATCCAAACAACCAAAATCTTGGTTATTTTGTTCGGTGGACATGTTTCAATTACCACACTCCCGTTTAGATCTAACATTTTCAGGAAAATCAGTGAAAAGCAAATTACTGAACTAGTTCATTCATTCATTCATTCATTCATTCATTCATTCATTCATTCATTCATTTATTTATTAGATTTTTATACCCTCCCTTCCGGGACTCAGGGCAGTGAACAGGCAGCAATGAAAACAACAAGAGAAAACATCAAATACATTAAAATACGCTAAAAATACCTTAAAAAATATATTAAATGGGTGGCCTGTTCTAAAATCCAGATAAAAACACCTGGTAAATACAATTAAAAACTAGGCCAGTAAAAACGGCCGCACGGAATAAGTAGGTTTTCAAGGCCCGACGGAAGAGGCGCAGGTCCGTGATTGTGCGTAGGTCAGGGGGTAGGTCATTCCAGAGGGCAGGAGCCGCCACAGAGAAGGCTCTCCCCCTAGGGGTCGCCAGCTGGCATTGCTTGGCCGACGGCACCCTGAGGAGTCCCTCTCTGTGGGAGCGGACTGGTCGGTGGGAGGTATTTGGTAGCAGGAGGCGGTCCTGCAAGTAACCAGGTCCCTTGCCATGGAGCGCTTTAAAGGTGGTTACTAGTACCTTGAAGCGCATCCGGAAAGCCGGATGTGATATACTGCTCACCTTTACCCCTGTAGAGTGCCTAGCTCTTTAGCCAACTTTAGTTCCCTCTATGATTCTAGCTTCCCATCTCCTGCTGCGGGGATAATTTTGCACAGGAAAAACGGAGAAAAACTAGCGTGTTCCCAGAGAAACAGGTGGGTAAAGCAGGCTGGGCCTTTCGTTTGTTTGTTTATTTCCACCTCTATTTATCCTCCAATCTCAAATGAAACAGATTGAGGAGAGCGAAATTTATGACGCTTAGGACAACAGAGTTCTCTCTCCCGTCTCACCCACCCCCCTCCCTCACACACAGAGACATGCTCATTGACAATTCTGCACCAGTTTCTCGCCGATTCTAGAGCTGGGTTTCCAAGTTGCCAGGTAATAGCTCATTCGGAGCTCATTCCACCACCTGCTCTGAATACAATACAATACAATAGCAGAGTTGGAAGGGACCTTGTAGGTCTTCTAGTCCAACCCCCTGCGTGGGCAGGAACTTTATACCATTTCAGACAAATGGCTATCTAACATCTTGTTAAAGACTTCCAGGGTTGGGGCATTCACAACTTCTGGAGGCAAGCTGTTCCAGAGGTTAATTGTTCTAACTGTCAGGAAATTTCTCCTTAGTTCTAAGTTGCTTCTCTCCTTGATTAGTTTCCACCCATTGCTTCTTGTTCTGCCCTCAGGTGCCTTGGAGAATAGTTTGACTTCCTCTTCTTTGTGGCAACCCCTGAGATATTGGAAGACTGCTATCATGTCTCCCCTGGTTCTTCTTTTCATTAAACTAGACATACCCAGTTCCTGCAACCGTTCTTCCTATGTTTTAGCCTCCAGTCCCCTAATCCTCTTTGTTGCTCTTCTCTGCACTCTTTCTGAAAAGGGTGCCAAGCAAGTAGCAGGAGCTAAACAGACATTTCCCTAGGTAGACACCCGTAAGCAACCACCCACTCACAAACAGCATTCAAAGGTATATAGAGAAGCATTCAGAGGGAGCAAAGTTGCTTTCCCTCTAGAAAGTAGTGTTGGAAGCTATCACCCAGCCCTCTCCTAGAAAAATGAAATATCCTAGCAAATATTGAAAAAGCAGAATATTATACTTCTCTGAATGCGATAAGGGAGAAACATGTTTTAATTCTAAATTCCTGGGTCCTAACAAGGAGAAGGGCGGGGTATAAATTTAATAATAAAAAAAAAATCCTGCAGCTTCCTGCCTACCCCACCTTTTGTCTACGGGCCATTAAGAGGCCAAGCCAGTCTATTCACATAACAAAAGACCCCTCCAACATTTGCACATATCCTCACACTAATTACGATGTCGGCCTAGCCTTTTAGCACCCACTATTCTCTCTTTTTACAAGCTTTTGATCTTGGGCATTTAATGCTACTACTACTGTAATGCTCTCTACATGGGGCTCCCCTGGAAGAGCACCCGGAGGCTCCAACTGGTCCAGAATGTGGCCGTGCGGGTAATTATGGGGGCGACGCAACGCTCCCATGTAACACCCCTCCTGCACGAGCTGCACTGGCTTCCGGTGGTCTTCTGGCTGCGATTCAAGGTATTGGTTACTATCTTTAAAGCGCTCCATGGCTTAGGACCTGGGCACCTACGAGATCGCCTTCTGCCACCGAGAGCCTCCCACCGGCCAGGACGCTCCCATAGAGAGGGTCTCCTCATGGTGCCGTCGGCTAAACAATGTCGACTGGCGACACCCAGGGGGAGAGCCTTCTCCGTGGGAGCCCCTGTCCTCTGGAACGAATGGCCCCTGGAATTAAGAACTATCCCTGACTTACGCACCTTCCGCTGTGCTCTCAAAAGCTTTTTTCCCCCAGCAAGCCGGGCTGGCATAAAAAATGAATTTTAAAAATGCATTTTTATCAATACAATACAATAATACAATAGCAGAGTTGGAAGGGACCTTGTAGGTCTTCTAGTCCAACCCCCTGCATGGGCAGGAACCTTATACCATTTCAGACAAATGGCTATCCAACATCTTCTTAAAGACTTGCAGTGTTGGGGCATTCACAACTTCTGGAGGCAAGCTGTTCCAGAGGTTAATTGTTCTAACTGTCAGGAAATTTCTCCTTAGTTCTAAGTTGCTTCTCTCCTTGATTAGTTTCCACCCATTGCTTGTTTGGCTTTTTAATTTTAAGAGAGGCCAAATTGTTTAATATGTTTTTTTAAAAACTTTTTAAACTTTTATATATCTGTTTTACTTTGGCTGTACACCGCCCTGAGTCCTTCGGGAGTAGGGCGGTATAAAAACCGAATAAACAAAAGAAGCATAATAAAGCATGGCTTCTCATCTCTCCTGCTTGCTGCATCCAGAGGCTGAGTGAACTATTTCACAGCCTCTGAACGATTTATTCTTCCCTGGATTGCTTGCCCGTTTTTTTTCTCTTTATCTACGCCTGGATGAAAAAGCTTCATTCACTCGTACGAATGGGTTCACTTCATTCCCCCACGCCACCTTACCCCACTCCCCACTGCCATCCTGCATGAGTCACACATTTTATGCACTGTGCCTCCATCTGCAACTATAAAATGTCAAGAGGAGTCACAGCGAGGAAAGCTCCTTAATGCAGCTTTATATTCCAGGGCTCCTTTTTTACGGTATTGTTGGAGCAATACCGCTGTGTGTCTTGCTCCATTAATGCTCCGAAAGCACCCATCAATTGTCATAGATTGTTGCCACCATGTACATGTTGCCCAATCTCTCTCCTGCAAGGTTTCATCCACAGAGGAGGATGGATAAAAGGTTTATCTTAACTGGAGTCTGTTGCTGGCCACGTCTTTCTCTCTTTTCTCCAAATATAACATCTTTAACTCAAGCTGGCTGCTGCTTATTTATTTATTTATTTATTTTATTAAATTTATACCCTGCCCTTCTCCTAAAAAAGGACCCAGGGCGGCGCACAGGCATCATTAAGAACATACACAGTACAAAAATCCAAAAATTTTAAAAACGAATTAAATAATTCCCTGTGCTAAAATACTAATGCTCTAAAATTTAAAAAAATATCCCTATAAAATCAGAAACGGGGTTATGCTAGGCCGGCTTGTTGGAATAAGTAGGTTTTAAGACGTTAGCGGAAGAGGCGGAGGTCCACGATGGTGCGTAGATCGGGGGGAAGGTCATTCCAGAGGGCAGGGCCCGCCACAGAGAAGGCTCTTCCCCTGGGCACCGCCAACCGGCATTGCCCGACCGACGGTACCCTGAGAAGGCCCTCTCTGTGGGAGCGGATCGGTCGAAGGGATGTATGGGGCAAGAGGCGGTCGCGAATATAGCTAGGCCCCAAGCCATGGAGCGCTGATATGATTGCCTGATGAACACGGACTACAGCAGGGGTCCCCAACCTTTTTTGCACCAGGGACCGGTTTCATTTTAAAGAAAATTCTGCGGACCGGCTGGCGTAGAAGACAGGGGCGAGGGGGAACAGGCGGTGCATGCGCACGCGGGGGGGGGGGGAGGAACAGGTGGCGCATGCGCATGCGGGGAGGAGTCGGCTCACTCAGCCCTCTAGGGCCACCAACGGCGCGAACGACCACACCTGCACTCTCCCGCATCTGGTGCGCGCTCTGCCCAGGGGGCTGCTGCCTCCTCCCTCCTCCTCCTCTCCGGCCCTGCGGCCCGGTTCCTATCAAGCCACAGACTGGCACCGGGCCGCGGCCCAGGGGTTGGGGACCCCTGGACTACAGCACCAAGGAGAGAGAGAGAGATGGGCAGTTATTTTAGGGTAGAAAGTAGATTTAATCTGCCTCCACCTGAAATCAAAAGAATCTCCCCGTATACTCATTTTCAGTGAGCCAAACGGCTATCTGCCGCCACTTCTTCACAACTACTGCAAATAACGGAATGGTTTTTTAAAAAGATCTTCCATGTTCCTCCTGGATTCTATTCTGACCATTCTTGAAAACGGGGTTTCCACCTCAACTTTGGGGGCCTGAACATGCAACTCTGGTCCCCTTTCTCTCCCAAAGAAGTTTTTTTCTGTATTTCTTTCGAAAAAGAGCGCAACGCTCACGATTTAAATGTGCATCTGTGAACAAATGTCTAATTCTGCTCCTTTCCCATATACTTTGACATTTGGTGGCAGTTTCCCTTTTTATCGGCTAAGACAGGGATCCCCAACCTTTGCAACTTTCAAGTCTGAAGGACTTCAGCTCCCAGACTTCTCCAGCCAGCAAAGCTGGCTGGAGAAGTCTGGGAGCTGAAGTCCTTCAGACTTAAAATTGCAAAAGTTGGAGACCCCTGCTTTAAAGCAAAGCTGGCTGGAGAAGTCTGGGAGCTGAAGTCCTTCAGACTTAAAATTGCAAAAGTTGGAGACCCCTGCTTTAAAGCAAAGCTGGCTGGAGAAGTCTGGGAGCTGAAGTCCTTCAGACTTACAATTGCAAAAGTTGGAGACCCCTGCTTTAAAGCAAAGCTGGCTGGAGAAGTCTGGGAGCTGAAGTCCTTCAGACTTAAAATTGCAAAAGTTGGAGACCGCTGCTTTAAAGCAAAGCTGGCTGGAGAAGTCTGGGAGCTGAAGTCCTTCAGACTTAAAATTGCAAAAGTTGGAGACCCCTGCTTTAAAGCAAAGCTGGCTGGAGAAGTCTGGGAGCTGAAGTCCTTCAGACTTAAAATTGCAAAAGTTGGAGACCCCTGCTTTAAAGCAAAGCTGGCTGGAGAAGTCTGGGAGCTGAAGTCCTTCAGACTTAAAATTGCAAAGGGTGGAGACCCCTGCTTTAAAGCAAAGCTGGCTGGAGAAGTCTGGGAGCTGAAGTCCTTCAGACTTAAAATTGCAAAGGGTGGAGACCCCTGATTTAAAGCAAAGCTGGCTGGAGAAGTCTGGGAGCTGAAGTCCTTCAGACTTAAAATTGCAAAAGTTGGAGACCCCTGCTTTAAAGCAAAGCTGGCTGGAGAAGTCTGGGAGCTGAAGTCCTTCAGGCTTAAAGTTGCAAAGGTTGGGGACCCCTGGCTTAGAAGCAAAAAAGAGTACATTATAAAGGTTTGCTCATTTGCACTGCGCAGCAAATGACTAAAATGAAAATGGGAAAAAACAAAGGAAGGACTGTTAATATTTTTTTTAAAGCCCATATCAGATGCTTATTTATAGTGAAGTATGTTGCACCCTACCTTTTTAACCTTTAAGCAGTGGGACTGCAAAAGGGCAACTGTTGGTCAACAGTGGTAAAGAGGTCAAGGACCCTTGCAAATGTCAAAGGATCCATGCTGTTTGCACAGAGGAGATACTGGCTGGCTGCATTGCAAACAATCAACAAGTTGTAGCTTGTGACCTTTGCTATCAACAGAAAATAACAGTTCTCCACCCTGGCTTCATTTATGTTCTCCAAAGTTGCTGGAAGTTTATTAGCTCTTTTGGGTTAGGACCATCAACATAATGTAATTATCATCTTCTATTCCTAATACGTGTGACTTCAAGCTATGCTGAGACTAATGGAAGACTTCAAACCTCGTGGTTTAACAACAGAATAACAGAGTTGGAAGGGACCTTGTAGGTCATCTAGTCCAATTCCCGCCCAAGCAAGAGACCCTACACCACTTCTGACAGATGGTTGTCCAGCCTCTTCATGAAAGCTTCCAGTGATGCAGCTCCCGCAACTTTTGAAGGCAAGCTGTTCCACTGGTTGATTCTTCTCATTCTCAGAAAATGTCTCCTTATTTCTAGGTTGAAGATCTCTCCTTGATCAGCTTTCATCCATTATTCCTTTTCTGGCCTTCAGGTGCTTTGGAGAATAGTTTGACTCCCTCTTCTTTGTGGCAACCCCTGAGATATTGGAAGACTGCTATCCTGTCTCCCCTGCTCCTTCTTTTCATTAAACCAGACATACCCAGTTCCTGCAACCGTTCCTCATAGGTTTTAGCCTCCAGTTGCCTAATCATCTTTGCTGCTCTTCTCTGCACTCTTTCTAGAATCTCAACATCTTTTTTATAGTGTTGTGACCAAAACTAGACGCAGTGTTCTAGTTGCAGTCTTCCTAAGGCTTTATAGAATGGTATTAGTACCTCACTTGATCTTAATTGCATCCCTCCATTAATGCAGCATGGATCTCTCCCTGAATGTTTTAGAGCCAACAAGCAAACCAGGAGAAGAAATTACTTCATCCCTTTTTATATCTCGTCATCCATTAAGCCAGAGCCTGCAAGGTATTACTGAGCTTTGAGTATTCTTGGTTCTTAAGAAGTCAGTCTAGGTACCTAGGTAGCAGAGCCCACTGATCTCTGAAAGATAGGAGAGGGGAGGTGGATTTAGTTAGGAATTAGGTAGGAAACCACCAGGGCACATCCAGGTTGTAGGCTAGAAGTTTGAAAATAATCTCCCCTCGGCTAAGCTTGCCAAAATGTTTCGTGGAACCTCGCCCGAGTGTTGGAAATGTGAGACAGGGATTGGTACATATTATCACCTATGGTGGACATGTCCGGAAGCAGTTAGATATTGGAAATAGATCAGTGGTGGGTTTCAAATTTGTTTAGAACCTACTCTGTAGGTGTGGCCTATTTTGCGGGCGTGGCTTGGCAGTCATGTGACAGGGTGGGAGTGGCCAACTTGTAAAATGTGGTGAAAGTCATTTAACAACGCTCTTGCTTAGCAACTAAAATTTTGGACTCAATTGTGATGATAAATTCTTTCTTTCTTTCTTTCTTTCTTTCTTTCTTTCTTTCTTTCTCTCTCTCTCTCTCTCTCTCTCTCTCTCTCTCTCTCTCTCTCTCTCTCTCCCTCCCTCCCTCCCTCCCTCCCTCCCTCCCTTCCTTCTTTCCTTTCCTTTCCTTTCCTTCCCGTTGGGTCACTGGCAGCAGTGGGCCAGATTTACTTCCAGGTACGCCGGTGGAACCCCCTCTCACCGGTTCTCTAAATTTCACCATCCGGCTCTTGCGAGTAGGTGCGAGCCTGCAGAAACCCACCACTGAAATAGATTCAAAAATGGGTAGATGAAATTGTAGGATGTGTAATGGAATTAAAACCAGAAGCATACCTGCTGGGCTCCAGGGCTGAGAACATCATTAAGAAAACATGGTACTTAGCCCTACATATTTTAACGGCAGCAAGGTTGGGGTACACTCTATTCTGGAAGGCTAATCATACCCCGCCGGACGAAGTTATAATTAAAAAGATATTAGATTGCGCAGAAGCAGATTAACTGACTAAGAAGCGGAAGGTCAAGGAAGAGAGGTCAGCATTTCTATTTTGGAATAATGGGTATATTTGGGTGGATAAAAGAATAAAGAAATGAATATGGTTTGGAGATTAGTCAGGGAAAATCTGTAACACTTCCCAAATACTTTTATATATGAATACGTTACGGAGTCAAACAGTTAAAAGACTTATAGAGTGGAGTATGATGTTAGACTATATGAATTGTTTTTTCTCTTTTTTGGAAGAGAAATGTATGTGTTTTTGTATGTCATGTCATGTCTTTCTTTTTTTTCTTTTTTATGTGAATAAATTATTTTTTACAAAAATAATAATCTTGGAAGAAGGTAGTGGCAATCCAAAGGACTCCAATTCCGCCAGATGGTAACGACAAATAGAGATGTGTTTCAGCTCATCTGGAAGAAGACAGGTTGGACAAGGCTGGACTACCCTTTAACTGAAAACTCTACCCAGGTAATATGTATTAATTCGACTCCAGGAACTGGGCCAATGGCTGCCAAATGAATCACAAGCAGCAGGCTCTGTTTTTTTAAGACGGAGTGGGCTACCTGCAGCTTCAGTGCAGTGGTGGGTTTCAAATTTTTTAGAACCTACTCTGTAGGTGTGGCCTATTTTCTGGGCGTGGCTTGGCAGTCATGTGACAGGGTGGGAGTGGCCACCTTTTAAAATGTGGTGAAACTCATTTAACAACGCTCTTGCTTAGCAACCAAAATTTTGGACTCAATTGTGATGATAAATTCTTTCTTTCTTTCTTTCTTTCTTTCTTTCTTTCTTTCTTTCTTTCTTTCTTTCTTTCTTTCTTTCTTTCTTTCTTTCCTTTCCTTTCCTTTCCTTTCCTTTCCTTTCCTTCTTTTCCTTTCCTTCCCGTTGGGTCACTGGCAGCAGTGGGCCAGATTTACTTCCAGGTACGCCGGTGGAACCCCCTCTCACCGGTTCTCTAAATTTCACCAACCGGCTCTGGCGAGTAGGTGCGGCCTTGCAGAAACCCACCACTGGTAATGCTGCTCTTCACTATAAATCCCGAAAATTGCCATCTAGAAGGGTGGGCCCTCATCAGAAGACGAGTCGTAAGCATTATTCAATTCCACTTAGTTATTAAAATGATTTAATAGAATACTATAAGCATGTGGCTCTACTGAGAAATAAACTTGTTCGTGGTGATTTATAGATTAGAATAAAGCTAGCTTATTTCCTAGCACACCAATAAATGAAGATAGATTGGGTGTGGGTGTTGGTGAGGGGTGGGAGGCAGTCACTTCTCTTTTTCCTGTTCTACAAATAAATTTCCCAGTTTTATCTGAGTAAGTGAAAAAGACACGCATAGATTTTTTAGAAATTATCACTTACGCTTTTTGTTATTACTGTAATCGCATCCCTTCTTGGCTCCACAGCATCATGCCCTTCGCACAGTCACTCATGCGCTCGTGACATCCCGTCTAGACTACTGCAATGCTCTCTACATGGGGCTCCCCTTGAGGTGCACCCGAAGACTACAGTTAGTCCAGAACGCAGCCGCGTGAGCAATTATGGGAGCCCCTAGGTGCTCCCATGTAACACCGCTCTTGCGTGAGCTGCACTGGCTGCCTGTCGTCTTTCGGGTGCGCTTCAAGCTGTTGATTATCATCTTCAAAGCGCTCCATGGCACGGGACCTAGTTATCTACGGGATCGCATCCTACCCCACACATCCCTGCGGCCGATTCGCTCCCACGGAGAGGGACTTCTCCGGGTACTGTCCACTAGGCTATGCCAGTGGGCGATGCCCAGGGGAAGGGCCTTCTCTGTGGCGGGCCCGACCCTCTGGAACGACCTACCCCCCGAACTTAGAATGAGCACGGACCTCCGTTCTTTCCGTCTGAAACTCAAGACCTACTTTTTCCAACAGGCCGGCCTGGCCTAACTCTACCTAGCCTTTAGCCTGACATCAAATTGTTTTAATCGGTTTTTAAGGGGAATAGTCTTAATTTATTGTATGTAATTTAATAATTTAATAAATTTAATAATTTAATTTAATTTAATAAATAAAAAAAATAAAATTTTAATAAAATTTAATAAATTTAATAATAAAATAAATAAATAAAATTTTAGCACAGGGTTATAATTTAATTTGATTTTAAATTTTGTATATTGCCTTGTTTTTTATATGCTTTTTTAATTTCCTGTGCACCGCCCCGAGTCCCTTTTTGGGAAAGGGAGCGGTATATAAGTTAAATACATCTAATCTAATCTAATACGGGCACTGAGTGAGGTTATTGCACGAGGACCCATCTAACTACACTGAGCCAATTAAGTGTTTGTAACATGATGGAAGCTCAAAATCCCAGTGTTCAAACACAACAATTAATAGCTGCCCATGAAACAGCCTATTGATCCGTGGCAAGGGGAAGCTTTTCCTTGTGTTTTCTCCAGTTTATTATTTCCAAAGTGGGCAACCTGGATGAGGGCATGGCATTTAGGCTGATCATTGCTTGTAATAACCTAGGTACAGTTCCCCAGGGCTTGTATGTAGGCTTGTATACTCCCAATTCATTCTGCTCGGGGATCACAATTCCGTAGGGCTGGAGTAGATACGGAAGCAAATTCCCCATGCCAAAATGCTAGGAAGAAATGACATCTCATCACAAAAGTATGTCAGCCCAAGGGAACTTGAGTAGAAAGCCATCAAACATCAGAGAGAAACAGCAAAGCCCCATTGCCAGTGATTGCAAAGTCAGAAAGGGCTGGGAGTTAGGCCTCCAAGTCAGAAATTATAGGTCTCTTCAATCTATTTTAAATACACAGTCTGTAATATTCACTTTGCTGCACAGCAATTGATCCCTGCCTGTTGCCATGAGAAGCAGACAGCTCCCCCCCCCCCACCTCTTCTCCCACAAAGGAAGAACGCCTCTTCTTCTCCTTCCTGAAGTTTGATAGATCTGCACTGCATATCATGTGAGGAACAACCATCCCCTAGAGCAAGGGTCCCCAACCTTTGCAACTTTAATTCTGAAGGACTTCAGCTCCCAGACTTCTCCAGCCAGCTTTGCTTTAAAGCAGGGGTCTCCAACCTTTGCAACTTTAAGTCTGAAGGACTTCAGCCCCCAGACTTCTCCAGCCAGCTTTGCTTTAAAGCAGGGGTCTCCAACCTTTGCAACTTTAAGTCTGAAGGACTTCAGCCCCCAGACTTCTCCAGGCAGAGAAGTCTGGAAGCTGAAGTCCTTCAGACTTAAAGTTGCAAAGGTTGGGGACCCCTGCCCTAGAGCCAGCTTCCTCACAGCTGCCTGGCACAGTTTGAAATTCCCCACGAAATCAGGCTCCCAAAGGTAAATTTGCTTACAGCTTCAGCTCAGTAACTCCAGAGGCAACCTCGGAGAAGGTACTTTCAGGGATCTTTGGAAGGCACCAAATGCCCACGTCTCCTGAGAGCTGGCAAGTAGGAAAACTCTTTAAAATGATACCCTTTATTCCTGGCTAGGATCTTTGGAACCAGCCACTGTGCACACCCAGAAATGCGTACGTCGAGATGAGAATGAGAAGTTTTGCCTAGCAGACTAAAGGCAAGAGAAAAAATATACCTGGTATTCAGCATATAAGAAAAAGGGCAAGAACCTGTAAAACGGTCGACCTTTTGATCCTTATAAACTAACACGTTGTCCACCTTCTACAATCTTTCTTACTATTTTTTACATCAGCCTTTCCTTCTAAGTATTACCAGGTAAGTGATACTGCAGTTTCCATCAGCCCCCAACCAGCATAGTCCTTAGCTATCTATATAAATAAAAATGTAACTATGAGTTTGTTCAAAATCGCTAATCTCCGAAAGTCCTGCACCGATCGCTTCCACATTTTCACACAACCTTCCTTTCAAATATGGCACCAATGATATATATAGATTGTGTAGATGTCACACCTGTGCCAGGTACACGCAATGGAAATGTAAAAAATTGTAAAAAAGGTAGGTAGATGGATACAGAGAGAGCAGTGGGCCACAGGTATTATGTCATCCTTTATTATTATTATTATTATTAATTATTTTTATTTTTCATATTTATATCCCGCACCCATCTCCCACCAAGGGACCTGGGGCGGCGCACAGGAAAATTAAAAATACAAATATACAAATATACAAAAATACAAAGACTCTTAAAACTATATTAAACCCAACCCTGCGCTAAAACATAATTAAAAGCCCCAAATTAAAACTTTGATCAACTAAAAGTCAGTTCGGTGTCGGGTAGTTCATGCCAGGCCGGCTAGATGAAACAAGTGCGTTTTTAGGCACTGGCATAAAATGCTCTGCCCATAAGATTAGGTAGGTAGGTAGGTAGGCAGCTATAAGGATAGAGAGAGGGAGAAATACGGTAAGTAGGTAGGTGGATAGAGAGAGGGAGAAATGCAGTAGGTAGGTAGGTAGAGGGAGAGAGGGAGAAATACAGTATGTACGTAAGTAGGTAGATAGAGGGATAGAGAGAGGGAGAAATACAGCAGGTAGGTAAGTAGGTAGAGGGATAGAGGGAGAAATATAGTAGGTAGGTAGGTAAGTAGGTAGGTAGAGGGAGAGAGGGAGAAATACAGTAGGTAAGTAGGTAGGATAGAGAGAGGGAGAAATATAGTAGATAGGTAGGTAGGTAGATAGAGGGAGAGAGGGAGAAATACAGTAGGTAGGTAGGTACGTAGAGGAAGAGAGGGAGAAATATGGTAGGTAGGTAGGTAGGTAGAGGGATAGAGAGGGAGAAATACAGTAGGTAGGTAGGGAGAGGGAGAGAGGGAGAAATACAGTAGGTAGGTAGGTTGGGGGTTATTCAGTGGTTGTGTGTACATGTTTGTGGGTGCAGGTGTAGATCTACACACAGATTGGTTGGCCATTTAACCAGACTGGGCCACAGCTACGCGTGGCTGGGAACGGCTAGTATAATAATAATAATCTTTATTGTCATTGTACTAAAATTACAATAATAATAATGATAACCAAGCAGCACAAATGTTGAATCAATTTCTGAACAAACGAAGACCCTCCCTGAAATGTTCTTCTGTGTAAGGCTCCCTAAGCTGAAGATGACTTGTGCAAATGTATTTGTACATTTAATTAGCAAGGGCTAACACTTGGACTTTCTAATTCTGATGTCAAAAAGTACTTGGGAATGCACACAATTCATGAAGAGATATAGCACAGATGTTCAAGGAGTAAATTGTTTCAACAGCTGAGTTACAACTGGAGCTGGAATTAAACCAAGATGATAAAAGATGAGAAAGATGAGATGAGTGTGCATTTAGTTCATTGACATATTTGATAACTTCAAATTAAAGTGTTCTAAGGCAATTATAAAGGTGTAATTTGCAGTTAGCATTTAGAGCCTGCAATATATTATTCCAATATTTATGTAACAGGGTTTTGCATCAACAACTAACACTTACCACTCGATCGTTTATAACTGGCAGCATTGTTTAAATCTTTTAGTACTTGTTTCTATGAAAACTTAATTAGAACAATTACTGTAAGTCCCATTTGATAGCCTCTATACCAGGGGTCTCCAACCTTTGCAACTTTAAGTCTGAACGACTTCAGCTCCCAGACTTCTCCAGCCAGCTTTGCTGGGAGCTGAAGTCCTTCAGACTTAAAGTTGCAAAGGTTGGAGAGCCCTGCTCTAGACTATTTCGGCTCTGTTGTGTTATGTCTGCACCCTCCCATCTATGAAATGTTCTGGACACAAAACAATTTGCAGACCTCAAGTGACCACTGAAATCCCCCCTTTTTGGTGTTTTTCAAACCATGCATGTGACTGCAGTACAACAATTTGGTGGTAAATTGCAAAAGTCATAGTTTCCTGCCAATTATCAGTGAGAAATTCAAATAAATATATTTAAATCTTCACATAAGCGGCTAAAACCTCCATGGAAAAACAGAGCAAAAATTAGAATTTGCCTTGAATTAGTATGACTTTATTACTCCCATTGTTCTCCAGCCACCAGAAATAAAAGGGAGAAGAAAATGCAGCCTTCAACCACAAAGCTTACTTTTTAAAAATATACATATCCAGGAAAATTACTGCTCACCTTATGTATTTTGCATATGTTGCATGATATCAAGTAGTTGATTTGTTTGCACAGAAGATTAACAGATTAGGATGCATACTTGATTCACAAGTTATTCTATAAGCTTTGACAAGATCTAAGACTTTAAACCAGCAAACTCAGATTATTGCTTTAACACTTTCTCATAGATAACAGAATTAACAGAGTTGGAAGTGGCCTTGGAGGTTTTCTACCTCCCCCCTTCCCCTCAAGCAGGAAACCCTGTAACATTCCAGACAAATGATGATTTATCTGGTAACTCTAAATTAGACAACACAAGCATGTACATGTTTCATGACTGGATCCAATTATATTGTACATGGATCAACAATACAAGTTGCCTCTTTATAAATCTATGGTGAGGCCCCCTCTGGAGTATTGTGTACAGTTCTGGTCCCCATACCTTCAGAAGGAGATTATGGAAATGGAAAAGGGGCAGAGGAGGGCAACCAGAAGGATGAGGGGGCTGGAACACCTTCCTTACCATCTGAGGCTGCAATGGCTGGGCCTCTTCACTTTAGAACGACGGCGCCTGAGAGGTGACCTGATTGAAGTCTATAAAATCATGCACGGTGTGGACAAAGTAGAAAAGGAAAAACTGTTTTCCCTATCGCACAACACTAGAACGAGGGGGCACTCCAGGAAACCTTTGATAGCTAGACCTCAAACAAATAAGAGGAAGTACTTTTCCACCCAGAGGATCACTGGTCTATGGAACTCCCTGCCAGAAGAAGTGGTGACAGCTGTCAGCCTCGACACCTTTTAGAAAGGATTAGAGGAGTTCATGGAGAACAAGGGTATCAATGGCTATCATTATGGATGCCTAAGGACACCCTCCGGGTTGGAGAGATAGGCAGGATGTCTCTCAATCATAAGCAGTGAAGACATCTGCTTGGGAAGACCCTGAAGCAAATGGGGAGCCACTGTGGGAGACAGAAGGCTGGACCACATGGGCTGTGGCCTCTTCCAGCAAGGCTGTTCTTATGTTCAAGACGTCTGCATGTAGATTGCCCGATGACATTGCTTGAATCATATGGAGGAAGGCTTTGCCAGTGATGATTCAGTAATATCACATACTCCAAAGCCCATTTGAAGAGAAGGAAGTCTTTGAATACTTCCCACGGTGACACAGGCAAAAATCATCCTTAGATTATGATCTGGAATGTTACACTTCTGAGCAAGTTATTAAGACACATACCCGTCTTGATGACAATGCTGTTAAATAGCAGTTCTGTCTTGGAGCTGTCCTTGGTGCTGTTTTCTAACTACCTGAGGTTCTGTAGCCTCAGGAACTTACCAAGTATCCTTGACCTTATTCCTCACAACAATATTGTTGCCCATCAGCCTTCTTAGGTTGCCATTTCATGTCCTGGACTTAGGGGCTGATGTGACTCCCATCATTGAAAACTACACAGTCACAGTGTGACGTATAGCACTATTAAAATACTCAATGCAGCACAAATTCATGCCATTAGCATGGGTACAGGTAAGAAAGATTCCATGCTTAAGTTTAAGTTTATTGGATTTATATCCCGCCCTATCTCCCCGAAGGGACTCAGGGCGGCGCACAGGTAAATATTAAGAACAATACAAAAATACAATATAACTACAATTAAAATATATTAAATTTAAACCCGTGCTAAAAACATCTTTAAAACCCATCTTAAAACCCTTACTAAAATCCCTACAATTTGTATTAAAGTCTAAGCCAGGCCAGCCAGATGAAAAAAGTGAGTTTTAAGCTCCCGGTGGAAGAGGCGCAGGTCCGTGATGGTACGAATGTTGGGGGGGAGGTCGTTCCAGAGAGCCGGACCCGCCACAGAGAAGGCCCTTCCCCTGGGGGTCACCAGCTGGCATTGGCCGGCAGACGGCACCCTGAGGAGGCCCTCCCTGTGCGAGCGGACAGGACGGAGGGAGGTATGTGGTAGGAGGCGGTCTCGCAAATACCCACGTCCCGTGCCATGGAGCGCTTTAAAGATGGTTATCAGTACCTTGAAGCTCACCCGGAAGGCCACAGGCAGCCAGTGCAGCTCGCGCAGGAGAGGTGTTATATGGGAGTATCGAGAAACTCCCAGAATCCCCCGCGCGGCTGCATTCTGCACTAGCTGGAGCCTCCGGGTGCACCCCAAGGGAAGCCCCATGTAGAGAGCATTGCAGTAATCTAGGCGGGATGTCAGGAGGGCTTGAGTGACTGTGCGAAGGGAGTCCCGATGTAGAAAGGGGCGCCACTGGCGTATCAAGCGAACCTGATAAAGTACATAGTCAATACATCAATCACTAAAGGGAGAATATTTGTAGCGCAGGGTTGAAATGAAGGGGTCTTGCTACTTGCTGAGCTTGGTTGTTTTATTACAGATATTTAATTAACCAAATCCGGTTGAACATCATCAGTGCTGATGATATTACTTACTTTGGGTAATGAAAGTTCTGCAGGAAAACATCGACGCTCAGAGAGCACCAAGGTGTAGCAATCTTTAGATATGGTTGGGGACTAGACAAATTCATCAAATATCAGGTGACCCTGGAGCTATGATGAGGCAGAAGGAACTTCATTGTTTCAGCCCCTGGCTGAAGCAACAGCAACGGTGATTGCCACAGTAGACCCAACAACAACTCATGCCCTCATTCTAGGGACGTAACAGAATTAGGATCAATCAAAATATTATAAAACCAAACCCTTACTTAAGGATACAATATACAATAGCAGAGTTGGAAGGGACCTTGGGGGTCTTCTAGTCCAACCCCCTGCCTAGGCAGGAAACCCTACACCACTTCAGACAAATGGCTACCCAACAACTTTTTAAAGACTTCCAGTGATGGGGCACTCACAACTTCTGGAGGCAACTTCTGTTCCACTGATTCATTGTTCTCACTGTCAGGAAATTTCTCCTCAGTTCTAAGTTGCTTCCCTCCTTGATTATACAATACAATAGCAGAGTTTGAAGGGATCTTGGAGGTCATCTAGTCCAACTCCCTGACTAGGCAGGAAGCCCTATACCGCTTCAGACAAATGGCTATCCAACATCTTCTTAAAGACTTGCAGTGTTGGGGCATTCACAACTTCTGGAGGCAACTTCTGTTCCACTGATTCATTGTTCTAACTGTCAGGAAATTCCTCCTCAGTTCTAAGTTGCTTCTCTCCTTGATGAGTTTCCACTCATTGCTTCTTGTTCTGCCCTCAGGTGCCCTGGAGAATAGTTTGACTCCCTCTTCTTTGTGGCAACCCTTGAGATATTGGAAGACTGCTATCCTGTCTCCCCTAGTCCTTCTTTTTATTAAACTAGACATACCCAGTTCCTGCAACCGTTCTTTATATGTTTTAGTCTCCAGTCCCCTAATCATCTTTGTTGCTCTTCTCTGCACTCTTTCTAGAGTCTCCACATCTTTTCTACAAAATTAGAATTAGTTTCCACCCATTGCTTCTTGTTCTGCCCTCAGGTGCCTTGGAGAATAGCTTGACTCCCTCTTCTTTGGGGCAACCCCTGAGATATTGGAAGACTGCTCTCATGTCTCCCCTGGTCCTTCTCTTCACTAGACTAGACATATCCAGTTCCTGCAACCCTTCTTCATATGTTTTAGTATCTTTAGATATCTTAAGGAAAATGTCTAAATTGTGTTTCTATATAAATGTGATTTCAAGACGAACCAAATAAATACTTTTAACAAAAATAGTGACTTATAACTAAAAACTCAAATATCTGTCTTTCTTTCAAATTAAACACCCCCTTTTCATGACTGAAGGAGCAACAACAATAAATGGGATCAACCTCTAATGTGTTGCAAATGGAATGATAGGGTCTTTTTTAAAGATTGCCACCTAACCCAAGCTGGCTGGGGAATTCTGGGAGTTGAAGTTCACCAGTCTTAAAAGAGCCAACTTTGCAGACCTCTGCTGGCTGGGGAATTCTGGGAGTTGAAGTCCAGCAGTCTTAAAAGAGTCCGCTTTGCAGACCTCTGCTGGCTGGGGAATTCTGGGAGTCGAAGTCCACCAGTCTTAAAAGAGCCCGCTTTGCAGACCTCTGCTGGCTGGGGAATTCTGGGAGTTGAAGTCCAGCAGTCTTAAAAGAGTCCGCTTTGCAGACCTCTGCTGGCTGGGGAATTCTGGGAGTTGAAGTCCACCAGTCTTAAAAGAGCCAACTTTGCAGACCTCTGCTGGCTGGGGAATTCTGAGAGTTGAAGTCCACCAGTCTTAAAAGAGCCAACTTTGCGGACCCCTGCTGGCTGGGGAATTCTGGGAGTTGAAGTCCCCCAGTCTTAAAAGAGCCCGCTTTGCAGACCTCTGCTGGCTGGGGAATTCTGGGAGTTGAAGTCCAGCAGTCTTAAAAGAGTCCGCTTTGCAGACCTCTGCTGGCTGGGGAATTCTGAGAGTTGAAGTCCTCCAGTCTTAAAAGAGCCAACTTTGCAGACCTCTGATGGTTGAGGAATTCTGGGAGTTGAAGTCCACCAGTCTTAAAAGAGCCAACTTTGCAGACCTCTGCTGGCTGGGGAATTCTGAGAGTTGAAGTCCACCAGTCTTAAAAGAGCCCGCTTTGCGGACCCCTGCTGGCTGGGGAATTCTGGGAGTCGAAGTCCACCAGTCTTAAAAGAGCCCGCTTTGCAGACCTCTGCTGGCTGGGGAATTCTGGGAGTTGAAGTCCAGCAGTCTTAAAAGAGTCCGCTTTGCAGACCTCTGCTGGCTGGGGAATTCTGAGAGTTGAAGTCCTCCAGTCTTAAAAGAGCCAACTTTGCAGACCTCTGATAGTTGAGGAATTCTGGGAGTTGAAGTCCACCAGTCTTAAAAGAGCCAACTTTGCAGACCTCTGCTGGCTGGGGAATTCTGGGAGTTGAAGTCCCCCAGTCTTAAAAGAGCCCACTTTGCAGACCCCTGACCTAAGACAACAGATGTTTTAGTAATGCTACGTAAATGGAATGTTGAGGTTTTAACCTGATGTTTTCTTCTTCTGAATACAAGGTGCTGGAAGGAGGAGGAGGAGCTCAAGTTATCAAACTAGAATTGGTATCTTCACACATCTGGTGGGACAAAACCGCAAACAGAATGTTAAGCTGGCTCTGAATTTGCAAATGGGGGACAAGGCAACCAGCTCGACATTTGTTAATAGCCACACCATTGTGGCATTCTAGCAGTGATTCAAATAGGGCTCTATAACAAACTTCAGAAAACATCTCGTCAGAGAATAGCTACCATCGCTGGTTTACCTTCTGATGGCAATAGAGGGATTATCTCTGAGAACTTTATAGACTTGCAGTGATGGCATTCTTAATCATGTTGAAATGTGCAAATGAATATTACTGGTGCCCTTCCAAATCTGATTACAGGAATCCATTAAAACAGGGGTCTCCAACCTTTGCAACTTTAAGTCTGAAGAACTTCAGCTCCCAGACCTCTCCCAGACCTTAGCAAAGCTGGCTGGAGAAGTCTGGGAGCTGAAGTTCTTCAGACTTAAAGTTGCAAAGGTTGGAGACCCCTGCATTAAAAGATGCTGGTGAATGCTTCATTTTGCAACAGAACGAGCTTCTACTTTCTCATATCCCCTAAATCCAGAAAAGACACACCTGAGCCCAGAAAATCGGCAATATTTGTTAGCACATGCTCTTTCTGAATATCTGTTTTGTCATAAGCCACTGGGTGCTATTTAGCTAACTAGAAAAAAAGAAGAAGAAGAATCCAAATCTAAAAGCTCTTTCCCTCCCCACTCCGTGTATGGCGCAGTATGAGTCATTGCCATTTAGGGGTTTGGTAGCTTGATATTCTCTTTCTTTCTCTCTCCCTCCTTCACCCCCGCTCTTATCCCCAGGTTCGAGTCCTCTGACAAATCTGTTCTTAGCAGCTTCTCAGGCAGCCTATGATCCAGCAAAATCTTTGCCGTATTGTCTTGGAGCTGCATTCGATCTTTCCGTTCAAAATTTCATCTTTCCTTCTTTGTATTGATGTACTAATGCATCATCTGCTCTGCAGCTGCTCTGTCCAGAGAGCATGGCAAAGGATGTTTTCTGGCACCCTTTGAAATGACAAAAAGGTTTGCTTGAGACAGACACTCGACCCAAAGCAACACCTTTCCCAGGTGTTAATATACCAAACTGTAAAGCAGTGTTTCTCAACCTTGGCAACTTGAAGATGTCCGGACTTCAACTCCCAGAATTCCCCAGAATTCCCCAGCCATCATTCATATACGCTGTTAGGATATTCAGCCTTATATTGGGTTGACAATATATATATGAGCCTATGTTCTTAAGGAGTTATGTAGCTTTAAGAACTGTGTTAAATTCTGATTGGCTGTGAGTCTCAGCTCTACCATAAAGCAAGCTCAGGAACACAGTCTGTTCCCTTTTCGATTCCTGTGCGGAAGCTGAAGACTGAAGAAGTATTTGTTTTGCATCACTGTTTGGTGAAGGACTGTTATTATTTTGAGAAGTTACTATTTATTTATTTATTTGGATTTATTGACCGCCCCCTCTCTCCGAAGAGACTCGGGGCGGTGTACAAGAATTTAAGAGCATATACATATATAACAATTATAAATAATAAAACTAAATTAAATGTTTTACCCTGTGTTAAAATATCTCGTTTAAATTTATAACGTAAAAACTATCACTGGTCGGAAGAAGCATTTTAGTTGCTACAAAGAAAAGACTATTTATTTTCTTGCTATCACTGTTTTAGAGTTCGTTTGTGGTTAAAGCAACGCATCTCTTTACTGTCCGATGAATTACACTATTCCGCATTTATTTTCAAACACTGATTACGGGACCAGAGCTGTAACACTGGTTCTGAACCCAGAGTTGCTAACATACGCACAGGGGGCGGGGGATCCTCACATGGTCCCAGGCCACAGATGGCTTTGCAAATAATTATCGGCCCCTCAAAGTTTAGTCACATCAGCAAAGTGTGCAGCCCATAAACAAAAGGGGACTTTAACTTAGCCCCGTGTAGGAACAGAAAAGCATTCCAGCTGACAGATTCCATAGCAAATGAGCAAATCTGGAAGTTTCAAATATCTCTTTTGGACAATAACTACTGAAATACTTGTTGCCATCTAGTCAGGATGCTGGCCACTGTGTCACAGCGAGCTAAGATCAATTCTAACACGGACCGAAGAAAACAACCAGATTGCTCCATGCCTGATAAATGTTACACAAGCGGCCAGCCGCGGCATCAAGCTGATAAGAAGAGTTCCTTCCTCTGAATAACAATGAGCAGGAGTTGACATTTCAGGGGTGCTTGTATGAATGAACTTTTCTATTTCTGTCACGCCTTTCGTTAAAAAAAAGCAACCACCAGAAGAAGATGCTCTGCGGGTGGTGATCCTTCCTCTGTTCATTACTGCTTTAAAGGAAGTAAATGGAGAAAGTGCTAAAAACGAAGGACATTGTTTCATGAAGAGAAGGACTATGGGAGACATGATAGCAGAATTCCGATATCTCAGAGGGTGCCACAAGGAAGAGGGAGTCAAACTAAACATATGAGGAATGGTTGCAGGAACTGGGTGTGTCTAGTTTAATAAAAAGAAGGACCAGGGGAGACAGGATAGCAGTCTTCCAGTATCTCAGGGGTTGCCCCAAAGAAGAGGGAGTCAAACTATTCTCCAATGCACCTGAGGGCAGAACAAGAAGCAATGGGTGGAAACTAATCAAGGAGAGAAGCAACTTAGAACTAAGGAGAAATTTCCTGACAGTTAGAACAATTAATCAGTGGAACAGAAGTTGCCTCCAGAAGTTGTGAATGCCCCAACCCTGGAAGTCTTTAAGAAGATGTTAGATAGCCATTTGTCTGAAATGGTATAAGGTTCCTGCCCACGCAGGGGGTTGGACTAGAAGACCTACAAGGTCCCTTCCAACTCTGCTATTGTATTATTGTATTATTGTATTATTATCAGGCTCATTTCAGATATTTTAAAACATTATTCTGGGAAGACCTCCGGTGAGGATTCATGGTAAACTAGACACTCTTGAAGGAGCAGGGTTGGTATTGTTTATATTTTCCCATGAGAAGGAGTCTTACAATACAATAGCAGAGTTGGAAGGGACCTTGGAGGTCTTCTAATCCAACCCCCTGCCTAGGCAGGAAGCACTATACCATTTCAGGCAAATGGCTAGCCAACATCCTCTTAAAGACTTCCAGTGTTGGGGCATTCACAACTTCTTTGGATTTGACTTTGTATTTAATTCCAAAGTCTTATTTCAAGTTTACCTGGACCCTTTCTCCACCTTTCTGCTGTCTGTTAAGAATATCTTATGTCCTTAAACTGTTCTTAAAACTTCTCTTGCTGAGGGTTGAAAGAATTTCAGCCAGTCCTGTAAAATCTGTTGAACATAGCTGATATGCACTTAACAAGCAATTTCCCGGGCTTCCGGTTCCGGCTCCGGCGGCGACGGGCGAACTTAGGGTTCGCTCGCCGCTTTGTTCCTTTTCCTGCCCCCCCACGGGGGCGAGAAGCCCCTTGTTTGGGGCTTCTCCCGTAAAGCCGGCTCGACAGGGAAGCCCCCCCCCCACGGCAGTGGGGTGAGCGACCCTGCTCCTCGGCTTAGGCGGAAGAGGACATGCTGCGGGGGGTCTTCCCTTCGCCAAAGGTTGGCGGCACCATTTAATTCCATGAAGAGAGACGATCGGAAGAGTCGGGAGGCTTTTCGGGACCTCAGCTGCGAGCGGAGAGTGAGCGTTTAAAACTTTTTTTCCTGTACTGTCAGCCGGGCTGAAAGGGACTGGAGGGGGGTGTTTGTTTCCAAAAACCCCCCCTTGGACTAAAAGCGGCACTCGGAAATGCCTCGTTGAGAGGAATCGGAAACTTTTAATCTGGATGGTCTTTAACAAGGGAAAGTACTTTGCGGCTTGTTGCAATTATGTTTCTAGGTCTGGCTGAAACAGTTTCTTTTTTGCTTTTTAACCGCTTTCTCCCTCGGGCTCTGAGTTTGGGCGGAAAATGGCTTCTCTTTGTCCCCGACTGACTATGACCTATGGAAAATTACCAGTGTCTCTTTGTGATTTGGACTTCCTCTAATTATTGATGAAGAATTTTCTTTTTTTGGATTTGTGTTTTCCTTTCTGGATTGCCTTCGTTATTATATCTATGGAGTTGGAAAAGTGTTTCTCTACTGGTTTCTGAATTTTGCAGCTATACAACTTTAAGAACTTTGGACTCCTGATCTGCCTACCAGCCCCACCCTAAAAATGCCATTTTATTGGCACAGATTTTAACAGCTAAACATGGCACAAGAAGAAATGCTGGCACGCCTTGAACAAAGAATGACTGCCCTTGAATCTGTTATACAAAATTTGGTATTAGAAATTAAGGCCCAGAGGGCAGAAAATGTCAACTTTAAAAAGGAATTATTGGACACTCGAAAACAAGTGCTTGAGAATACACAGAAGAATGAAGAATTGAAAGGGGGGCTGGAGGGGGCTAAGGGAGAGATTAAAAATGTTTCTAATGAGGTTGTGGAAATAAATGGGCACGTGACTAGGATAGATATGGAAAGGATGACATATTTGTTGAGATTTCAGAATGTTTCTGAGATGGATGGTGAATGTCTCCCTGATCTTATGAGTACAATTATTGCAGACTATTTACATAAACCTAAAGATGAGATCAGAGGGGACATTGACCTAGTCTACAGAATAAATTCTGCATATGCCAGGATGAATGAAGTACCCAGAGAGATACATGTAAAATTTGTTAGAGGGTCAACCAGAGAGGAGATCTTGAAGGCGCAAAGAGGGAGTCCTATGATTTACCAACAAAAGGAGGTTACCATCTTGAAGCAGATTCCAAGAAAGATTAGAGAAGCTAGAAGGAAATTTTCCTTCTTGTCTAAAACATTGTTTGATCATGGGATCTGGTTCAAGTGGGTGATACCCGAAGGGATGCTGGTGTTCTGGGAAGGAGGTAGAGTGAAGATTAAAACAGTTGCTGAGGCGGAAGCCTTTCTTAAAAAACATTCCTCTGTCCTGGGAGAAGATCCAGGGGGGGCAGGGGGAGCCATGGCCCCGTCCGCTGGGGGCCCGGGGGAGAAGGGGGAAGATACAATTGCCAAGAGACTTAGATCTAAAAAATAACTTTGCCCTTGTTTTTTTTGAGTAATATTGTATGATATTTGTAATCTGGATTTTTGTAATTGACTGACAGTATATAATTGAAAAATTTAGGAATATGTACTTGCTCCCAGCTTGTAGTGTTATGTGAAATGTTTTTTTTTCTTTCTTTTTAATAATGTAACTTGAGGTACCGGAGGAGCCGACGACTTTGACGTGACTACTCTCAAAATTTCTATGTAACCCTTACCCTACCCCACAAAAAATGTAAACTCAATAAAACTTTTTCAATATAAAAAAAAAAACAAGCAATTTCCCAAAGTGATTAGAAAAAGAAGTTATCAGCAAACTCAGTGCTGGCCTGAACCACAAGATGAATGGCATATAAACTTGATAAATAAATAAATAAATAAATAAGAATGCCAACGTAGTGTTTTTTCAAAGGTGCTGATCATGGTTTGGGAGAAGATGGCATTCCCTCCTCTTCCAGAACTCTAAACCTTCTCAGAACCCATTGTTTTGTGGTCTCCTAATAAGGAGCAGATGTCTGGAGCATTTATGGGGAATCTCAAGACCTCTCCTTGTCCAGAGAGGTATCCTGAAAAGCCACTTCATTTGCCAGTTCATTATCCTGCTGTACTTGACCGTTCCATTTACCATGGATCTGTCTTCAAAAAACTCATTTCCTCTCTGGAAGTCTGAAAGCATGAAAAATGGTTGGAACCTCAGTGGGGTATGTTAGGAATATAATCCTAGTGTTGGGTTGGCAATATATATAAGCCATGATTGGAATTGGTATCTGTAACTTTAACTGCTACATTGAGATGTGATTGGCTGCTGCTTCCTCAATCAGCCATAAGAGGGAGCCACAATCACTGTTAGACGCTGATCTCTTGGATGATGGCTCTGTATGTCGGTTAGAGATAATCGTGAGTTGAGCAACTGTAAGCCAACTGTTTGAGTTATAGACTGTATTTGATTCAAGACTACTTATCAATTGTTTGTGAAGAAGTGTCTCTTACTTTATTTTTCCACCACAAGTAAAAGTCTACTTGTTTTACCATCAGTGTCTGTGAATGATAGTGTGGATACCCAGCAACAAATCTCTTGCTACATTCCGTTGCACATTTTTCGGTCTCCTAACGGAGATATCCTTAACAGGGTACACCAGATATTATTTTATTGCCAGGAGAATTAGTAGCAACCGTCTTTCCCTATTTTTTCCTCTTGCTGTTTCTTGCACCCATAGGTGTCAGGGCAAGGAAGGAGAGAAAAATATGGACATTGGCTCTGGTGCTTCCAATTCTCTGATCCCAGGGATTAAATGCTCTGTAAGACCTCCGAGCAGAAATCTATGGGTCTTCTCTTGCTACTTCCTGGCATCAAAGGAGGCATCCTCCTCTCTAATGCTCTCTGCCCGCTGCGTCCAATACAATACAATACAATACAATAGCAGGAAGGGACCTTGGAGGTCTTCTAGTCCAACCCCCTGCCTAGGCAGGGAACCCTATACCGTTCCAGACCAATGGCTATCCAACATCTTCTTTTTTTTTATTTTATTGAAAAAGTTTTATTGGTTTTACAGTTTTTCAATAGGGTGGGGTAAGGGATACAGAAATTTTTTTGAGAGCATTCACGTCAAAGTCGTCGGCCCTTCTGGAACTTCAATATAAATCAATAACAAAACATTGTTCATAACACTACAAAGTGAAAACAAGTACATGTTTCTAAGTTCTCAATTCTATGCTGTCAGTCATTTACAAAAATCCAGATACACATGTTATACAATATTACTCAAAAATCAAAGCAAAGTTATTTTTTTGATCTAAGTCTCTTGGCTATTGGGTCTTCTATCTCACCCTCCGGGCCCCCAGCGGGCGGGGCCGTGGCTCCCTCCGTCCCCCCTGAATCTTCCCCCAGGGCAGAGGAGTGTTTTTTAAGAAAGGCTTCCGCCTCAGCAACTGTTTTAATCCTCACTCTTCCTCCTTCCCAGAACACCAGCATCCCTTCGGGCGTCACCCACTTGAACCAGATCCCGTGGTCAAACAACTTTTTGGACAAGAAGGAAAATTTCCTTCTCGATTCTCTAATCTTTCTAGGGATCTGCTTCAAGATGGTAACCTCCTTTTGTTGGTAAATTAACGGACCCCCCCTTTGCACTTTCAGGATTTCCTCTTTGGTCGACCTTCTAACAAATTTAACAAGTATCTCTCTAGGTACTTCATTTATCCTGGCATATGCAGAATTTATTCTATAGGCTAGGTCAATGTCCCCCCTAATCTCATCCTTGGGTTTCTGTAAATAGTCTGCTAAAATTGTGCTCATGAGATCAGGGAGACATTCACCAGATTCCTCAGAAACATTCTGAAATCTCAAAAAATATGTCATCCTTTCCATATCCATCCTAGACACATGCCCATTTATTTCCACAACCTCATTTGTGACATTTTTAATCTCTCCCTTAGCCCCCGCCAGCCCCCCCTCCAATTCTTCATTCTTCTGTGTGTTCTCCAGCACTTGCTTCCGCGTATCCAATAACTCCTTTTTAAAGTTGATATTTTCTGCCCTCTGAGCCTTGATTTCTTGTACCAAAGTTTGTATAACCGATTCAAGAGAAGCCATCCTTAGTTCTAAGCTTGCCAGTGCTGATTCTTGTGCCATGATTAGCTGTAAAAGTTGGTGCCACTAAAATGGCATTTTTAGGGTGGAGCTGTTAAGGCAGATCAGGAGCCAAAAGTTCAGTTCAAAGTTGTAAAGTTCAGGAACCAAGAGAGAAACAATTTTCCAAATCAATAAGTATAATAACGAAGGCACTCCAGAAAAGAAATCACAAATCCAAAAAATTTTTTTTACTTTAGTAACCAGAGGAAGTCCAAGTCACAAAGAGACGCTGGAAATTTTCCATAAGTAAAATAGTCATTCAGGGACAAAGAGAAGCCATCTTCCGCCGTCCAAGCTCAAGGCCCAAAGGGGAGAGTGGTTAAAGAAATTGTTTCAGCCAGACCTAGAAACTCTGTTGCAAATCAAGCCGCAAATCACTTTCCCTTGTACAAACAGTCCGGATTGAAAATATCCGCTTCCTCGCAGCGAGGAGCCATTTTCAAGCGCCGCTTAAATCCGAGGGGGTTTAACACCCCCCCTCCAAGTCCCCTCCAAGTCCTTTCAGCCAGGCTGACAGCAGAAAAAAAAAGTTTTAAATCACTCACTCTCCCCTTCGTAGTCAAAGCCCCAGGCAGCCTTCCAACCCAGGCGATCCTCTCTCTCCATGTTAACGAATGGTGCCGTCTGCCTTTGGCGAAGGGAAATCCCCCTGCAGCATGTCCTCCTTCACCTGAGCCGAAGACAAGGGTTGCTGCCCCACTGCCGTGGGGGGAGCGGCCAAGGCAAGCCGGCCCTATGGAAGACCCCCGAAAAAACGGGGCGTCTCGCCCCCGTGAGGGGGCAGAAAAAGCAACAAAACGGCGAGCGAGCGCTAGGCTCGCCCGTCGCCGCTGGAGCCGGAACCGGAACGCTATCCAACATCTTCTTAAAGACTTGCAGTGTTGAGGCATATTAATAATAATAATAATAATAATAATAATAATAATAATAATAATAATAATAATAATAATAATAATAATAATAATAATAATAATAATATTTCCACGATGTAGAAAAGATGTGGAGACTCTAGAAAGAGTGCAGAGAAGAGCCACAAAGAGGATTAGGGGACTGGAGAGTAAAACATATGAGGAACGGTTGCAGGAATTGGGTATGTCTAGTTTAATGAAAAGAAGGACCAGGGGAGACATGATAGCAGTCTTCCAATATCTCAGGGGTTGCTCCAAAGAAGAAGGAGTCAAACTATTCTCCAAAGCACCTGAGGGCAGAACAAGAAGCAATGGGTGGAAACTCATCAAGGAGAGAAGCAACTTAGAACTGAGGAGAAATTTCCTGGCAGTGAGAACAATGAATCAGTGGAACAGAAGTTGCCTCCAGAAATTGTGAAGAGTCGTTGGCTTACCTGAACGATCTTCTCTGTGAGCTGCGAGGAGAGGCCAACAATGGGTTAATCCTGCCTTTCTGCCCTTCTGGACTGGATTGATTTTCTTTAAAGCCACGCCTCCTTCCGTTTGCTTGCCAGAATTTCAATTTAGGCGTGGACTAGTAGTCGTCTGGTTGGTTCCTTTATTGTCGTAGGCTTTAATGCCATTACTTCTGTCAACTATAATACAGTAACACAAACGTTTAACAACATACAACTTGAGGAATCTACGAGCTAGGGCGGGGTTGGCCTCTCCTCGCAGCTCACAGAGAAGATCGTTCAGGTAAGCCAACGACTCTTCTCCTGTGAGCTGCTTGGAGAGTCCAACAATGGGAAAATGCCCAAGCTAAATATTCCCAGGGCGGGAAAAACTGTCTCTGGTAGATTCCGTAGACAAATGCACCTGTTGCAACACTCTGCGCCCAAAGGCCGCCTCTGAAGATGCAAACTTGTCCAATCTGTAGTTACGTACAAACTGGGACGGGGAAGCCCAAGTGGCCGCCCTGCAGATCTCGTCAAGCGATGCCTGGGTTGCCCAGGCCGCCGAGGTTGCCGCGCTTCTGGTCGAGTGAGCTGTGATGCGGTGAGGTACCCTCTGGCGTTGAAGTTCATAAGCTGAGGCGATGCAGCTACGTAACCATCTGCCGATGGTGGCTGGTGAGGCCTTCTGGCCCATGTTGCGGGGCTGGAAGGTGACGAATAGGGCCTCAGACCGCCGATAGGATGCGGTGCGTGTTATATAGTACTTAAGTGCACGCCTGGCGTCGAGCTTGTGCCATCGCCGCTCTCTGGGATGTGTCGGTCTTGGACAAAAATTCGGTAGGACGATCTCCTGGGTCCGGTGGAAAGTTGAGTTGACCTTGGGGATGAATGTGGGATCGAGCCGTAAGGTCACCCTGTCCTCATGGATGATGCAGAGGTCGTCTCTGACAGATAAGGCTGCCAGCTCCGAAATACGGCGTGCCGAGGTGATGGCCACTAGGAAGGCCGTCTTCACGGTAAGACGCTGTAGGTCGCAAGTGCGTAGGGGCTCGAACGGCGGGTCAATCAGTGCCCTTAGCACCACGTGTAGGTCCCACGTGGGGTACCTGTGAACTACCGGTGGTCGGATGTTGGTAGCTCCTCTTAGGAAGCCCCTGACCCCTGGGTGTCTAGCCAGGGATGAGTAGGAGTCGAAGGCTAGCACGGTTGAGAGTGCGGCCGTCTGGCACCTGAGCGTGTTGGCAGCCAGCCCTTGCTCCAGACCTCGCTGAAGAAAGTCCAGCACGTCAGGGATGGAGGCTGAGATGGGTTCGACTCCCCTGGAGCTGCACCAAGCTACGAAGGTCTTCCAAGTGGCATCGTATATCCTGGTGGTCGAGCCTCGTCGCGAGGCCTGGATGGTCCGGATGACCCCTTCGGAAAACTGTGCTCTTTCTAGCAGTTGCCTTTCACATGCCAGGCGGTCAGTTGCAGCCAGTGTGGCTCCGGATGCTCGATGGAGCCCTGCACGAGTGACACCTCCCCCTGCGGAATCCTCCACGGCTTGACCACGGAGAGGCTCACTAGGTCTGCGAACCAGGCTCTCCTGGGCCAGTAAGGGGCTATCACTATGACTTCTGCCTGTTCCTTGAGTATCTTCCGGACCAGGCCCGGCAGGAGCGGGAGTGGAGGGAAGGCATACAGGAGGCCCGGGGGCCAATGGCACCTGAGGGCGTTGACTCCCTCCGCCCCCTGGCACCGGTACCTGGTGAAATACCTTGGAACTTGAGCGTTTGCTGTTGATGCGAACAGGTCTACTGCTGGTTGACCGAACCTCTGCGTGATGCTGGAGAAGAGGTTCGGGTGCAGTTGCCACTCTGAGTTGTCGATGGTGGCCCTGCTCAACCAGTCCGCCTGGATGTTGCTCTCGCCCGAGATGTGTTCGGCTCTGATCGAGGCCAGGTGTCTCTCCGCCCACAGGCCTAGCCGTTCTGCTTCCTCCATCAGCGACTTGGACCGGGTGCCCCCCTGTCGGTTGATGTGGGCCTTGGTGGACACATTGTCCGTGAGCAGTAGCACGTGGCAGTTCTTGATCCTCGGGCGGAAGTGGAGAAGTGCTAGGCGCGCAGCTCTGAGCTCCAGCCAGTTGATGCTGTGTTTGAGTTCCTCGGGTGACCATTTCCCTTGCGCCACCTGCTGGTCCAGGTGGGCACCCCAGCCGTAGAGACTGGCGTCTGTGGTGATGACGGTCCGTTCTGGCTCTCGAAAGAGGCATCCCTTGGCCAGGGACCTCGCTGTCCACCACCCTAGAGACGCTCTGACCTTGTCTGGGACTGGTACGTGTCTGGGTGAGTCGCTCTCCCTGGCTCGCTGGTGTGGTAGGAGGCACCACTGCAGATGTCTCGAGTGGAGGCGCGCCCAAGGCACAATGGAGAGGCAAGATATCATCTTCCCGAGGAGCTGTGACAGGAGCACGATGGGGGCGGTTCCTGATGATCCTACCCTCAGCGCCAGTGGGATCAGGCTGTTCGCCCGCTCTGGAGACAGATAGACGCGGCCGGAGATGGTGTCTATGACCGCTCCCAGATGTGTCAGACTGGTGGTAGGGCTCAGGTGGCTCTTCTTCAGGTTGATGGAGAACCCGTGATGTTCGAGGGTCCTCATGGTCAGCCGGAGATCCCTGAGCGCCTGCCGGTGGCTGGACGACTGGATCACTATGTCGTCTAGGTACGCCTGTAATCTGACTGGCCGCGCCCTGAGGGACGCCAGGACCGCGGCAAGGATCTTCGTGAAGGTCCTCGGAGCGGACGACAGGCCGAAGGGAAGGGCCCTGTACTGGTAATGCTGGCCCGCATAATAGAACCTGAGGAATCTGCGGTGCGTCTCCCGGACTGGAATGTGTAGATAGGCCTCCTGAAGGTCTATCGAGGTCAGCAGGTCTCCTGTCCGGATGCAGCTCAGGATGGACTGGAGAGACTGCATTTTGAAGCGCCTGTATGCCAGGTGCTTGTTCAACAGCTTTAGGTCTAGGATCCCCCTCCATCCTCCCGAGTTCTTGGGGACCAGGAACAGGATGGAGTAGAAGCCTGACCCTGCCTGCTCTGCCGGAACCGGCTCTATGGCGTTTATCCCCCTCAGGTGCGCCACCTCCTGTTCCATCAGAGACCTCTTGAGGGGAGAGGATGGGGTGGGGCAGCGGATGAATCGCCTGGGAGGCATGGAGAGGAATTCCAGGGTGAGCCCTAACCTGATGGTCTGTAGGACCCATTGATCCGACGTGGTTTGCTCCCAGGCCGCCTGAAACAGCTGCAGGCGGCCCCCTATGGGAGCGTCCGTCGGGGAGTCACTTGAACCTTCGGAAGGGACGGGAACCGGATCCACCTCTGAAGGGGCGTCTGGAGAAGGATTGCTGTCTGCCTCTGTCCCTGAAGGAGTGGCGGTCCTGCCCCCTATCTGGTCCCTGGTTAAAGGGCCGATGGAACTGCCCTGAACTGGTGGAAGGTTCTGTGTTCCGAAAGGACTGCTTTCGAAAGGAACCCGACCTCTTGTGGTCCGCCTTCTTGTAGACCGAAGGCATGACCTTCTTCTTGTCCCTGTTTTCCACCAACACCGGGTCAAGGACCTCGCCAAACAGTTTCCCCCCTTTATAGGGAGCGGAAGCGATCTTCCACTTTGAGCGCATGTCCGCGTTCCAGTGGCGGAGCCAAAGCAGCCTCCTGGAGGTTACATTGGAGGCCAGGGCTCTAGAGGCGAACTTTGCAGAGCTCAGGGTGGCGTCGGCGGTGTAAGAGACACCTGCCATTATCTTTCTCAGCTCCTGCCTAGCTCTAGCATCCCCTGCTGGAACCTTCGCTAACAGCTTTCGGAGCCACTTAAGAGTGGCTCTGGACATGAACGAGGCTGAGGTGGCCGTCTTGATGGCCCAGGCAGCCGCCATGTGGGTCTTGTGGCATGCCCTCTCCGACCTCTTGTCCTCCGCCTTGAGACCTTCCAAGAGGTCAGGGGGTAGCACTGACGTGGATGTGAGAGCCTGCACTGGGGCATCTACCGGGGGTAGCTTGAGTAGGTCCTCCAGGGGAGCGTCAACTGTGTACAGCTGTCTGTCAATGTTACTGTGCGAGGCAGCTGTGCCTGGCTGTGCCCACTGTTTCTGAATTAGGTTAAGAAACATCTTTGGTACGGGGACTATCTCCTGGGTCTCCTCTGGCTCCTCAAATAGTCCCTCATCATCCTCAGACTCCACCTCAGTGGTGGGTGTGGGGGTGGTAACCGTCATGCGGGTGGAAACCTTGGCCTTCGTTAAGATGGTTTTGAAGGAGGAGCAATGGAATAAACCCTTGAAGGCGGGCTTCTCTGGGACAGCTTGCTCATCCCCTGAGAATTCTTGCTCTGGGAGCAGATCATCCTCCACAGTGGAATCCCCGCTGTCCAGCGAGGAATGAGGGGAGGGGGATCTTGGAGCTTCTTGGCTTCCAGATGCTCTGGATCTACTGCGCCCCCTGGGGCGCTTGGTCTTTTGCTTAATGCCATCTGCAATGCCCTGGGCGATAGCCCTGTTAATGATGGCTTGCAATTCTGAGGATATCACAGTCCCTTGGCACTCCTCAGCTCTGGGCCTCTTGGGGGGCCTCTCTGGCACAGGTGGGGGGGTAATCCTTCTGGAGGAGGCTAAACTCTCTTCCTGAAACAGGTCCTCATCTCCTAGCAAGGAGGGTTCTGGGGAGTCATCAGAGGAGAATTCTTCTTCTTCCTCTTCTCTGACTATCTGGGGGATGGGTACTGTTGGGATACTGGGATCCACTTGAGCCCTCCCCTCTGGATCCTCTATGGGGTCTTCGTTGGCCCTTCTTTGGGCCTTCTCGAATTCTTTTTCAAGGGCCTTTTGCCGCCTGGAGGCAGCCCTGTCTTGGGCCTTGTCCTGCCTCTTCCCCCCTGCCTTGCTCAGGGCTTCAGCTGCGGCCCTGCTGGCCTGTCTCACAAGCCCCCTGCTGGTGGATGGCCCTGGCTGCTCAGAATCTTGGGGAGCTCTCTCCGACATTTTGGGCCCCAGTAACTCACCACTCGAAGATCGCTGGTCACAAGGGGCTTCAGCCAGGTATCCTGATCCGCAGGCTTGAGGATGGCAAGGTGGAGCAGCAGATCAGCTTGCAAGCAAGACTCAAGGGCTGCCTCCGCAGGAGCAGGTCTGCACCGAGCTGAGGAAAGTCTGCCGGATCTGGGCCGGACAGAGATCTTTCCCCCGCTTCTCGCCTGGAGCCGGCCCAAAAGGAATCTTGTAGAAAAAATGGATGAAAAAATCCAAACGGAAAAAAAGTTTTTCTTCCTCTTTAAAAATGCGGCTCCGCACGCGTTTTAAATGGCGCGCCTTGCCGCTTGCCGGTCGGAAAAAACACAGTCCTCCGGAAGAGGAGGAGCGGCCCTTCACGCCGCTTCCGGCTTCTCTATGGTTTCTGGCGCCCGCCAATGGCCGATCAGCCTCCAAAATGGCGGGCGCGATTCAAACGGACGGCGCGAAGCCGTCCTGTTTGATTCCTGAAAAAATGAAGAGCCTGCAGCTGCCGCTGCGAGGGGCTCAGGCTTGGCCGGTCCGGCGATCTGGGACGTCAGCGGCAGGGCTCCTCGCCACTGACCGAGACGTCTCTTGGCTCCCAGGTCGATCCTCACCTGGGGCCAGGTGAATGGACCCACGCGCGCCCGGGCGAACCCAGGTCGCGTCGGGTCTGCGGCAGCTGGTGAGTCGCAGAGCTTCACCAGCTGCTAGCTGTAGAAAAAATTCCTAAATAAAATAATTTAAAATAAAAAATACTCTACTTGGAGAGTCCAACTAAATGTTCTGAATCTCTTAGGGAGAACCAACAGAACGCGTCCTGGGCATTCAGACTGGATTGAAATTCTGGCAAGCAAACGGAAGGAGGCGTGGCTTTAAAGAAAATCAATCCAGTCCAGAAGGGCAGAAAGGCAGGATTAACCCATTGTTGGACTCTCCAAGCAGCTCACAGGAGAATGCCTCAACACTGCAAGTCTTTAAGAGGATGTTGGGTAGCCATTTGTCTGAAATGGCATAGGGCTACTACCTAGGCAGAGGGTTGGACTAGAAGACCTCCAAGGTCCCTTCCAACTCTGCTATTGTATTGTATTGTATTGTATTGTATTGTATTGTATTGTATTGTATTGTATTGCAATTATTATTACGATGCAACTGGACTCTAAATGGAATACCCATCTCCAGATGGTACTTACACCTCTGAAGAGTGCCAATTATTTATTTATTCTCTAGGTAAGAATAACAACCTCTCTGAGAACACCTGTGTTACAGTTACAGACCAACGAAGAGTCTGACTATCTGGGATTCATTTTCTGCAAGGGAAAGAATAGGATCATCTATGCTTTAAATTTAACCAAAGCTCTAGGGACAAAAAAAGATTTGGGTGGGAGGCTGGGTAGTAAAAGGGTGGGCTCTCTGTTCAGCAGAAACCTCAGCAGGCTAAAGAAAAACGTCAAAAGACATCCGTTGGATAAAAAGGGGAAGCTTGAGGAAAAATTAGGATCCAAAGGGCAGAGGGTTTGAGGCAGAAATACAGGAAATGGGGAAACGATCGAACAGAAATGGAAAAGGGGCAGAGTAGGGCAACCAGAAGGATGAGGGGGCTGGAACCCCTTCCTTACCATCTGAGGCTGCAACGGCTGGGCCTCTTCACTCTAGAACGACAGCGCCTGAGAGGTGACCTGATTGAAGTCTATAAAATCATGCACGGTGTGGACAAAGTAGAAAAGGAAAAACTGTTTTCCCTATCGCACGACACTAGAACTAGGGGGCACTCCATGAAACTTTTGATAGCTAGACCTCCAACAAATAAGAGGAAGTACTTTTTCACCCAGAGGATCCCTGGTCTATGGAACTCCCTGCCAGAAGAAGTGGTGACAGCTGTCAGTCTCGACACCTTTAAGAAAGGATGAGAGGAGTTCATGGAGAACAAGGGTATCAATGGCTATCATGATGGATGCCCAAGGACACCCTCCGGGTTGGAGAGATAGGCAGGAGATCTCTCAATGCCATTTGCAGGGAATCACAAGCAGGTGAAGACATCTGCTTGGGAAGACCCTGAAGCAAATGGGGAGCCACTGTGGGAGACAGAAGGCTAGACTGGATGGGCTGTGGCCTCTTCCAGCAAGGCTGTTCTTATGAAAGTTCTTTTAAAAATCCTTAGCATCCTTATCTGGTCTGGAAAGACTATATTCTTTGAGTTAAGAAGGAAAGCAGGTATGTCAGGAAACACGCAGAATTAAAAAAGATTGGACAAGTAAGTAATAAATTGTTGAGCAGGATTATTATTTTTTTTAAAAGGATGATGTAAGAGATGAAAAGCAATATTTTTTAGCACTAGGGTGGGTGAATTAATGTTTGGATTGGAATCCAAAAGGCACTATAAACAAGATTGGGATATCAGGGTCCTCTATGGAGAAGAGCGGGATATAAATATGATTAAAAAATAAATAAAAAAAAATCCGGGAGACCTTGGCAAAACCCTTCTCAGCTTTTGCCGAAAGTGACCTAGGAAAAATCTAAAGAGTCACTAGCGGTGAAGATGACTCTCGAAAAGGTTTTATCTTGAAAGTTCAGACAAGGCCCTAACAATGAGTCATGATGTATTATTGGTAGAGGAGCAGAGGGAATACAAAAGGCAGTTCAATAGAAATAGACTGCCCGACAGAAAATCAAGGGGTCTGTGACCATTGCATTACAGCCGTACCTGTAAGAGATGCATGCAAGAAGAAGGATCCTGCCAATTGGACCTCTACTGATATTGACAGCAGTATGAATTCATGTGCCCAAACCACAAGGAAAGTTAAGGCAGGGGTCTCCAACCTTTGCAATTTTAAGTCTGAAGGACCTCAGCTCCCAGACTTCTCCAGCCAGCTTTGCTGGAATGGACTCTGGCTTCTTCTCTTAGCACAGTCTGGGAGCTGAAGTCCTTCAGACTTAAAGTGACAAAGGTTGGAGACCCTTGAGCAGTGGTGGGTTTCAATTTTTTTTAGAACCTACTCTGTAGGTGTGGCCTATTTTGTGGGCGTGGCTTGGCAGTCATGTCATAGGGTGGGAGTGGCCACCTTTTAAAATGTGGTGAAACTCATTTAACAACGCTCTTGCTTAGCAACCAAAATTTTGGACTCAATTGTGATGATAAATTCTTTCTTTCTTTCTTTCTTTCTTTCTTTCTTTCTTTCTTTCTTTCTTTCTTTCTTCTTTCTTTCTTTCTTTTCTTCCTTCCTTCCTTTCCTTTCCTTTCCTTTCCGTTGGGTCACTGGCAGCGGCGGGCCAGATTTACTTCCAGGTACGCTGGTGGAACCCCCTCTCACCGGTTCTCTAAATTTCACCAACCGGCTCTCGCGAGTAGGTGCGAGCCTGCAGAAACCCACCACTGCCCCTGAGTGACGTGAATTTTAAGTATCGATTTGAACTAATGAGACAATTTCATAATGGTTGGCAGTAGCTTTCCTTGCCCTCCTGTAGTTTCTGCTTCTTCCCACGTCCTCCTAGGGAAGATTCGCAAAACATCTAAAAATGGGAACTTAACCAATGTGCAAAGCCCTTAGAAAACAAGCAAGTTTAAAGCATATTTTTTTTCCAGGCTCTTCTTATGTCTCAAAACTCCAGCACGCCTTTCAGACAACCTGATCTGAAATTTCTCAACATCTTCAAGATGTTTGCAACTCATTTTCCCCCCCCATAAAATATTCATAGCTAGCCGTTCCCGGCCACACATTGCCGTGGCCCAGTTTGGTTAAATGGCCAATCTGTGTATAAATCACACACAAACACGTACACACAACCATGGTATATTCCCCAACCTACCTACCTACTGTATTTCTCCCTCCCTCTCTCTATCTGTCTACCTATCTACCTACCTACCTAACCTACCGTATTTCTCCCTCTCCCTCTATCCCTCTACCTACCTACTGTATTTCTCCCCCCTCTCTCTATCCCTCTACCTAACTATCTACTGTATTTCTCCCTCTCTATCCCTCTCCCTATCTACCTACCTACCTAACCTACCATATTTCTCCCTCTCCCTCGCTATCCCTCTCCCTACCTACCTACCTAAGTACCATATTTCTCCCTCTCCCTCCCTCTCCCTACCTACCTACCAACCATATTTCTCCCTCTCCCTCTCTATCCCTCTCCCTACCTACTTACCTACTGCATTTCTTCCTCCCTCCCTCTCTCTATCCCTATAGCTGCCTACCTACCTACCTACTGTATTTCTCCTTGAAATACAGTAGGTATTATGACATTTTGTATTATGTCATCCTGTGGCTCACTGCTCTCTCTGTATCCAGCTATCTATATTTTTTACATTTCCATTGCGTGTACCTGGCACAGGTGTGACATCTACACAATCTATAACTATCATTGGTGCCGTACTTGAAAGGAACGTTGTGTGAAAATTTGGAAGCGATCGGTGCGGTACTTTCAGAGATTAGCGGTTTTGAACAAACTCATAGTTACATTTTTATTTATATAGATATTCATGAGAATAAGGTATGGAACTTACCTGACTCATCATCGTGAGAGAAAGGTATGGCTCTCTTATGGGAGAATAACTTTCTTGCTCAAACCACCCAGCAAATCATTTATGATTCCATTCTGCTAGAGGTGCAACTTAATTTCACCTGGAACCTGGGCATCACCTTCAGGACCGAAAACAGAGGAATAGGCCATAAAAAATGAATTGCTACAAGTGGCTGAAAGATTCCCCATCCCAGAATGACAGGCCTTAAGGCTGGATAAAGGCAACATAGAGAGGAGGGCATGGCATATCTGCAAAGAAGCCATCAATTCACAGCTTTCCTTCCACACCCCCACCCAACTGCCCAGTACTCCAGACACTAACTAATGAGGTATTGATCGTTGCCTCAGCAATTTAGAATAATAGAAGAGAAATGGAAACTCTGAAATGGAACACAGCCTTCTAGCTTTAATTAAAATGTGTTAAAAGGTGCAATTAATGGAAGCCCGAAGTGCTGAGCATATAAACAAGGTATATAGGTAACTCCAAATGAGGGTTTAATTGAGCAATCACCTAGCCTTGTCCCTATAATTCTAAGAGACAGCTTGGCCCAGATACCGCTCATTACTATGTATGTCTCTTTTCTTATTGGTGGAGAAAAGCCATTAAGCTGGAAAAGGCAGAATGTTCTGATATTAATGTTAGAAACTGTCCATCTTGAAAGTTCCTGCAGATGTTTTATGTAGTGTTATCAAATCCAAACAATGTATTCTACTGGTATAATGAAAAGATGTCACTGTAATATATCTAACAACTCACTGATTTCTCTGTAACAAGCAACACCAGAACAAGAGAAGATGTGCTATTTGAAGAAAGCACCAGGCATCAATACAGACCCAAGTCTTATGATTTGAAATGTGACAGATTGTGATAACAGAAACTTAGGCAGCTAAAAATATGGAAGAGGGTGTAGTAGAAGGCCTGAGAACCAAGATTCCAACATTTTGCCACAAAACTAAGAAGCAAAACCAAGGTTTGATTCTGTGCTGTAATTCTCACCCATATTAAGAAACACGGACAGTACTTGAGTATACAGTGATCCCTCGTTTTTCGCGGCTTCATGTTTCGCGGCTTCAGTGCTTCGCAGGTTTTTCAAAAATACAGAATAGAAACAAAATGCATCGGTAGGAGGCAAGCGCCCCCTAGTGCTTGCTTTAAACGATGTCCACCAACTCAAGTTTCCGGTGCGAATCATACTTTGCGGTTTTTCAGTTTTTGCGGAAGGTTCCGGTCCCCATTAACTGCGAAAAACAAGGGATCACTGTATAGGAGTAAGAAAATAAGCATATAAAGCAGGGGTCTCCAACCTTTGCAACTTTAAGTCTGAAGGACTTCAGCTCCAACCTTTGCACCTTTAAGTCTGAAGGACTGCAACTTTAAGTCTGAAGGACTTCAGCAAAGCTGGCTGGAGAAGTCTGGGAGCTGAAGTCCTTCAGACTTAAAGTTGCAAAGGTTGGAGACCCCTGATATAAAGCATGTAAAAGTCACATACAATGAGTCATATGCATCCTTCAGCTATGGCATAAAAAGCAAGTGAAATATGTGGATTCACAAGACTATTTTTCACATAGATTGTTTCTTCCTTCTAAGGAAGCAAAACAGCCCTAAATTCTTGACTATTTCAATTTCTCCCCAGTGAGTGTTTGAATTTTGGGGGTGGGGAGGAAATGCATGGCTGTCATGCAACGTGTAAGAGTCTATATTTCTGAATCAATGGTGGATAATAATCTTTCTTCCCCTAGGGCAGGGCTGTCAAACTGGCAGCCCGCTGTCTGGATGCGTCATGTGCAGGCCACGTCCATCCCATGGCTTTTCTGATAAAGGACCTAAGTCGCAGAGCCTTTTATCATTAAACTGTATTAGCCATGTATAATGTAAGCAATAAAGTTCACAAAATAACAATGGCAGCCTGCAAAATACCCGCAAAAGGTTTTGGAAAGGTTTACTTCGAATTGAAAGACCAAGAGTGGAGTTAAACAGCCTTACCAGCATTCAAAGGGTATTTTATTTTATTTATTAAATTTATACCCCGCCCTTCTCCAAAAGGACCCAGGGCGGCACACAGGAATTTAAAAGTACATACAAAATCAAGTAAAAAATGTAAAAAACTTATTTAATAACCGTCCTGCGCTAAAACCAAATTAAAATCCCCAAAATTTAAAAACTGTCTAAAATAGTCATTATGGAGGTTACGCTAGGCCGGCTAGATGAAACAAATGTGTCTTTAGACACTGGCGGAAGAGGCGGAGGTCGGAGATGGTATGGAGTTCACGGTGTAGCTCCTTCCAAAGGGCAGGGCCCGCCACAGAGAAGGCTCTTCCCCTGGGTGTCGCCAGTCGGCATTGTCCGGCCGACGGCACCCTGAGAAGGCCCTCTCTGTGGGAGCGGATCGGCCGAAGGGATGTATGGGGCAGGAGACGGTCTCGCATGTAACTAGGTCCCGAGCCATGGAGCACTTTAAAGATAGTCGTCAAAACCGAAAACACAGATTGTATAGAGCCAGCAAATAACTTTGTATCTGTCAGAGCCCTCTTGCAGGATGGTTGAGAGGGAGGGCAAGATTAAAGACTTACTTTTTCCAACAGGCCGGCCTGGCCCAATTTACCCCACCTAGCCTATAGTCTGAAGCGAAATTGTTTTAATTGGTTTTAAGGGGAAATAGTTTGAATGATTTTATAAATTTTAGCACAGGGATAATAATTGAATCTGGTTTTAAATTTTATAAATTGTTATGTTTATATGTTTTTAATTTCCTGTGCACCGCCCCGAGTCCCTTCGGGGAAAGGGAGAAGGTCTATAAATCTAATAAAGTAAGTAAGTAAGTAAGTAAGATCACAAAACGAGAGATGCCCCAAAACGAAGGCATTGTCTGCAGCCACCTCCCAATTTTTCCATTCTACCAAAAATACCTCTAGGACCCACAGTATGTAGTTGCCAGAAGCATGGTTTAAAACAGTGGTAGCCAACCTGGTCCCTACTGCCCCCTAGTGGGCGTTCCAGCTTTCATGGTAGGCAGTAGGGGTTTTGTCCAATACTGAAGCACTTTCCTTTTTTAAATTTAATCGACTTCCCTACTTTATAAATCGCCATGACTGTGGAACCGGTGGGTGGTTAGAATATTTTACTACTAACAGAGAGACAAAAGTGGGCGGTAGGTATAAAAAGGTTGACTACCCCTGGTAGATAGATAGATAGATAGATAGATAGATAGATAGATAGATAGATAGATAGATAGATAGATAGATAGATAGATAGATAGATAGATAGATAGATAGATAGATAGACAGACAGAGATGAGAGATAGAGAGAGAGATAGTTATAGGTCAGTGGTAGTCAACCTGGGCCCTACCGCCCCCTAGTGGGCATTCCAGCTTTCATGGTGGGCGCTGGGGGTTTTGACCGATACTGAAGCACTTTCCTTTTTTAAGTTTAATTGACTTCCCTACTTTATAAATCACCATGACTGTGGAACCGGTGGGCGGTTAGAAAATTTTACTACTAACAGAGATACGAAAGTGGGCGGTAGGTATAAAAAGGTTGACTACCCCTGGTTTAAAATATAAAGTAAATTTGGTTTAATTTTTAAAACGGATATTTTTGCTGGAGGGGGGGGGAGTGACATTGAATTATGGTTTACACTGCAGTTTTTTGGCAACATTTTTAGACGTGTTTTTCCCTTGCCTACATCCTAAGGCTGAGAGTGTGTGACTGGCCCACGGTCATCCAGCTGGCTTTGTGCCTAAGATGGGTCTATACCTCACCACTTCCCAGTCTGTAGGCTGGTGTTTTAACTGTTATACCTCACTGGCTCCCTTTAAAATACATTAGACTCTAGTAATTTGTTGGTGGGCAGAATGTTACTTCCAGCCATTAAGGACCTGGTGCCTAATCCAACTTTGGTTGCTATTTTAAGAGCCAGCAGCATTCTGAGTTGCACTAGGTTGACACTAATTAAATTTTCCCAATAGCGAACATAGGATCTACAGACGTTGCTTTGAAATCGGATAGGCCTCCTATCTAGAGAGGTTTCTGAAAAACCCATTTGTGGCTGGATTCAGCTGATGCAATATGCCAAACAGCATTATTCTTGGTTAAATGCAATGCCTTACTGTTCTTTCCCATGGGCTGAATCCCTCAGTGCACGCAGGCTTGGCTGCTTGCCACTGCTTAATTACGAGATAAGTGAATGCTTTGGCTAAGAGCCCAGACAACTCACGTAATCCCAAACACGACTAGAAGGCTCAGGCTTTCTGGAATACTGAAGTTCAATCAGTTGCTTCCTGCAAATGTCCCCTCCCAACGTCTCACCTATAAGCGCTCTTGGGAGGGGCCACTCAGCAACCACCTGGTGCCGAATCATCATCTGTGAGCCTGCCTATGACGTAATGGCCCTGCTCACTCTGGCATAAGGGACAAACTGCCTCTGATCCTCCCCACTGCTCCATGACTCAGGCGCCTCCTGGTGGCCAACCAGCCTCTCTGAGTCCTGCTCTGATGCTGAGCCCTCCTCCAGGCCTCCCTCCTCCTCCAGAGTAGACTCATAGGGCTCTTCGTGAGAAGAGTCCGTCAGCACCTCATCCAGAGCCAGCTGGGCCACAACACCTTACTATTCTGTATAATTGGTGGACAAATAAATTTGAGGAGAGACAGCAGACCACATTGTACTAACTATACTTCACTGTGATGCTAAAATTGCTCTAACACAGGGCGTCAAACTCATGTTGTCACGGTTGCGTCATGTGACGCATCACAAATCCCTCCCCCACTTTCGCTAAACCAGCATGGCCAGTGTGCGATGCATCCAGCTGGCAGGCCACAAGTTTGACAGCCCTGCTCCAATGCTTCTGTTCAAATTTCCTGACAGTTAGAACAATTAATCAGTTGTGAATGCCCCAACACTGGAAGTCTTTAGGAAGATGTTGGATAGCCATTGCTTCATTGCGTTTCAGGCATTTACCACCCAGACAGCAGGCTCCCTTTGCAATTGGGGGCATTTGGGGAAGACAGCAGGGGAATGGGGGGGGAGGGTGGCGGAGGAGCTGCTTTCAAGCCATTGGAAAATATATCCAATCCAACTTTGTGTCTGTGTGTGTTTGTTTGAGAGAGAGTGAATGAGAGAGGGAAGGGGGTAGAAGAGATAGTCCAATTCAACTTCTCTCTCTCTCTCTCTCTCTCTCTCTCTCTCTCTCTCTCTCTCTCTCTCTCTCTCTGTATTTGAGAGGGTGGGGAGGGAGGGAGAGAGGGAGGAAGGAGCGGAAGGGAGAAGAAAAAGAAAGAAGGAAACTTCTTTCGCAAAGTAGAAAAACAAATGCTGTCGCTTTAAATCGGAACTGAGCATGCCTGGCTGTGGAAGTATGGGAGTTGAAGTCCACCAGTCTAAAATTTTTTGAAACCCACCCCTGGATCACTGCCTCACCAGCCTTAAATCTCACTGCACGTTACTGCACTGCACAGTCTTCCCAACGGCATGTCCATCTGACTCCAGGGCAGCCATAGCACTCACAACAACTTTTCAAATGTCCAAATAGAGTCTCTGCCGCAAAAGACATCTCATGCTTTGTTTAGGTTAGGCTTAGCACACGGTAACGTCTGAGCCCAGTCAGTGTGGGTTGTAAACCTTGCATTAATTGTTTTGCATTGACTCAGGCAACAGTAATGCGTTCATTGAATTATGGTGGACAAAACATGGCTGTCAGCCTCTGCTTTGCCACTTGATTTTGGCTGCCATGGAAATGGGGAGGAGGGGGTCTGGTATTTGGGCTGGGAATAATTGGTGCAGGATTGACATAAAGAAAAGGAGATGATTCTCCCCATCTTCTGCGCATGCTGATGGCCGATGCTTGGACCTGGTCAAGGGCCAACCGACCTGCATTCCAACCTGATGATGCTTCTTGGAAGTGCAACCCTACATGACACTTAAGGGATTTGCAGATTGGGCAATGGGATGGGGGTTGTTGGGGAGGGGAGGGGCTTGGGCAGGGGTGGGTTTCAAATTTTTTAGAACCTACTCTGTAGGTGTGGCCTATTTTGTGGGCGTGGCTTGGCAGTCATGTGACAGGGTAGGAGTGGCCACCTTTTAAAATGTGGTGAAACTCATTTAACAACGCTCTTGCTTGGCAACCAAAATTTTGGACTCAATTGTGATGATAAATTCTTTCTTTCTTTCTTTCTTTCTTTCTTTCTTTCTTTCTTTCTTTCTTTCTTTCTTTCTTTCTTTCTTTCTTTCTTTCTTTCTTTCTTTCTTTCTTTCTTTCCTTCCTTCCTTCCTTTCCTTTCCTTCCCGTTGGGTCACTGGCAGCGGCGGGCCAGATTTACTTCCAGGTACGCCGGTGAAACCCCCTCTCACCGGTTCTCTAAATTTCACCAACTGGTTCTCACAAGTAGGTGCAAACCTGCAGAAACCCACCCCTGGGCTTGGGCAAATGTTTAATATGTATGATTCGGCTCATTTCTGCCTCAGAACCTTGATCCACTTGGCTGCTATCTTTCCATAGCAAATATATTTTATTAAAGTTTATACAGATATTAAAAAAGAAAAGAAACCCACGCACCCACCCCTTTATGCATTCATACCAACCTTTCCCTCAAACATCCCCTACGGATGTATTCACATTGGCAGAACTGTTTATGCAGCCTAGAACTAACAGTTCTAGGCTGCATCAACAGAGGGAGAGAATCAAGATCACGTGAAGGGTTAATACCACTTTTGTAATGCCTTGGTAAGGCCACACTTGGAATACGGCATTCAGTTTTGGTCGCCATGATGTAGAAAAGACGTGGAGACTCTGGAAAGAGTACAGAGAAGAGCAAGAAAGAGGATGAGGGGACTGGAGGCTAAAACATATGAGGAACGGTTGCAGGAACTGGGGATGTCTACTTTAATGAAAAGAAGGACTAGCGGAGACATGATAGCAGCCTTCCAGCATCTCAGGGGTTGTCACAAAGAAGAGGGAGTCAAGCTATTCTACAAGGCATCTGAGGGCAGAACAAGAAGCAATGGGTGGAAACTAATCAAGGAGAGAAGCAACTTAGAACTGAGGAGACATTTCCTGACAGTGAGAACAATGAATCAGTGGAACAGAAGTTGCCTCCAGAAGTTGTGAATGCCCCAACACTGCAAGTCTTCAAGAAGATGTTGGATAGCCATTTGTCTGAAATGGTATAGGGCTTCCTGCCTAGGCAGGAGGTTGGACTAGAAGACCTCCAAGGTCCTTTCCAACTCTGCTATTGTATTGTATACCTTTTGAAGGAAGGAAAGGTTTCCCCAGTTTCAATCGATAGGGAAAGCCTGCCCATTATTAATTTGGTCATTTACAAGGGGAGAAAAAGAGAAAAACCATGTCTTCTGCCAGCCTTCAGAAAGAAAACATTTTGTTTAAAATTATTGGGTGATGAATTTGGATTTCTCAGCGCTTGAGCATCTGGGGATGCTAAAAGTCACACTGAGTGAATTCTACGGCACCAATTCCCAGAGCGGTTCCCCATTGATCAAAGTGAGCGACGGTAAATATACAGCTTTGCTCTGTTGAGAAATCAATCAAGGGCAAGAAAGCCTCTTGCTTACTGAAAAGACCGTATTCTCTCTTTTCTCACTTTCTCTCCTGGTGCCATTTATCACTCAAGAGTCTCTTCTGCCCGCTGACAGACAACTAATGGGAAACCAGGCTAGGGTAAAGATTCTAAGCAGGGGCACGCGAGCAACTACGGCAGGGGTCTCCAACCTTTGCAACTTTAAGTCTGAAGGACTTCAGCTCCCAGACTTCTCCAGCCAGCTCTGGGAGCTGAAGTCCTTCAGACTTAAAGTTGCAAAGGTTGGAGACCCCTGCTGTAATTCATCCAACTGTGAATCAGTCTAACATCTGTTGCCCATATTTACATTTTATGAGGGAAAACGTCCTTCAGACTTAAAGGTTTGCTGGCTGGAGAAATTTTATTACTAACAGAGATACAAAAGTGGGAGGTAGGTATAAAAAGGTTGACTACCCCTGTTTTCGATGATAGATAGATAGATAGATAGATAGATAGATAGATAGATAGATAGATAGATAGATAGATAGATACTAATGCAATGCTCTCTACATGGGGCTTCCCTTGAGGTGCACCCAAAGGCTACAGCTAGTCCAGAATGCGGCCGCGCGGGCAGTTCTGGGAGCCTCCAGGCATTCCCATGTGACACCACTCCTGCGCGAGCTGCATTGGCTGCCTGTCATCTTTCGGGTGCGCTTCAAGGTGCTGACTACCATCTTTAAAGCGCTCCATGGCACGGGACCTAGTTATCTGCGGGATCGCATCCTGTCCCATACATCCCTTTGACCGATATACTCCCACAAAGAGGGACTTCTCTGGGTGCCATCCACTAGGCAATGCCAGCGGGCGACGCCCAGGAGAAGGGCCTTCTCTGTGGCGGGCCCAACCCTCTGGAACGACCGGTTTTGAACAAACTCTTGTTACATTTTTATTTATATAGACAGATGTTACATAATGTACATTGGATTCAGAAACAAAACGATGCAAGGCACCTCAGACTGCCCTGCTGTACATGAGAAGCCCATTAAATCAAAGTGCCAGCTTTGTTCTGGACTGAATAATTGCAACCACCAGGCAAACGGAAATAGGAGCAGCTGATCCACCCGATTCAATATGGATCAGTAAGGATTCCTAAGGCATTAGGCAGGCCCTTTGCTGGAAAGAGGTGCAAAGGTTGGCTTGCCTGGAAAATCACAACAGCCCGCCCGCCTTCTGAATTCCACAAGAGCTGTGGCACACAACTCTTTTGGACCACCACCATATTATGAGAAAGGGAAATAATGGAGAGGATGGTAAGAGATCTAATCTGGAACTGTTAATGGGCTGGCAGTAAGTATAAATCTTTATTACGGTCCAAGACCAGCAATAGACATTACATTTAACCATATGTGAAAAAGTACTAACTTTAAGATATAATTTTTAAAAATGTTAGCGTTACAAGTGGAAAATAACATACATGTTCTCAATTTGTTCAGGCCACTTGCTGGTTTACCTGGGTGCAAAGCCGTTAAGTGTGGGAGTAACTACAATGGTCCAGAAATTGTTAGAGTTATATAGATTTAAATATAAGTATAAATCTTTATTACGGTCCAAGACCAGCAATACAAATTACATTTAACTATATGTGAAAAAGTGCTAACTTTAAGATATAATTTTGAAAATGTTAGCGTTACAAGTGGAAAATAACATACATGTTCTCAATTTGTTCAGGCCACTTGCTGGTTTACCTGGGTGCAAAGCCATTAAGTACGGGAGTAACTACAATGGTCCAGAAATTGTTAGAGATATGTCCAAATAATTGGTACAAGATGACAACTATACTTCTGTAACCAATTTCTTTCTTGTGGAGATTGCAGCAACACAGGACTTCCCCACTGCATATGTGGTTTGTGTCCTGGAGGAGGAAGTCCAGATAAAAATTGTCTGCCCTCCCTTCTCTCTAATAAGGGGAGAATTGATGCAGACCTACAAACTCTGCATAGCTCACAGTGTAGTAGAACGTGTGAGATATCTTCCACTTCTCCTTTACACATGGGGCAGTTGTATTAGGGATTGAAGCAGTTTTGCTTATATTCAGTTTTCCAACTCCAGGCCAAGAAGAGACACAATATTTTAAAAACTCCAGATTTTGGAAATCACATTTCAAGTTGCAAAAGTATTTGGTCCCAAAATACTTCCATCCCCAAAATAAAACTATTAAGCATGCTTTTTTATAATAATATGGACCGGAAAGCTCTCCTCCCAGACTGTTAAGCTACAATAAACATTATATATATATACTAGTCTCCCTGATTTATTTATTGATCAGCTCAAAAAAACCTAACACACACACACACACACACATATATAGGGTGTTGTGGAACAAGTGTGTGTATATATGTGTGTGTGTGTGTGTTAGGTTTTTGAGCTGATCAATAAATAAATCCGGGAGACTAATATAGATCTATTTCGAGCTTTTTAGCTCTTTTTAGCTTTTTAGCTCTCATCAGCTAGCCATACCCTTACTGGGATTCGAACCGGGGCTGTATAACATGCCAGGCAAGAGCCTTAGCCATTAAGCCGACCAGGTTCTCTTCCTGCTCAGCTGAGACAGGAGGATAAGTATATAATTGTTCCACAACTTAATGGCTAAGGCTCTTGCCTGGCATGCTATACAGCCCCGGTTTGAATCCCAGTAAGGGTATGGCTAGCTGATGAGAGCTAAAAAGCTCGAAATAGATCTATACTAGTCTCCCGGATTTATTTATTGATCAACTCAAAAACCTAACACGCATATTTAAAAAATTACACAACGGAACTCATGGCTTTCTGTCTAGATGGTCTCTGGTGATGAGACCATCTAGACCAAGGGTCTCCAACCTTTGCAACTTTAAGTCTGAAGGACTTCAGCTTCCAGAATTCTCCAGCCAGCAAAGCTGGCTGGAGAAGTCTGGGAACTGAAGTCCATCAGACTTAAAGTTGCAAAGGTTGGAGACCCCTGATCTAGACAGGGATCTGTTTCACATTTAGCTATTTGCCACCCTGCTGATCTAACTGATGGTCTATTGCCATTTTCTTTTCTTCCTCACTGCTTCTCCCAAAACAATCAGTTATCGGTGTTGGAGTGAAGACTGTCCCTACTGCTTTTACAACGTCCAAACAATGCATCTAAACCAGGCAGGGATGCTTTGTTATTTGCCAGTGCTGTATTGTGAAGCCGCAGAAGAAAGAGTAAAGCACTGGTCTCATGAGGAAAGGGGCCAGCCTCCATGTGGCAGACCCTTGATTTGTTCTCATAGATGCCGCCTCTCCTCTCCAAAGAGCTGCCTTCCTTGCATCGGAATACTAAAACTGGGAAGCCGTGAATGCTTTTCAATCCCAACGTTTAGCAAAAACAATAGACGTAGTAGAATATTTCCTCCAGTTGCCCATGCCTAAACAATCATGCCATTTCTACAGAAAGCAGGACTGTCCTTCCCGAGAGACGACCAGGCACAGCAAGCATCCAAATGAGTGGGTATTTTTAGACATTTTAATGCAAGATATGCTGACAGAAACCAGGGACTGGCGGGATTGCGACAGCAACCATGCTAGGAAAGAAATGTGTCAAATTAGGGATATGTTTACTAACTGAAATCTAGCTATTTGGGCTAGTAAAAGGATTTTTTCTCTCTCTCTCTCTTTTTTAAAAGAAGGCCCTGCTACCGTGTTTCCCCGCAAGTACAACATGTCCTGCTAATAAGCCCAATTGGGCTTTTCAGAGGGTGCACCACAATAAGCCTCCCCCCCCGAAACTAAGCCCCCCTTCCCAACTATTTAAGCACATAAAGAGCCTGCCACAAAATACAAATACAATAGCAGAGTTGGAAGGGACCTTGGAGGTTATCTAGTCCAACCCCCTGCCTAGGCAGGAAGCCCTATACCGTTTCAGACAAATGGCTATCTAACATCCTCTTAAAGACTTCCAGTATTGGGGCATTCACAACTTCTGGAGGCAACTTCTGTTCCACTGATTAATTGTTCTAAGTATCAGGAAATTTCTCCTCAGTTCTAAGTCGCTTCTCTCCTTGATTAGTTTCCACCCATTGCTTCTTCTTCTGCTCTCAGGTGCTTTGGAGAATAGTTTGACTCCCTCTTCTTTGGGGCAACCCCTGAGATATTGAAAGACTGCCATCATGTCTCCCCTGGTCCTTCTTTTCATTAAACTAGACATCCCAAGTTCCTGCAACCATTCTTGATATGTTTTAGTCTCCAATCCCTTAATCCTCTTTGTTGCTCTTCTCTGCACTCTTTCTAGAGTCTCCACATCTTTTCTACATCGTGGTGACCAAAACCGAATGCCATATTCCAAGTGTGGCCTTCCCAAGGCCTTATAAAGTGGTATTAACCCTTCACGTGATCTTGATTCTCTCCCTCTGTTGATGCAGCCTAGAACTGGGTTGGCTTTTTTGGCAGCTGCTGCCCACGGCTGGCTCCTCTCTCAATGGTTGTCTACTAGGACTCCAAGATCCCTTTCACAGTTACTGCTGTGAAAAACAGTGGCAGGCCAGCAATGCAATCACCCCCCCCCACACGCCGGTTTCCTCTCACGCAAAAAAAAAAAAAACCACCCTTTTCACGTGTTGAAGAAGTTTGATAGAACTCACGGCTTCCCCTGGACACAATAGCAAGGAACGGAGCTTGAAGACCATATGATGACCGTGGTCAGGGGGGACTTTTCATCAGGTCCGCCTGATACGCCAGTTGTACCCCTTTCTGGATCGTGACGCTCTATGCACGGTCACTCAAGCCCTCGTCATTTCCCGCCTGGACTACTGCAACGCTCTCTACATGGGGCTTCCCTTGAGGTCCACCCGGAGGCTCCAGCTAGTTCAGAATGCAGCTGTGCGGGGGATCCTGGGAGCTCCTAGATGCTCCCACGTAACACCTCTCCTGCGCGAGCTGCACTGGCTGCCTGTGGCTTTCCGGGTGCGCTTCAAGGTACTAGTGATCACCTTTAAAGCGCTCCATTGCATGGGACCTGGCTACTTGCAAGACCGCCTCCTGCTACCAAATACCTCCCACCGACCAGTTCGCTCCCACAGAGGGGGCCTCCTCAGGGTGCCGTCGGCTAAACAATGTCGGCCGGCGACCCCCAGGGGGAGAGCCTTCTCTGTGGCAGCCCCTGCCCTCTGGAATGACCTACCACCTGACCTACGGACGATCACGGGCCTGCGCCTCTTCCGTCGGGCCCTGAAGACCCATTTATTTCGTGCTGCTGGCCTGTCGTAGTTTTTAAATTGATTTTAGTAGGGGTTTTTAATTTGGCAGGCCAATTTATTTAATTATGTCTTAACATTTGATCTTAACTTCTATATTACTCATTTTTACTGTTGGCTGTACACCACCACCTTGAGTCCTGAAAGGGAGATAGGGCGGTATATAAATGCAATAAATCTTAATCTTGAAAGGTAAGAGGCACCGCCTTGCAGACCAACACTGCCCAACCCACCCCAATTGTAAAGGAAGCCTGTCTGCTTCCCTTCCCTTTTGTCCCTTCAGGGGTGGGGGAGAGAAGCAAGGCGTGCCTTTTACCTAGAAAATAATACGCCCTCCCCCTCTAAGACCATATTTCACGGGTCAAAAAAAATGTAAGACCCTGTCGTATTTTCGGGAAAACACAGTAATTTCTTCAAAACGAGGAAACGGGCTACTCTAAGTATCAGGAGCCACCAATTGTTTTGTTTTTTTATTGAAAAAGTTTTATTGAGTTTTACAAATTTTTCTACAAATAGGGTATAGGTAAATAAGGTGTACAAAACATTGTGAGAACCTCCATGTCAAAGTCGTTGGCCCCAGCCGAGGCTTCATAAAAAAAAAATATAGTTAATACATTAAGTTTTCATTTGTACTACAAAGTGGAAAGAAATACAAATATATCATTGCAAAATCTATGCTAACAATCATGTATAAACATCCAAACAAGAATTGTACTATACTGAAATAAAGTCACTTTTGAGATCTAAGTCTTTTGGCAATTGTGTCTTCCTCTCCCTGGCCCCCAGTGGGCGGCACCCTCTGCTCCCCCATTTTCATCCTCCAGGATTGAGGAATGTTTTTTGAGAAAGGCTTCCGCCTCTGCAATTGTTTTAATTCTTACTCTTCCTCCCTCCCAGAACACCAACATTCCCTCTGGCATCACCCACTTGAACCAGACCCCCTTTTTGAATAATCTTTTAGACAAGAAGGAATACTTCCTTCAGGAGCCACCAATTGTTATCTACCCAGGGCTCCAGTTCACGCTCGGCTCTGCAGCCGTTCCCGCTGTCGCTGCTCGGATCTCCTGGCCAGGTTTCCTTTCACAACCCAGAAAGGTCAAACTCCTCAGGATGTCAAGGAACAGTCACAAAGGCAGAAAGGCGAGTTTCTTTTTGGGCTTAATTGTTGGGGCAAATTGATTTTTCCTGCCAGTCACAGAAATCAAGAAGAAAATAGTTTCTTCCAAATCCTTTGGAGCTTTTTCTTCACTCCATACAAAACCATGTCTAGAAGGTGCTTTCTGGGAGATCGGAACGAATTCAGATACGACTTTGTTGCAGGGTATCCGGCCTCCTCTGAGAGTGAGATGTCAGTTAAGGGACACATTGATGTTTGTTTCCTGCACTGGAAGATGTGGCAAGCACGATAAACTAACATCCGGATAAGACAGCATGAAATGGTGTCTGGCTTCAAGACACGCTTGTATTGTGTGTCATTCTAGGCAGTGGATTCAAAGATAGCTTTTTTATTCGGCAGGTAAGCAATGCCCTTCTGCTTCTCCTAATTATCTGTTCTGACCCCCCTTTCTCCGACTGACACAAGACTGGCTGCTTGCCACTAACTCTCTTGGCTGCTTGCCTGAATGACTCTTAACAGATACGAAGCTTCCTAACATGACTAAACACGGACCTAGAAATCTAACGTTGTTCTCTGCAAGAACTTCTTCAGCAAAGACTTCCTTTTCAACCCTCTTGGGAGGAGCCAGTCATTAGGCAGTCATTAGGGACCAATTCAACTCCTCCGAGTTCGCTTCTGATGCAATTGAAGCCTCCTTTTTTCAGCCATTCTCGCTCGAGCATCAGGGACAAACTGGACTTGATCCTCCCCACTACTCCAAGACCCAGGTGCCTCCTGATGACCAGCCGGGCTCTCTGCTCTCTCAAGGTCTCCCTCCTCCTCCAGAGCAGACTCATAGGACTCTCACTAGAGGAGTCCATCAGCAGCTCATCTGGAGCTGGCTGGGGCACAACAATTATCTATCCCATCCTCGTTATCCAGATTCTTTCCCAGCCTATTTGTCCTTCTTTTTTTTTGAATTTTTTAAATTTATTTTTAATAAAACAAAAATAAAAAAAGGAAAAGTCATCATTCTACATTATATTCTTTGGAAAGTATATGGACTGGTTACACATAACTCTTGCGCATTTCTAAAACCATTATTATTCATGGATAATCTCATTTTCTAGATTTTATATCAAAGGATTCCTTATATATTTTGATATCATTACACCAGCATTCTCCTCTAATACTCCATATTTGGTCTATCCTCTTCTCCAAACATGACTTACTTAAACATAACCACATAATGGCATCCACTGTCTATTCCAAACCTACATGCATATATGCATATACCTATATAAATATATCATCTGTAATTAATTCTGTTCCTCTTATTATAACTTGATTGTTTGTTAGCTGGTGATTCTTCAGTAATATTTGTGCTTCTTGAGGCTGAAGACTTCTTTCACAAAGGGCTCTGTAGCTGGTGTATAAATAGGTATAAACAGAATTCCAGCTGTGAATTGCTTTCAACATGGTTGATTAAACAAGCTACCCTTACGAAGCACGTATCAAACATTGTGACAAAACCAATCCGAACGGTGGATTGAGGGGTGAACAACTTTTCCATGACACCCTCTCAATCAGGAAGGGTGATTGAGTCACAGGAATGGATAGGATCGTTTTATCTTTTTTTTAAACTCTTCCCACCTGAGAGATGGGAATGGAAGCCGGAAGCCTGTGGTACACAAACTGCTCCTATTTCTATCCTTTAAAACAGGGGTCTCCAACCTTTGCAACTTTAAGTCTGAAGGACTTCAGCTCCCAGACTTCTCCAGCCAGCTTTGCTGGAAAAAAATGGATTTACATTTCTCTTCTCAGGTACATTTGTTCATTCTGACCTACCAGGGTTATACTGTGTCACCAGTCCAAATCTGTCACTCATTCTTCAGCAATATATCCGTAGGTTGGTAAAACTATTTTAGTACTGGGAGCTGGCTGGAGAAGTCTGGGAGCTGAAGTTCTTCAAAGTTGCAAAGGTTGGAGACCCCTGAACTACGGTATCAAGGAACAGTGCTCAGAAAGCAAGCAAGCTGATGCAAGGATACCAAAAATGCAACCTTCGTGTCAAGCATACAATTCCACAAGCCAGAATTATAGCAGTGGTCATCAACCTGGTCCCTACCACCCCACTAGTGGGCATTCCAGCTTTCATGGTGGGCGGTGGGGGTTTTGTCCGATACTGAAGCCCTTTCCTTTTTTCAATTTAATTTGACTTCCATACTTTATAAATCACCATGACTGTGGAACTGGTGAGCGGTTAGAATATTTTACTACTAACAGAGATACAAAAGTGGGCAGTAGGTATAAAAAGGTTGACTACCCCTGTTTTCGATGATAGGTAGATAGATAGATAGACAGACAGACAGACAAGACAGACAGACAGACAGACAGACAGACAGACAGACACAAGAGATAGAGAGACAGATAGTTATAGATCAGTGGTGGTCAACCTGGTCCCTACTGCCCCCTAGTGGGCGTTCCAGCTTTCATGGTGGGTGGGAGGGGTTTTGTCCGATATTAAAGCATTTTCCTTTTTTTTAATTTAATTGACTTCCCTACTTTATAAATCACCCTTACTGTGGAACCAGTGGGAGGTTAGAAAATTTTACTACTAACAGAGATACAAAAGTGGGAGGTAGGTATAAAAAAGGTTGACTACCCTTGCTTTAAAAGCAACCATGTTAGAGGCAGGTATGAACTTAGCAGCTCTCTCTCTTCTCTTCCAAAGTGAAGCGCATGCGAGATACTCTGGCTCTGAGAAGACCGCGCTTTTCCTAATTACTTCTACAACCAGCTTGCTCTGGCTACAATCTGTATCCAGTCCTGTGCTTTTCCCTTATGCACCATATTTCTGTTGGCAATTCTACTACCACAAATCATGAACCACGTTAGGAAAAATGACTCTGCGTTAGGCATGAACTGGGAGAAACAGAAATAGACAATGTAGAAAAGAAAAGAAAGAAAGAAAGAAAGAAAGAAAGAAAGAAAGAAAGAAAGAAAGAAAGAAAGAAAGAAAGAAAGAGAATTTATCATCACAATTGAGTCCAAAATTTTGGTTGCTAAGCAAGAGCGTTGTTAAATGAGTTTCACCACATTTTAAAAGGTGGCCACTCCCACCCTGTCACATGACTGCCAAGCCACACCCACAAAATAGGCCACACCTACAGAGTAGGTTCTAAAAAAATTTGAAACCCACCACTGGATAAAATGAACTGCACGAGGGAGTCAAAGAGATGTCTACCAAATTTGCATGACACAGGAAGAATGGTGAGCATCTCAGAATAGAAAAAGGCGATTCCAAAATATCCAGGCTGGCTCGAGCAATGGACTGAAATGTGGTGAAATTTAATTTAATTTAATTTAATTTATTTAGATTTATAGAACCGTCCTTCTCCATCGAAATGGACTCAGGGCGGTGCACGGGAAATTAAAATCGATAAATAACAATAAATATAGAAGAATTAAGAATAAATTAAGCTAAAAGCCTATGCTAAAAATCCCAATTAAAATTCTAAAATACATTTACTCATTGGCTAAGCTAGGCCGGCTTGATGGAAAAGATACGTCTTAAGTGAGCGACGAAAGAGGGGAAGGTCTGTGATGGTCCGAAGTTCGGGGGGTAGGTCGTTCCAGAGGGATGGCCCAGCCACTGAGAAGGCCCTCCCCCTGGGCACCGCTAGCCGGCATTGACCGGCAGTTGGCACCCTGAGGAGGCCCTCCCTATGGGAGCGGAGCAGACGGAGGGAGGTATGCGGCAGGAGACGGTCCCGCAAATAACTAGGCCCCGTGCCATGGAGCGATTTAAAGATGGTAACAAGCACCTTGAAGCGCACCCGGAAGGCCACTGGCAGCCAGTGCAGCTCGCGCAGGAGAGGTTATTTATAGGTGAAATAGGGTGAAATTTAACAGAAGGAAATGTTAGGTTCTGTATTTGGGTAGGAAAAAAATGTAACGGAAGCATGTAAAATGGGGGATCTCTGCCTTGGAATGCAGCTGCTAAAAAGGGCAATGCTACCTCGGGTACATCAAAAAGGAGCATAGAATCCAGATCACAGGAAATGATCATTTTACTCTGCTCGTTCTATTTGAAGTTCTAACATCACTGTTCAAAAAAGGCAGGGACAAATTAGAACCAAGTTGGAAGCCTACCAAGATGGTGATGGTCTAGAGATTACGCCCTATGAGGAAAACTTTGAGTATGCTTAGCCTAAAGAAAAAAACAAACAAGGTAGGTCAAATGATGTCCTCAAGGTTTTTCCCCCCACAATGTCTGGAAGCTGTGAAGATCTGGAGAGGAGCGATCAGGCTTCAGTTCAAACCCAACAACGCTGATTGACTATGAGTATTGAGGATCTTTGGATCTGGAGATGTTCCACCTTTAGTTCCAGAGAGGGGTTACACTTTCCTAGACAGTATTTGGGCCCAATTTGGGTCCCAATTTGGAATCTCACCTCCTGCTCAAAAGTAGGTGTTGTGAGGTCTCTGCGCAAATCTATTTTAACATGCTATCCGTAGTTAGGTGGTCTTTGTCTCAGTCACTCATGCCCTAGTCACTTCCTGATTTGGTTCCTGCCCTGTAATCTACGAACGGCATGTTGCCGATCTTGAAGATACCTGGAAGTTACAACTGGTTCAGAATGTAGCAGCAGAAGCAATCTGTTCTGTCCCATGGGCTGAATCCCCCAGCGCACGCAGGTGTGGCTGCTTGCCACTGCTTAACTACGAGATAAGCGAATACTTTGGCTAAGAGCCCAGACAACTCACATAATCCCAAACATGACTAGAAGGCTCAGGCTTTCTGGAATACTGAAGTTCAATCGGTTGCTTCCTGCAAATGTCCCCTCCCAATGTCTCACCTATAAGCCACTCAGCAACCACCTGGCTCTTAATCATTGTCTGCGAGCCTGCCTCCGATGTAATTGTTGACTCTGCCTCTCAGCCCTGCTCACTCTGGCATTATGGACAAACTGCCTTTCATCCTCCCCACTGCTCCATGACGCAGGCGCCTCCTGGTGGCCAACCAGCCTCTCTGAGTCCTGCTCTGATGCTGAGCCCTCCCTCCAGGCCTCCCTCCTCCTCCAGGGCAGACTCATAGGACTCTTCGCTAGAAGAGTCCGTCAGCAGCTCATCCGGAACTGGCTGGGCCATAACAGATATTTATGGGTTGTGGCACAATATGATCATCTAAACATTACTGGCTGTACTAGCTCCTATAGGCTTCTGGATGCAATTCAAGGTGTCACTTACTATCTGTAAAGCTCTTCAGGCTGGATAATCCAAGGACTGCTAATCTCCTAAGGAAGCCGGTGAGATTTGACAAGTTAACATACACTTCAGATTTTCTCTGTAATGTCAAGTCATCTGATAGGAGGACCCCTTCTGTGTTGCAGCACCTGCTGAATGGAACAGCATCCTCCAAGAAGAGCTGGACTTCTGCAACACTTTGAAGACCTAGCTGTTCTCTGGGCATTGGGCCAAGGTGGTGGCTGAGCTCCTCTGTAATTATTTGATATGAAGTGATGGAGAGTTGGTCTCAATTGTATCATGTTTTTACTTTGCGGATTGTTTTTGTACTGTTTTAATCTTAGCTGCCCAAGGCACAATTTTGCAGCTTCAAGCCTTCTGTTCCTTGAATCATCATCATATTTAACCACTTCCATCAACAGTCATATACCCTGCCTTTCTACTCCTGTAATCAGTGGATGGCCTCAATGTGATACCACACAGCAAAATGATGGATTTTGAGTGCTATCGCAGCCCACTGCAAGGGGAGGCAGCCAAAGTGGGCATTTATTTGGGAAGTGTCTGAGAGAAGGAATTGCAGACAACCAAACAGCCTTTGCGGAGGGTTAATTCTCTTCACTCTTGAGCAGGAGAGCTGAAAAGCAAACTGGACTTGATAACATGCAATATAAATAGAAAGCCAGCACAATGCTCATTGCAAATTGCCTGGGCAGGGCTACACGCCACAAATTGCTAACCTTTCCAATGCTGCCCAGGCTACAACAGAGAGGATGGTAATTTGTCCCTGTTTCCAAGCGGCTTTATTACAGCTCATGTCTCTCAACTCAGTGTCTGTAGAATTTGCTCCAGTGGAGGAGGGAATGCTGGATTTATAGGAGAAATTTAACACGTTAAATCTAGTTTAGTTGTTGAAAGGGATTTTTTTTCCTGGCTTCTTTCTCCATAGGAACTTGTAAAAGGGGAGTTATAATGTTCTGTTCTCCCGGCCTGTGAATAGACCAGAACACAGGCTTGGCTGTTTGCCACTGTTTAATCAACGAGATAACAAGTCCTTTGGCTGAGAGCCCAGACAACTCACGCTAGCTCTGCAGCGACCTTTCACACAGATATTTCAAACGAACGGACACAGCTAGAATGCACAGACAGACTTTCTTGACTACTAATTCGGAATGGTTGTTTCCTGCAAATGTCCCCTCCCATTGCCTCACCTATAAGCTCTCTTGGGAGAGGCCACTCAACAACCACCTGGTGCTTAATCACCATCTATGAGCCTGCCTACGATGTAATTGCTGCCTCCACCTCTCAGCTCTGCTCACTCTTGCATCATGGACAAACTGCCTTTGATCCTCCCCACTGCTCCATGACCCAGGCGCCTCCTGGTGGCCAACCAGTCTCTCTGGTTCCTTCTCTGACTCTGAACACCCCCCCCCCGAGTCTTCCTCAGCTTCCAGGGCAGACTCATATGGATCCTCGCTATCAGAGTCCATCAGCAGCTCATCCGGTCCCTGCGGGGCCACAACAGTATAATATATTCCGTTTTTTTTAATAGTAGCATGTTTTATAAAAGGCTAATACTACAAAACATGACAAAAAGAAATGGAAATAGGGACCAAAAGTAAACAGTTCAGCTGGAACTGAACATAGAAAGGGAAATAGTGGCTCTGAATTAACAAGCAAATGTAAAGTAAGGAGTGTGTGGATGTCACATCTAATCAGCAAGTACCTAATCATGTGATTTCTTATCACTCTGGAAGGGGTGACACTGACAAGGCATAGGAAGGCCAGACAGGGACTGCTAACAAGGCTTCCCTCTTGCCCAACCAGCAAAACCTGCGGGACCGCCTCCTACCACATACCTCCCTTAGACCTGTCCGCTCCCACAGGGTGGGCCTCCTCAGGGTGCCATCAGCCGGACAATGCCGACGGGTGGCCCCCAGGGGGAGAGCCTTCTCTGTGGTGGGGCCTGCCCTCTGGAACAACCTACCCCCCTGACCTTCGGATCATCACGAACCTACGCCGGGCACTAAAGACACATCTATTTCAAGAGGCCGGCCTGGCTTAGTTTTAATGGATATAGTTTTAATTGATTGATTTTAACCCTTTTTCTAATCTATATTTTAGCACAGACCTTCATTTAATCTATTTTTAACTGTTTTGTACCGTATTGTTTTATATTTTTTATATCTCTGTGCACCGCCCTGAGTCCCCTTGGGGAGATAGGGTGGTATACAAATTTGAATAATAAATAAATAAATAAAACAAGGCTCAGTAATGTACTGAATAAGATAATTGGCTTGGGAATCGAATGCTGTCTTATGGTAATGCCAATGTCTAAAGACATATTTGTTCCAACAAGCCGGCCTAGCCTAACCTCCCATGGGGACGTTTAGGAAGTTTTAAATTGGGTATTTTAAATTTGGTTTTAGCATAGGATAGGATTGTTTAATATTTATTTTAAATTATATATTTATCTTTTGTATTTTGTATGTTTTTAAATTTCCTGTGCGCCACCCTGGGTCCTCTGTGGAGAAGGGCGGGATATAAATTTAAATAAAATAAAAATAAAGTAATGGAAAGCAAAGTGACAATTTATCTTACCCCTTGTGCCTTTCTTTTCTTTTTTTCCCTTTTAATTAAATTTATATCCCGCCCTTCTCCACGAAGGACCCAGGGCGGCGCACAGGAATTATTAAAAACATATAAAATAGCAAAAATGCAAAATTTAAAAACATATTAAATTGCAAATCCTATGCTAAAATCCAAATTAAAACTACAATTTAAAACTATCTAAAAATAGCCCCCACGGGAGGTTGACAAAAGTGTGCTTCCTTTTATGGTTTGTCTGCTTAATAATTTAATAATAATAATAATAATAATAATAATAATAATAATAATAATAATAATAATAATAATAATAATTTAATATTTGTATAACCGCTCCCTCTCCCCATAGGGACTCGGGGCGGTGCACAGGTAGAATAAAAACAATAAAAATATACAGACATTTCTTAAAAACAAATTAAACCTAACCTGCGCTAAAATTCCCCATTAAAACTAAACTATACTAAAAACTACCCAATAAAACCCCAGAGACAGACTATCCCAGGCCGGCCAGACAGAAAAGATGAGTTTTTAATTTAAGACGGAAGGAGCGGAGGTCCGTGGTCGTCCTAATATCGGGGGGAAGGTCGTTCCAGAGGGCTGGGCCCGCCACAGAGAGAGCCCTTCCCCTGGGCGTCGCCCGCTGACAAAGTCTAGTGGATGGCACCCGGAGAAGTCCCTCTCTGTGGGAGCGAATCGGCCGTGAGGATGTATGAGGCAGGATCCGATCCGATCCCGGCTTACCCACCAAGCGTGCCAGTGAGGTTCCACAAGAAGAGTGCGGGCTCTATCTATCACAGATAAGCGCAGCATCTCCGATTCAATGAGCACTGAGTTGCAAGCTTGCGAAGAAAAGGCCACCTGATAGGCACAGTCCCCAAATGTTATTCTCTTGTGAGACAAACAATAAGGGGCCTAGTTACTTGCGGGACCGCCTCCTTCCACATACCTCCCACCGACTGATTCGCTCCCACAGAGAGGGCCTTCTCAGGGCGCCGACTGCCGGTCAATGCCGGCTGGCGACGCCCAGGAACAGGGCCTTCTCTGTGGCGGGGCCCGCCCTCTGGAACGACCTCCCCACCGAACTCCGCACCATCACCGACCTTCCCCTCTTCCGCCGCTCACTTAAGACACTTCTTTTCCAGCAAGCTGGACTGGCGTAGAACTTTAATTTTAGAACAATAGAGCCTCAGCCAAGTTTTTAATGGGATTTTAGCACAGGTTTTCTATTTAATTTCTTTTTAACTTTTGTATATTGTTATTTATTGTATATTTTAATGTCCTGTGCACCACCCACAGTCCGTCTCGACGGAGATTGGTGCGGTTAACAAAGCGAATAAAAATAAAAATAAATAAATAAAATAAGGAAGTTACTTGGCTAAGGATGCTACCTGATTAAAAACAAAGGTGTTTATAAGCCAGACAGGGCAAAATCAGATACAGTATTTTATTGCTGTCATAGATCCACATAAAGGCAGAAAAGCAAAATGAAGTGAGACGCAGTACATAAGACACAGTAAAACCCAATAATCATAAAACTGATGATTCACACTGGTTAAAGTGTGACATGCTTTACAAACAATAAAACAAAACTTAGCTGAATTAAGAGAAATAAAATCACATTGTTTGGACAGTAGGAACTATAATGGGCAGCCTGGAAATCTGACTAAATGGGATATTAATAATAATAATAATAATAAAATTTAATTTGTTGACCGCTCCCTCTCCCTGAAGGGACTCGGAGCGGTGCACAGGGCAAATAAAACAATAAATACACACATATAATTAAAAACAAATTAAACCTTATCCCTGCGCTAAAAATCCAGTTAAAAATTGCTAAAATCCCCATCTAAAATTTCTAGCAACCCCATCGAAGAGAGACTACCCTAGGCCGGCCAAGCAGAACAGATATGCTTTTAGTTTTAGACGGAAGGAGCGGAGGTCCGCGGTTGTTCTAATGTCGGGGGGAAGGTCGTTCCAGAGGGCTGGGCCCGCCACAGAGAGAGCCCTTCCCCTGGGCGTCGCCCGCTGACAAAGTCTAGTGGACGGCACCCGGAGAAGTCTCTCTGTGGGAGCGAATCGGCCGTGTGGATGTATGAGGCCGTGTGGATGTATGATATTACTAACTGCAACCTCGCATCTTCACAACAGGAGCAGTTGTGGGTTTCAAAATTGTTTAGAACCTCTTCTGTAGGTGTGGCCTGCTTTGTGGGAGTGGCTTGCCAGCCATGTGACTGGGTGGGCGTGAGCAGAGCTGGCTGGGGAATTCTGGGAGTTGAAGCCCACGTATCTTCAGGTGGGCCAAGGTTGAGAAACACCGAGCTATTGGAAGGACGTTAAATCTTAACCTGGTTACAGCTCTTCTGAGCTGGGAAACACAATTAAGCCTCGATATTGATGTTATAATTTTCAATTCTTTTTAAAAAATGATTGTACAGTGGTTTAAACTAACTTATTGTCTTATTTATTTTCCGTTTTACGCTATGTATGATTCTCAGAGTCACTTTCCATGAGAAGGGCAATCTTATAAATTTGATTAATAAATAAATTAAATCAATCAACGTCAAGTCAACTTGCAAAAAGGGTCAATACGTAAAATCCTTGGTGTGCTGTTTAAGAGCTAGGCACGCACTTTCATTTTCTATCAATACAATACAATAGCAGAGTTGGAAGGGACCTTGGAGGTCATCTAGTCCAACCCCCTGCCCAGGCAGGAAACCCTATACCATTTCAGACAAATGACTATCCAACATACCACATAAAGTGGTATTAACCCTTCAGGTGATCTTGATTCTCTCCCTCTGTTGATGCAGCCTAGAACCGTATTGGCTTTTTTGGCAGCTGCTGCCCACGGCTGGCTCCTATTTCAATGGTTGTCCACTAGGACTCCAAGATCCCTCTCACAGTTACTGCATCAGTAGGGAAGACCATAGCAGTTCACTTACCTAAAGGGCCTGAAGCTCCTTAAGAATTCTGTTTGCAGTCTCTTTCAAGGAGTGAAGTAATTGTATAGTCCCAACTGGGCTCCAAACAAAAAATTGTGCCTCAGTCAACAAACAATATTTCAATGCAACAGGTATGAACAAGGTACAATACAATAGCAGAGTTAGAAGGGACCTTGGAGATCTTCTAGTCCAGGGGTCTGCAAAGTCGGCTCTTTTAAGACTGGTGGACTTCAACTCCCAGAATTCCCCAGCCAGTGCTGGCTGGGGAACTCTGGGAGTTGAAGTCCACCAGTCTTAAAAGAGCCGACTTTGCAGACCCCTGTTCTAGTCCAACTCCCTGCCCAGGCAGGAAGCCCTATACTGTTTCAGACAAATGGCATCCAACATCTTCTTGAAGACTTCCAGTGTTGGGGCATTCACAACTTCTGGAGGCAATTTCTGTTCCACTGATTAATTGTTCTCACTGTCAGGAAATTTCTCCTCAGTTCTAAGTTGCTTCTCTCCTTGATTAGTTTCCAGCCATTGCTTCTTGTTCTGCCCTCAGGTGCCTTGGAGAATAGTTTGACTCCCTCTTCTTTGGGGCAACCCCTGAGATATTGGAAGAGTGCTATCATGTCTCTCCTAGTCTTTCTTTTCATTAAACGAGACATACCCAGCTCCTGCAACCGTTCTTCATATGTTTTAGCCTCCAGTCACCTAATCCTCTTTGTTAAGTAAACGCAGGAGACAACCTTTAGACCATTTGGAGATCAGATGATGCCTGGGAGTCACTCCAACTCTCACTGTAATGTAATGGTTATGATGAAATGATTTGGGACAAAACTGAAGTGATAGAAGGATTAATGTAGAGATTTGACTATAAACGATTGAAATATCTATAGGTTCAAGACTGGAAGTCAAATAAACGATCTAAGTGGAAAAAAATGATTAAAAGGAAAACATAAGTGCTCTCAGAATACTGTAAAGTTTGTGTGTTAGCAGCTGTCTCTAGATAAATGTTTAAATGTGGATGTGGTTTGCTTGGGGAAAGGCTGCGTGACTGTTTTTTAACATGGTTGAGCAGACTCAACGATGGACAAATGCTATTCCAATATATTGAAAGGGAAAAGTAAGAATAGTGAAGGCACAAACTGCAGTGGTATTAAACACATCTGAGAAGTTGTCGGGCAGAATTCTGATTGAAAAGACACCAAGGGTTGACAAGGAACAACATTTGAGAAATGCTCTACTCCAGGGGTCTCCAACCTTTGCAACTTTAAGTCTGAAGGACTTCAGGCTTTAATTAAAATGTGTTAAAAGGTGCAATTAATGGAAGCCCGAAGTGCTGAGCATATAAACAAGGTATATAGGTAACTCCAAATGAGGGTTTAATTGAGCAATCACCTAGCCTTGTCCCTATAATTCTAAGAGACAGCTTGGCCCAGATACCGCTCATTACTATGTATGTCTCTTTTCTTATTGGTGGAGAAAAGCCATTAAGCTGGAAAAGGCAGAATGTTCTGATATTAATGTTAGAAACTGTCCATCTTGAAAGTTCCTGCAGATGTTTTATATAGTGTTATGGCGCCTATCAAATCCAAACAACGTATTCTACCAGTATAATCAAAAGATGTCACTGTAATATATCTAACAACTCACTGATTTCTCTGTAACAAGCAACACCAGAACAAGAGAGGATGTGCTATTTGAAGAAAGCACCAGGCATCAATACAGACCCAAGTCTTATGATCTAAAATGTGACAGATTGTGATAACAGAAACTTAGGCAGCTAAAAATATGGACGAGAGTGTAGTAGAAGACCTGAGAACCAAGATTCCAACATTTTGCCACAAAACTAAGAAGCAAAACCAAGGTTTGATTCTGTGCTGTAATTCTCACCCATATTAAGAAACACGGACAGTACTTGAGTATATAGGAGTAAGAAAATAAGCATATAAAGCAGGGGTCTCCAACCTTTGCAACTTTAAGTCTGAAGGACTGCAACTTTAAGTCTGAAGGACTTCAGCAAAACTGGCTGAAGAAGTCTGGGAGCTGAAGTCCTCCAGACTTAAAGTTGCAAAGGTTGGAGACCCCTGCTCTACTCTATGGCTTTATGGAAGAGGGTTTTCTATAAAGGAAGAATGTGTGCTTTTTACTGAGTCACTGAGAAATATATGAATATGAAAACAGTACAGCAAATTTCTTGATTTAAAAAAAACACATAATAAAACCAATAGACTTGAAAATATTTTACTTGACTATGAAGCTGAACATTTGCTGATGAAAGGAGCAACAGATCATGGAATGAAACATGCATGAGAATAAATGGGATGCTTCAGCATTGTGCCGGGAATAAGGCAAGGATTCATTTATATCTTTATTGTATTAATGGCATATAATGTAATAAAAGGAAAAGTTGTGGTATGTTAGAGGTATGTTGTTTGAAGACATGAAGCTGTGGAGAGAGGGAGGAAAAAGAGAGAGGGAGGGAGGGAGAGGGGAGAGAGAGAGAGAGAGAGAGAGAGAGAGAGAGAGAGAGAGAGAGAGAGAGAGAGAGAGAGAGAGAGAGAGAGAGAATGTTGTGCTATTGGCAAAGAAATTTGCAGCAAAAATTAGATGGACTGTATAATACTGCAAGGGATATGGACCTGAAAATTAATGTATCCCAGACTAAAGTGATTGTGTGATATAGAAAATGCAATGCAATTTTAAAAAAAATTGGCAAACAACAGAGGAAGTATATGGATGTGTTTATATTGGCAGAGTGTTATTAAAAATGGGAACATGGATAGATAAGATGTGGCTGGAGAAAAAATACTATGTGAAGTGATATACGGATGCAATGAAAGAAGAATGGTTTGAAAGGATAGAAAATATGCAGAGGAAGAATGAAAACCTTTTAGTGGTGCTTGGAAGAGTTTGTGACTTTTTGAATTTTCAATATTTCTGCATAAATATGACCTAAAACATGATCTGTTTTCCACACTTTTTAAAATTAGATAAAAAGAATACCAGAGAATCCAGTTAAACAAATAAATCAAAGCATTTTATTTACCTATTTACTCAGGGAAATCCAAAGCTACATGTTTGTATGTGGTGAAAATGTGAACTTTAGCGTTATCAGTTCATTTGAAGGGGAAATTAAGAGTCAGCTGTTCCATTGAAGGGGATGATAATGAGATGACAGGATGGGAACTCCTACCAATGTTTAATAGCATTTAGCAATAGCCCTTAGATTTACTGTATATATTGTTCTACAGTGATTATTTACAGCACTCTCTGAGCTGTTTACAATGTCAGTATACTGCCCCCAGCAAGAGTTAAATTTCAGCAGGACCAGTGGTGGATTTCAAAAAATTTTAGAACCTCTTCTGTAGTTGTGGCCTGCTTTGTGGGAGTGGCTTGTCAGCCATGTGACCGTGTGGGAGTGGCTTGGCAGTCATGTGACTGATGGGCATGGCCAACTTGTAAAATGTGGTGAAACTCACTTAACAACGCTCTTGCTTAGCAACCCAAATGTTGGCTCAGGAACTCTGGCATTTGAAGCATGCAAGTCTTAAAGCTGTCAAGTTACAAGACCCTTCTTGCACCCCTAACCCTTTAGGGGGGAAAAAAACCAGGGGTGTTCAAACTTGACAGCTTTAAGACTTGTGGACTTCAACTCCCAGAATTCCTCCTCCAGTCAGGTTGGCTCAGGAACTCTGGCGTTTGAAGCACCCAAGTCTTAAAGCTGTCCAGTTACAAGACCCTTCTTGCACCCCTAACTCTTTAGGGGGAAAAACCCCAGGGGTGTTCAAACTTCACAGCTTTAAGACTTGTGGACTTCAACTCCCAGAATTCCTCCTCCAGTCAGGTTGGCTCAGGAACTCTGGCATTTGAAGCACCCAAGTCTTAAAGCTGTCAAGTTGCAAGACCCTTGTACACCTAACCCTTTAGAAAAAAAACCCCAGGGCTCTTCAAACTTGACAGCTTTAAGACTTGTGGACTTCAACTCCCAGAATTCCTCCTCTCGCTCTTCTTCTTGATGATGGGCGGACAGGCGGGGGGAAGGAGCTGGAACCTGTTCTAAATGGCCCTGGAGATTTGTGGAACCTCTTCTATAGAAGAGGCTAGAACTGGCAGGAAGCCAGCCCAGAGCAGGACTCATGGACAAAGGATTTACACCTATGCACAATTCACAGAGCTGTTTGGGGAGAAGAACCTTTTCTTCAAGGGAAGTAGATTAAACAAGGGGAAAATTAAACCCAGAACCTGTTTTGGGTTCAGTCCTAATTAAACTGGTATTAAGAGTTGAGCCAGAGGCTTCTTGTGGACTTTTAGTGATAGTAACAAAAGTTAATCATGTAACCTTAGGCAGCACGCCAATGGTGGGTTTCAAATTTTTTTAGAACCCACTCTCTAGGTGTGGCCTATTTTGTGGGTGTGGTTTGGCAGTCATGTGACAGGGTGGGAGTGGCCAACTTGTAAAATGTGGTGAAACTCATTTAACAACGCTCTTGCTTAGCAACCAAAATTTTGGGCTCAATTGTGATGATAAATTCTTTCTTTCTTTCTTTCTTTCTTTCTTTCTTTCTTTCTTTCTTTCTTTCTTTCTTTCTTTCTTTCTTTCTTTCTTTCTTTCTTTCTTTCTTTCTTTCCTTCCTTCCTTCCTTCCTTCCTTCCTTCCTTCCTTCCTTCCTTCCTTCCTTCCTTCCTTCCTTCCTTCTTTCTTTCTTTCTTTCTTTCCTTCCTTCCTTCCTTTCCTTTCCTTTCCTTCCCGTTGGGTCACTGGCAGCGGCGGGCCAGATTTACTTTCAGGTACGCCGGTGGAACCCCCTCTCACCGGTTCTCTAAATTTCACCAACTGGCTCTCGTGAGTAGGTGCGAGCCTGCAGAAACCCACCACTGATGCCATGCATCCAAGACAAAGTTGACTGCCTTTAACAGAGCAGTCCTACTGAAAAAGAAATCAAAGGATGGGAGGCAAAACATCTTTTAGTAACCCCAGACCTGCAAGTTGGCCAGCACCCATCATACACCTTTGTGCTCTCACCTCTTCAGAGACAGAGAAGCCGTGCATGAAAAAAGTGCATAATTGATAGGGAAACCAAAACAGATGCCAGGCTGTCATAAGTCATCTATTAATGCTAAGCAAAAAGCTGCAGACTCCCTCTGGGTCTCTGAAGCTCTTCTTTCTGCGAGCGTAAACTAAAACCGAGTAGAGATCTTGCTACTTTTTAGGACTGAAGAGTCCCATCACAGCTACTTCTACTATTGCTTGAACCATTCTCATCAAAGCAGAATAATTGCATTTCTCAAGCACTGCACTGTCATTTCTCCTTATTCCTGCCCATCGAATGCTTGTGATAAGAGGCTAACAGCCTTTGTATTGCAGGATGATCCTACCCGTCACTATAGAAATTGGAGGTCTGCAATACCATTGGATTTTTTCCCATTTGTCAATAGATTGTAATACATATTAAAATCAACCATCTATATAAATAAAAATGTAACAAGAGTTTGTTCAAAACCGCTAATCTCCGAAAGTCCTGCACCGATCGCTTCCAAATTTTCACACAACGTTCCTTTCAAGTACGGCACCAATGATATCTATATAGATTGTGTAGATGTCACACTTGTGCCAGGTACATGCAATGGAATTGTAAATAATTGTAAAAAAGGTAGGTAGATGGATACAGAGAGAGCAGTGGGCCACAGGTATTATGTCATTCTTTATGACATAAAATACTCTGTCCATAGGTAGGTAGGTAGAGGGATAGAGAGAGAGGGAGAAATACAGATGGGTAGGTAAGTAGAGGGATAGAGAGAGGGAGGGAGAAGCACAGTAGGTAAGTAGGTAGGTAGGTAGGTAGGTAGGCAGAGGGATAGAGAGGGAGAGGGAGAAATACGGTAGGTAGGTAGGTAGGTAGGTAGGGGGATAGAGAGACAGGGGGAAATACAGTAGGTAGGTAGGTAGGTAGGTAGAGGGATAGAGAGAGAGAGAGAGGGAGAAGCACAGTAGGTAGGTAGGTAGGTAGGTATGTAGGTAGGGGGATAGAGAGGGATAGAGGGAGAAATACAGTGGGTAGGTAGGTTGGGGGTTATACAGTGGTTGTGTGTACATGTTTGTGTGTGCAGGTGTAGATCTACACACAGATTGGTTGGCCATTAAACCAGACTGGGCCACAGAAACGTGTGCCCGGGAACGGCTAGTCTTAAATATTATCCTATGTATAAATTTCAAATCTTTCAGCTTGTTCTTATTTATGCATTTAAAAAGGTACAGGTTCCCCTACCACAAACGTGCTAGTCATTCCCGACTCTAGGGGGCGGTGCTCATCTCTGTTTCAAAGCTGAAGAGCCAGCGCTGTCCGAAGACATCTCTGTGGTCATGTGGCTGGCATGACTAAACGCCTAAGGCGCAAGGAATGGTGTTCCCTTCCCACCAAAGGTGGCTCCTATTTTTCTACTTGCATTTTTACATGCTTTCGAACTGCTAGGTTGGCAGAAGCTGCGACAAGTAACGGGAGTTCCCTCCGTTACGCGGCACTAGGGATTCGAACCGCCGACCTTTCTGATCGACTCAACTACTTATACACAAATCTGGAGCTCATACAGGATACCGTGAGGCAGACATGGCCCATATCTCAAGTAACCAATAGCTGACTGCAGAGACCAGTAGACATTCAGGGCTTGCTATTCCAAGGTAAGTACATCACTGGAAGATTTGAAGGACAAGACTGGAGATGAATTATTCTGGAGAATATCTAGCTGTGTGTCCCCTGACATGAAGACGGATGATCAGTCAAATTGTGTACATTTGTTGACTTACAAAATATTCCTTCTGGTGGCCTGCAATGGGAATAAGTGCAAGGAAAGCTCTCTCTACTGTTAGGCACACAATAACTATCAAACACTGATAGTAGGAAAAATAAATAGTCTTTACTTTTGCAATAACTAAAATACTTCTTCCAAACAGTGATACTAACTCCTCTAACAATAAGCAGTCCTTCACCAAACCACAGTTATCTTACAGTCAGTCAAAACAATGATACTTCTTCCATCTTCAGGTTCAGCTCCTTCCTCAGTGGCAACCAGGAAGCAAAGGAAAGCAAAAGGGAATGAACTGTGTTTCCAGCTGCCTTTTTATAATTGAGCTGGGAAGCACAGCCAATCGGATTCCATATAGTTTTTAAAGCTACATATACTTTTAAAGAATCCTGGCTTATATGTATTGTTAACCCAACATTAGGATAATTATCCTAACATCTACCATGAGATCTGATCTATGTTCCAGGATAAATTGTGTGAAGGCAATATTTTAGTAAATTCTATGAAATGTTGCATCCCAGCAATTCCTTAAGAGTAGCGTATCAACAAAATTGCATTCCAAAACATTTCCTCAGCAAGGGAATAAGATCACGATGGCCCAGTTTCAAACTGGGCAAAAGGAAATGCTTAGTTAGACTTTGAGAGATGCAAGATGTTGGACAGCCATTTGTCTAAAATGGCATAGGGCTTCCTGCCTAGGCAGGGGGTTGGACTAGAAGACCTCCAAGGTCCCTTCCAACTCTGCTATTCTATTGTATTATAAAATGGAGGGTATAGCCCTTCCAGTGAAAAATAAATATACGCTAGCTAGGGATGACTTGTTGGAATGAATGTGATTCCTATCTCACCATCCCTGCATTTCCCTAAACCAGGGGTCTGCAAAGTTGGCTCTTTTAAGACTGGTGGACTTCAACTCCCAGAGTTCCCCAGCCCTAAACTATCCACCACAAGGGGCTCAGCCCTAAACTATCCACCACAAGGGGCTCAGCAACACCAAAAGGCGCCATCTTGAACAGCTTTGAAATGAGAGAGAAAACAGTCCGGGAAGAGGGTAGCAAAGAAAGCCAGTTTTGTAAATTGCCTTCACATACATCAGCATGTAATCAGAATGAGTTCCTGACTCTCACCTCAAGAAGTGGGATATAATGTGTGTGTGTACGTGTGTGGGTACTTGTTCCACAACACCCTGTTAGGGCCCCAATTAAGGGAGGAAGCACACTGTTTCCTTTTCTGCCTTTCGGCTCATCACCAGAGACCATCTAGACAGAAAGCCATGAGTTCCGTTGTGTGATTGTTTTAATCTATGTGTGTTAGTTTTTTGAGCTGATCAATAAATGAGGCTAGCTGATGAGAGCTAAAAAGCTTGAAATAGATCTATACTAGTCTCCCTGATTTATGTATTGATCAGCTCAAAAACCTAACACACATAAATAAAAAAATTACACAACGGAACTCATGGCTTTCTGTCTAGATGGTGTCTGGTGATGAGCCGAAAGACAGAAAAGGAAACAGTATGTCTCCTCCCTTAATTGGGGCCTAACAGGGTGTTGTGGAACAAGTATATACTTATCTCAGCTGAACAGGAAGAGAACTGGTTGGCCTAATGACTAAGGCTCCTGCCTAGCAAGTAATATAGCCCGGTTCAAATCCCAGTAAGGGTATGGCTAGCTGATGAGAGCGAAAAAGCTCGAAATAGATCTATACTAGTCTCCCTGATTTATTTATTGATCAGCTCAAAAACCTAACACACAGACACACACACATATATATGCATAGTTATAAGTGGTAATTGGAAATGAATATTGAATAGCATTTATTAAAGGAGATGAGTAAATATTATTGATGCTTGGTTAAAATAGGTTACAGGGAATAATGATTTTGGAGGATAGTAGAATTAATCAATATGACGCCAATATGTGGCTATGTTCTAAGTTTTTATTGGCATGTTTTAAAATGAAGGACATGTAGTACAATTATAATTAATTAAGCAAGAATGGAGGCATGAAAAAGATAATGTCTATAAATATATTTGATGTGATGCACTTAAAATAACATGAAATAATATAAAACCTGGATGAATATCGAAGAGATGCATGAAAATATTTTTTAATCAGCAGATACACTTTCTATAGCATGTAAGATGGAGGATCTTTGTGTTGGGCTTAAAAATAAAATAAATAAATAAAATTATAAAAAAGAAGTTGGGGTATTATTTTGCCATATGAAGCAATAATAAGGGGGAAATCACGATTCTGGAGTGTTTTTTGGTTTCTGCTTTTGAATCGTCTTTTATAACTGACTAGCCTAGTGTTCAAGATGATGAGGAAGAGACTAATGGAATGATAACTTTGTTTATTGTCAATATAGAGAAAGTGAAGCACTATAAAGATTTCAAGTGAGCAACGTAGGAATACAGGAATGTTGCCACATGGTAGAATATAAACAATATACTGTACTAAAACACTCAAGTCTTTTTTTTTAAAAAAGAATTCATGATGTTGCACTCGATTGACTAGCAAAGTAATTCTCTACATATTTACAGTGGCTGTGTGTGGGAGATGGGAGATGTGATCTAATAAATAAATAAATAGAATGTATTCAGAAGGAGCCACCTCTACAACGTTCAATGAAAGCTTCCTAGTAAACACACCTACTAAAAAAAATGATTTGGTCTTTGGCGGTTGGAGAAATCGTGTATTATTATCTAGTGATAAGTCTGTGAGGAGACTTCACAGCATCCTAGTTTCGGCAATATCTATACATAGAGGTTTCTCTAACATTTAACAGCAGGCTACGTTGATTCCTCAAAATCTTAAGAGGAAGAAAACTGGGTCATCGGTATTTTTTTTTTAAATGTGGAGAAAACATACCGATTACTAATCTACACTTAAAACTATCCTCCCAAAGGGGATAATAGCCTGCTGGCTGGGAATTCTTAAGGTTGATCTTCTTGTGTGAAGGGACAAGGAGGGGAAGGCTGCATTAAGAAATAGTGGCCCCCCCACTGCAGAATGGTGAATTTGGAGGGCACCCAAAAATTATATTTAGTGACTAGCCGTTCCCTGCCACGCGTTGCTGTGGCCCCGTCTGGTTAAATGGCCAACCAATCAGTGTGCAGATCTACACCTGGACACACAAACACGTATACACAACCACCGTATAACCCCCAACCTACTTACCTACCTTCTCCCTCTCTCCACCTACCTACCTACCTATGGTATTTCTCCCTCTCCCTCTCTATCCCTCTCCCTCCCTCCCTACCTACTGTATTTCTCCTTCTCTATCCCTCTACCTACCTACCTACCTCCTGCATTTCTCCCTCCCTCTCCCTATTGCTGCCTACCTACCTACCTACTGCATTTCTCCCTCTCCCTCTCTATCCCTCTACTTACCTACCTACCTATTGCATTTCTCCCTCCCCCCCTCTCTCTATCTCTCTACCTACCTACCTACCTACCTACCTACTATATTTCTCCCTCTCTATCCCTCTACCTACCTACCTACCTACTGTATTTCTCCCTCTCTCCCTCTATCCCTCTACCTACCTACCTACCTACCTACCTACTGTATTTCTCCCTCTCTCTATCCCTCTACCTACCTACCTACCTACCTACCTACCTACCTACCTACCTACTGTATTTCTCCCTCTCTCTCTCTATCCCTCTACCTACCTACCTACCTACCTACCTACCTACCTACCTACTGTATTTCTCCCTCTCTCTCTCTATCCCTCTACCTACCTACCTACCTACCTACTGTATTTCTCCCTCTCTCTATCCCTCTACCTACCTACCTCCTGCATTTCTCCCTCCCTCTCACTCTCCCTATTGCTGCCTACCTACCTACCTACTGTATTTCTCCCTCTCTATCCCTCTACCTACCTACCTACCTACTGCATTTCTCCCTCCCTCTCTCTATCCCTATAGCTGCCTACCTACCTACCTACTGTATTTCGCCTTAAATCTTATGGACAGAGTATTTTATGTCATAAAGGATGACATAATACCTGTGGCCCACTGCTCTCTCTGTATCCATCTACCTACCTTTTTAACAATTTTTTACATTTCCGTTGCATGTACCTGGCACAGGTGTGACATCTACACAATTTATATATCATTGGTGCCGTACTTGAAAGGAACGTTGTGTGAAAATTTGGAAGCGATCGGAGCAGGACTTCCGGAGATTAGTGGTTTTGAACAAACTCTTGTAACATTTTTATTTATATAGACTAGGGAAAGCAATTAAGATACCAGCTGAATTTGCACGCAATACTTCAGCACCAGGGTTTCTCAAACTCCATGACAGGGCAACCCCAATCCGTTTTGAAAGGCTAGATACTTACGATAATTTGGATAAAAACAATGACATATTGGCTTTTACGAAGACTTTGGAGGTGCTTCCAGGCACCATGGTGGAAGTCACCAGCTACCTGCCAATTACAGCAATGTTAAGACGGGTGGAACGTTTGACAGACGGCTACCCCCAAGGGAATGGAAATCTTTTAAAATTTGCCCCAGGCTTTAATCCCCATTTTCCCGCACAAGATATCAGGCTTGTTCTGGCAGTGTATGAGAGCTGCCAACACTTGCCTTGGGGTTTGCTCTATGCTTACGGGCTTTCACCAAGTAGCAGTGAGTTTTGACAGCACTCCTGCTTCGCCTGCACAGTTTGAAAAAAAGGTCTGTAACCCACTTCCAAAGTCCAAAAGAGAGCCTGGATATAACAAGAGTCATATTCTCTTCCCTTTAAACCTTTCCCGCAGAAGTGGCTTGTTTTTAAGGCACGCATTTCTGCAAAGTAAATCTAGTTAACCATTTAGAGAGGCAGTCAGACACCAACCCTGGATCGCATTAATGTTGGCTTATCAAACCGATGTTGATTTCAGTCCACAATTCTTGGTTGGCTCGTAACTACAAGGCAAGTATCAAACCTAGTGAATTTGAGACGAGGGAGAACATTCTCTGAAACTCCCAAATCTTCACTTGGGCATCTTCCTCTCTTTGCATCACATCAGGGCTGGGTTCCTGCAAGTTCTAAGTTCTTCTATAGAAGAGATTCCACAAATCTACAGGGCCGTTTAGAACCGGTTCCAGCTCCCTCCCTCCACCCACCATCAAGATGAAGAGCGAGAGGAGGAATCCTGGGAGTTGAAGTCCACAAGTCTTAAAGCTGTCAAGTTTGAACACTCCTGGGTTGTTGTTTTTCCTAAAGGGTGAGGGGTGCAAGAAGGGTCTTGGAACTTGACAGCTTTAAGACTTGCGTGCTTCAAATGCCAGAGTTCCTGAGCCAACATGACTGGAGGAGGAATTCTGAGAGTTGAAGTCCACAAGTCTTAAAGCTGTCAAGTTTGAACACCCCTGGGGTTTTTTTCTAAAGGGTTAGGGGTGCGAGGGTCTTGTAACTAGATAGCTTTAAGACTTGCGTGCTTCAAATGCCAGCAAGCCACTCCCATCTGATCACATGGCCAACCAGCCACTCCCACAAAGCAGGCCACACCTACAGAAGAGGTTCTAAAAAAATTTGAAACCCACCATTGCATCACGTCCAAACTAACTTTTCTGCCAATGGAGATGTGCCATAGCTATGCGCCATCAAATGAGGCTTGGATCCTGATTGAATCCTATATGAACAAATCATCCCCAACATATTTAACTTTTAGTAAAACCACGTCAAACTCTGTTCTGCTTTATTGTACATTTTCTGTTTCTCCCTTTTTAAAAACATTTTTCTTCTGTTTTTTTCTTTGTTAACATTTTCAACTTTGAGCGGATCAATGTTTTGTTAATCAAAAACAGAAATGAAGTTATTAGTCAAACTGTCCTCAGCTAATTTGGTACTTGTTACTCTATTAATAACTGTTTGGAAAAAGTCAATCTGTTTTCTAACAGCCCTCTTAAGCTGGCTGGCACCTGAATCTCTTAAGGGGAATACACTCATGTGTTCCCAGGCCGTTGTATTTTATCTTTACCTGCCCTTGAGCAGCCAAACCTGCCCTTGAACTAACCTACCCATATAGGAAACCGCTTTTTAAAAAATGAGCAACTCCCCCCACTTCTTAAGCAAATATATCCAGGTATTATTAGACTATTTTACATCTGGGTGGCAGACAATCGCCTGCTGCCATTGGGTGATATCTCTCAGACATACGGAAGACAAACAGTTCAAAATGTTGTTTATCTGGAGGCCTGATAATGGGTGAAGACAGATCAAGGACTTGGTTGTCAGTAGGATCAGCCCTTAGGATATGTTAGGATATTCAGCCTTATATTGGGTTGACAATATATATGAGCCTATGTTCTTAAGGAGTTATGTAGCTTTAAGAACTGTGTTTGAATTCTGATTGGCTGTGAGTCTCAGCTCTACCATAAAGCAAGCTCAGAATCACAGTCCGTTCCCTTTTCGATTCCATTCCTGTTCTTACTGTTTGCTGTCTGAGGAGCTGAAGCTGAATATTGAAGAAGGAGGAGGATTTGTTTTGCATCACTGTAAGATAACTCTGTTTGGTGAAGGACTGTTATTGTTTTGGAGAAGTTAGAAACACTGGTCGGGAGAAGTATTTTAGTTGCTACAAAGTAAAGACTATTTATTTTCTTACTATCACTGTTTTAGAGTTTGTTTGTAGTTACAGCAACGTATCTCTTTACTGTCCGGTGTATTACACTATTCCACATTTATTTTCTAATCACTGGTTACGGGACCAGAGTTGTAACACTGGTTCTGAACCCAGAGTTGCTAACAAGGGCAATGCTTTGGAAATAATTCAATGCTTTGGAAAAATTTGTTTCACAGCATAATGCGTACAAATGAAGCACCGGTATACTTGAAAAGGGCTGCCAATAAATATTGTGTGTGCGCTATTGTGCAGTTGTAAATAGCTTTCAGAATTATTGTGGGTGAACTGCATCATCATCAGCCATTCAATTGTGTCCAACCCTCGGCCATTCTATGGATGAGAACTCTCCAAGAACTGCACAACCCTGCTAAAGCAGGGGTCCCCAACCTTTGCAACTTTAAGTCTGAAGGACTTCAGCTCCCAGACTTCTCCAGCCAACTTTGCTGGCTGGAGAATTCTGGGAGCTGAAGTCCTTCAGACTTAAAGTTGCAAAGGTTGGGGACCCCTGTGCTAAAGGATGCGCACATTTGCATGGGAATGTGCCCGTTTACAAAGAAGATATGTGGACATCTGGTAGAACATACAGGCACATTGTTAGGAGTAGACTCCTAGAGTTGGGTAGGCAATATATAATGCCATTATGACAAATGGTTGTTGTTGCTTTAAGGATGTTGGAATGTTGGAATGCAATTAGAGACTGTAATTATCTCCCCAATAAGAGGAAGTAAGCAGAGCGCAATCGCTCTGCCGGATTTGCTGATATCTCTACCGATTGCTAACTGCTTGTTTGTTTGCCATGACTGACTGTGTTTGAAGAAGAAAGAATTGTGGTTTGCTGACTGTAAGCAATTGCTATTTGTTAAGGACTTTGTTTGACTCACTTTACCATCACTGCTTGTGAAGCAGTAGTATAGTTTTACAACACCAGTAAAGCTATTTTGTTTTACTAACAGTGTCTGGTTTACTATTTGTGTGTTTACTAGCAACGTTTCTCTAGCTGCATATTCTGCTGCACAACTTTTCTGTCTCCCAACGGAGATATTCCCCAACACTCATGATACACAGAACCTTGTTTAATATTCCACGTTTGAAGAATTTTGTTGGGAAAATGGCACCCAGTTTGTAGTATAGATTTCCAAAATGACAAATGAGGATTACAAACTAAGATACATCTCTGTTCATTTATATACAATACAATAGCAGAGTTGGAAGGGACCTTGGAGGTCATCTAGTCCAGGGGTCCCCAACCCCCGGTCCGTGGACTGGTGCCGGTCCGTGGCTTGATAGGAACCGGGCCGCAGGGCCGGAGAGGAGGAGGAGGGGGCAACCCCCGGGGCAGAGCGCGCGCCGGATGCGGGAGAGCGCAGGTGCAGCCGTTCAAGCCGTTGGAGGCCCTAGAGGGCTGAGTGAGCCGACCCCCCCCCCCGCATGCGCATGCGCCGCCTGTTTCCCCTTCTCTCCCCCCCCCCCCCACTCCTCCTCTATGCCAGCCGGTCCACAGAATTTTCTTTAAAATGAAAACGGTCCCTGGTGCAAAACAGGTTGGGGACCCCTGATCTAGTCCAACCCCCTGCGTGGACAGGAACCTTATACCATTTCAGACAAATGGCTATCTAACATCTTCTTAAAGACTTCCAGGGTTGGGGCATTCACAACTTCTGGAGGCAACTTCTGTTCCAGAGGTTAATTGTTCTAACTTCAGGAAATTTCTCCTCAGTTCTAAGTTGCTTCTCTCCTTGATTAGTTTCCACCCATTGCTTCTTGCTCTGCCCTCAGGTGCCTTGGAGAATAGTTTGACTCCCTCTTCTTTGGGGCAACCTCTGAGATATCGGAACACTGCTATCATGTCTCTTCATCAAACTAGACCTACCCAGTTCCTGCAACCGTTCTTCATATATTTGGGAAACATTTCACTTTGAAGGATTTTTTAACCCACAGCTTTAATCGGTTCTAGAGGCCTTTGTGTGGAAAAAGGGAAAGGTATTTTCTGGCACCCAAGCTATGAAGACTTTTTTTTAATCTTGCATTTCAGATGATGCAAGCTGTGACATAGGAAGAACATTAGGCGTATATATATATATAGAATGAGAGTTGCATTTTTATTTATAGTGTGGTATTGAGTGGTGATTTAAAATTGTTCCGGCCTGCTATGATCAGGAACAATATAGTTTTCAATGGATTAATAAAAATATAATTTATATTTTAAGGCTGCAATTACTGCTTGCATTGTCATCTTTCCAACTCTGCTAGAAACAGTCTATTCATTCCACTATAAAGAACATTTAGCCCCTCTCAAATTTTGTAAAATACGAAGTGGGGAGGAGGGGAAGGAAACCAAGAAGGTGGTTTATATTTGCAATATCCGCTGTCAAATGTAGTTGTGAATCTGGATACACAAACGTTTTTAAGTGGCTTGGCAATCCATTTTGGAACACATGGCCTCTTGAAATAGCGAATTTCCTATGGGTAAATGCGCTCTCTGTTTTAGTTTATTGTTAAGGATGAGAGCAATAAAATGAAATAAGCAATCTGCTTTCCTTGAACAATACCCTAAAGCAAAGACTAATAAAGTTTGCTCTCGTTTTTTTTAAACAAAAAACAAAAACGGACACACTAATGTGAATCAGGGAAGATGCCCCAAGAATCTGTACATTTCATGCAATGCCGGTTGGCGACACCCAGGGGAAGGGCCTTCTCTGTGGCGGGCCCGGCCCTCTGGAACGACCTACCCCCCGACCTCCGCACTATCTCAGACCTCCGCCTCTTCCGCCAACGTCTTAAGACGTATTTATTCTAACAAGCCGGCCTAGGATAGCCCCCCGTTTCTGACTTTTTAAAAATAAATTATAATTTGGTAAGGTTTCAACATGGTTTTAGCACGGGTTTAATTAATTTAATATATTTTACTTGATGTATATATTGTATTTTGTGGTTTTAAATAATGCCTGTGCGCCGCCCTGGGTCCTAACAAGGAGAAGTGCGGGGTATAAATTTAATAAAATAAAATAAAAAATAAATTTCCTCAAGCTGAGGCCCATCATGGGTTTTGAATAACATTGTGGTGACTGTGTTGCCCCCCCCCCAAAAAAAGGGGGGTGATGATTCTGTAATAAAAACTTAATCTGTTTATACGTAATTTTATTTAAAGTCTTATTCACTTAATTAGACCTGCTTCACAGTATTATTCCATATGGGATTTAATACTTTTTTTCTGCCCATTTAAAAAGAAAACATTGCAGTAGAAAAGCTCCAATGCTTTTGCCTCTGGTTTATGTTATAGCCAGTCCTCATTTAGTGACCTCCTGGTTTAGCAACCATTCACAGTTACGACAGTGATGAAAAAGTAACATTAGGATGAATTCTCACATTTATAATCTTCCCAGGTCTGTAAAACACAGGAAAGCTGAAATAAGATCAAAAGCACAGTTGGGGTTTCACTTAGAGACCACTCTGCTTAATGACTGAGTTGCTAGCCCCAATTGTACTAATATTAGGTCACAAAAGTACTAATATCTGGTGGTACTTCTACGTTTTCAGAGCAAAGTCTGTTTTAGGTCTACAATCAATGCAAGAAAGTGCAGCAGAAGGAATGTGAGAAGGTTATAACAGTCATAACAGAGTTGGAAGGGACCTTGCAGGTCATCTAGTCTAACCCCCCTGCCCAAGCAGGAGATCCTACATCTGTCTCTACCTAGGATCGAACTCACAACCTTTAACAGATGAACAGAGTTGAAAGGGACCTTGCAGGTCATCTAGTCCAACCCCCCTGCCCAAGCAGGAGATCCTACATCTGCCTCTACCTAGGATCAAACTCACAACCTTTAACAGATTTTTATTTATTTTTATTTTAATCATATTTATATCCCGCCCTTCTCCACAGAGGACCCAGGACGATTAACAAGAGTTGGAAGGGACCTTGCAGGTCATCTAGTCCAACCCCCTGCCCAAGCAGGAGGTCCTACATCTGCCTCTACCTAGGATTGAACTCACAACCTTAGGAGGCGAGAGCTCCACCTCTAGGCCACAGCACCAGGTAAGTTGGCTGCACCCGGACTAGCATTTTTCCAGTCTCATTTCCTAGAACAGTGAAACCCTTTACAATAGTGAATGGCAGTAAATAAATTGTGGCCATTTGTCGGGGAAGGAACTCTTAACACTGCTTTTTAAAAGAGAGACTCAGGTCAAACCTGCCATGAATTTTCTTCTCCTGAGTAAGCAACAACTGAGTGGAGATTCCTGCTGCCCAGGAAAGTTACCCAAGAGAACTTTCCTTACATGCATCATCCAGAGCTCAGTTGATCCTGGAAGTTAATGAGGCCAAGTATCATTTAGCCTAATTGAAAAGAATGTTGTGCTAGAGAGCAATTTGTCTTCGTTACAAAAACCACACAAACAAAGATTACCACTGCAAGAGGAAGACAAGATCTTCCCTTCCCTTATAAATGGGCCATCACAGATCAAACTGGAAAAACCCAAATCGAAATTCCATATTCCTTCACGTCAAATTTAGCCCAGTGGTTTCTAAGCAACATGCAAACAATGCAGTGAGCTACTCTCTCACTCGGGGAACGCTGCGCAAGAGGAGAGCTTTCTCGGTACTTTCAGCCAGGGGTCCCCAACCTTTGCAACTTTAAGTCTGAAGGACTTCAGTTCCCAGAATTCTCCAGCCAGCAAAGCTCCAGCTGAAGTCCTTCAGACTTAAAGTTGCAAAGGTTGGAGACCCCTGCTTTAAAGCAAAGCTGGCTGGAGAAGTCTGGGAGCTGAAGTCCTTCAGACCTAAAGTTGCAAAGGTTGGAGACCCCTGCTTTAAAGCAAAGCTGGCTGGAGAAGTCTGGGAGCTGAAGTCCTTCAGACTTAAAGTTGCAAAGGTTGGGGACCCCTGCTTTAAAGCAAAGCTGGCTGGAGAAGTCTGGGAGCTGAAGTCCTTCAGACTTAAAGTTGCAAAGGTTGGGGACCCCTGCTTTAAAGCAAAGCTGGCTGGAGAAGTCTGGGAGCTGAAGTCCTTCAGACTTAAAGTTGCAAAGGTTGGGGACCTCTGCTTTAAAGCAAAGCTGGCTGGAGAAGTCTGGGAGCTGAAGTCCTTCAGACCTAAAGTTGCAAAGGTTGGAGACCCCTGCTTTAAAGCAAAGCTGGCTGGAGAAGTCTGGGAGCTGAAGTCCTTCAGACTTAAAGTTGCAAAGGTTGGGGACCTCTGCTTTAAAGCAAAGCTGGCTGGAGAAGTCTGGGAGCTGAAGTCCTTCAGACTTAAAGTTGCAAAGGTTGGGGACCTCTGCTTTAAAGCAAAGCTGGCTGGAGAAGTCTGGGAGCTGAAGTCCTTCAGACTTAAAGTTGCAAAGGTTGGGGACCTCTGCTTTAAAGCAAAGCTGACTGGAGAAGTCTGGGAGCTGAAGTCCTTCAGACTTAAAGTTGCAAAGGTTGGGGACCTCTGCTTTAAAGCAAAGCTGGCTGGAGAAGTCTGGGAGCTGAAGTCCTTCAGACTTAAAGTTGCAAAGGTTGGGGACCCCTGCTTTAAAGCAAAGCTGGCTGGAGAAGTCTGGGAGCTGAAGTCCTTCAGACTTAAAGTTGCAAAGGTTGGAGACCCCAGCTTTAAGCGAAGGAAAAGATGAGAAATACTATTATTGTGGTGTTTATTTAGATTAGATTCCGAAGAGAAGCTCCAGATTAGTTTTTGCTCAATCGCAGAAACTTTAAGTGGGCTGGGAAATTCTGAGACAGGTACTGCACGGAGATGGTGAGATGAAAAATTATCCAGCCCAGCAATTGCTCTGGAAAGCAGAGGAAACAGACACCAACTGGTAGCCTATTCAGCTATGGGTCAGGGCTGGGTTCCTGCCAGTCCTAACCTATCCTATAAAAGAGTTTCCACAAATCTACGGTGCCGTTTAGAACTGGTTCCAGCTTAGGATGAACTTTGCTTGTCAGAAGGTCTCAAAAGGGGATCATATGACCTTGGGACACTGCAACCGTCATAAATATGAGAGTCGCCAAATGTCCAAATTTTGATCATGTGTCCATCGGGATGCTGTCAAATATAATACATCTATAATACAATAGCAGAGTTGGAAGGGATCTTGGAGGTCATCTAGTCCAACTCCCTGCCTAGGCAGGAAGCCCTATAACGTTTCAGACAAGTGGCTATCCAACATCTTCTTAAAGACTTCCAGTGTTGGGGCATTCACAACTTCTGGAGGCAACTTCTGTTCCACTGATTCATTGTTCTGACTGTCAGGAAATTTCAGTTCTAAGTTGCTTCTCCCCTTGATTAGTTTCCAACCATTGCTTCTTGTTCTGCCCTCAGGTGCCTTGGAGAATAGTTTGACTCCCTCTTCTTTGTGGCAACCCCTGAGATATCGGAAGACTGCTATCCTGTCTCCCCTGGTCCTTCTTTTCATTAAACTAGACATGCCCAGTTCCTGCAACTGTTCCTCATATGTTTTAGTCTCTAGTTCCTTAATCCTCTTTGTAGCTCTTCTTTGAACTCTTTCTAGAGTCTCCACATCTTTTCTACATAGTGGCGACCAAAACTGAATGCAGATATTCCAAATGTGGCCTTTCCAAAGCCTTATAAAGTGGTATTAACCCTTCACGGGATCTTGATTCTCTCCTTCTGTTGATGCAGTAGGCAGCAAGACAAAGCACTAGCAGCTCTATAGGATAAGACTGCATGGCCCAGAGTTTGGGGGGAAAAATAGTGCATGTAAAAAAAAAAATATGGAAGTAGATGTAATGCGTGTATCACTGATTCATTGCCTTAATTTCTTACTTTGTATTTATCAAGTTTTATTAAAAAGGATTACGAAGAAGAATAGAGCCATATCTAGCCAACAGGTTACAGAAAGACCATAAATCACACCAGAATGAGGAATATATTAAGTTTTAATGGGTGGTCCAAGAACGCTTTATTATTCTGAGGCATCTTTAAAGTGAACAACAATCTTTTGGATCTGAGAAAGCTGAAAAGTTTTACTTGGGGAGAGAGAGCGGGTTATAAAATTAAATTATTATTATTATTATTATTATTACTGGGAAAAAGTAAAGTTTTCCAAATAGGGAAGGTAATGAAGCCAAGATGCATCTTGTCAATGTTTAACTGATATAGAAAATAGACTACAGAAATGGCAGAGTTGGAAAAGATGACAGAGGAAATCAATTTTGGGATATTAATAATAATAATAATCTTTATTGTCATTGTAATAAGATTGTAATAAAATTACAATGAGATTGGTTAAAAAAAAAAGAAAAGCTTCTTACCAAAGTTTATCTACATCATTAAATATTAGGAAAACCTAGGTGGCAAACATCTATCTATATAAATAAAAATGTAACAAGAGTTTGTTCAAAACCACTAATCTCCCAAAGTCCTGCACCGATCGCTTCCAAATTTTCACACAACGTTCCTTTCAAGTACGGCACCAATGATATATTATAGATTGTGTAGATGTCACACCTGTGCCAGGTACACGCAACGGAAATGTAAAAAATTGTAAAAAAAGTAGGTAGATGGATACAGAGAGAGCAGTGGGCCACAGGTATTGTGTCATCCTTTATGACATAAAATACTCTGTCCATAAGATTCAAGGAGAAATACGGTAGGTAGGTAGGTAGGCAGCTATAAGGATAGAGAGAGTGAGAAATGCAGTAGATAGGTAGGTAGGTAGGTAGAGGGATAGAGAGAGAGAGGGAGAAATACGGTAGGTAGGTAGAGGGATAGAGAGAGAGAGGGAGAAATACGGTAGGTAGGTAGAGGGATAGAGAGAGGGAGAAATACAGTAGGTAGGTAGAGGGAGAGAGAGGGAGAGAGAGAAATACAGTAGGTAGGTAGGTAAGTAGAGGGATAGAGAGAGGGAGAAATACAATAGGTAGGTAGAGGGATAGAGAGGGAGAGGGAGAAATACAGTAGGTAGGTAGTTAGGTAGGTAGGTGGATAGAGAGGGAGAAATACAGTAGGTAGGTAGGTTGGGGGTTATATGGTGGTTGTGTGTACGTGTTTGTGTGTGCAGGTGTAGATCTACACACATATTGGTTGGCCATTTAACCAGACTGGGCCTCAGCAACGCGTGGCTGGGAACGGCTACTAGTGTAATAAAAATGGTTGGCAACGTTGGTAGTTGGTCTTGTCTTCTTAGGCTCAAGAACAGACAAAAATGGACAATGGGTTGGATACAGAAAGACCAGCAGGAAGAGGGCTATGGCAAACTTTGAATTGAATAAGAATTAAAAAGCATAATTCCTTATGAGGTCCTTTTAAAAATAACGACAAGAAAATTCAAAATAGTTTTAAGTAAATGATCCAATCTTAATCCATATCTCTGAAAACTGAGTTTTGTTGTTGATGTTGATCTTTGATTTATACACTTGGAGACAGTTGCTAGGAATATTATTGACTGCAAGAACCGCCAGCTGATCGGTCTTGGACCAAGTGGAGGGCAGATGTTCCCAAAAGGCACCAATCAGCGATCAAATATCATATACTTTGGGCCATGATGATGCGAGTAGAGGATGGAGTAGAAAAGATGATTATACTTTCCAGGGTTGAGGGAAGCTAAAGCAGAGAAGGTAATTGATCAGAGAACTAAATAGGATAAAATATTTGGGAGCGCCCTTCTAAGAGCTATGTGACTGGTCAAGATGCTAAGCATTTTATGCATGCATTCAGGAGCCCAATTTCACAGATCTAACTATTTTCAGACAAGCAAATGAAATATTTCAGCCTTCATACAGAGAACTAATCAAGAAAAGTAATGCAGCAGCAGGTTCCTCGTATCAACTTCTTTTTCCTGGTTAGTGCAAAACCATTTTTGAATCATTTTAATGAACTGCTATTTGTAGATGCATGTGCGTTCTGATGTGAATCCAGATGAATTAGGATAGGCTTGAGTTTCTCTGTAGTGCTCCTGTCAGCCTCCTAGGTAAGCCAGACAGGAAGCACAACTGATGAATTAGTTCTATTTTAAGGCAAGGCTACATTAATAGAACCTTGCATGCCTGAAAGTTGAAACTTGATCCATTAAAAGTCCTTCTTATGTATCTTTCACTGGCCATTAAACCCCTGGGGGCTCCTGGTTCTCTGATCTGGTTGTTTCCTAAGCAGCATCTCTTCCTCTTGTTCTCCAAAGTCATCCACACATTCCATCACAGCTCCTGACCGTTGGCTCAAGCAAATAATATATCCCTAAAATCCTGGATAATGAAAATAAAAACTCCCATATGGGTTGTATCAATCCTATAAGTCAGGGGTCTCCAACCATGTCAACTTTAAGACTTGTGGACTTCAACTCCCAGAATTCCTCAGCCAGCCAAGCTGGCTGAGGAATTCTGGGAGCTGAAGTCCACAAGTCTTAAAGTTGACAAGGTTGGAGACCCCTGCTATAAGTGGGAGGTAATTGGCTAAGGCTGTTAATTTGCCATGTCCATTACCTTTGCCCTTAATTGGCTTCACAAAATTTATATTCTTCTAGAACAGGAAGAAGATGAAAATCTGCATTAAGGAACACATCCAAAAGAAATCTGCCTTGAGTTGGGTTATCCTGCCCAACTCAAAGCAGGAAAGAAACCCTTTGAGGTAGATTAAGCTGAGAGAGAGTGAATGGCCCAGAGTCACAGCCAGCTTGTCTGTTACCTGTCGCAATATTTTAATCAAGCTTATCTGAGGAGAGGGAAAAATGTACATGCATTGTCTACATTTACAAAGCACATACAATGTACCAGCCAATTTCTTGCAAATCTACAAGGAGTTGGTAGAATTCTTAATTTTAAGAATTTTAATTTTAATCTTAATTTTACCATAAAGACTTTGAACTTCCCACATCTTCCACCAATTTGGGGCATCCTTTAAGAAAGCAAGAGAGAAGAGATGGAAAGAAGATCGCAGGGTTGGTTTTATGGATAAAGAAGTGGAACTGATCAAGCAGATAAAAGAGACTGGCCCAAAACATGTTAAAAGAATATATAATGTATTGTTAGAAAGAGACTCAGAAAGTGAATTGGTCAAGGATTGCATGATTAAATGGGCTCAGAATTTTGTTGAATTGGTTATGTTAGATACGTGGGAAAAAATATGGGTTCAGAACGTTAAATTTACACAGTCACAGAATTTAAGGGAGAATTTTTATAAAATGTTCTACAGATGGTATTTAGACCCTAAGAAATTATCATGTATGTACCCAAATGTTAAACCAAAATGCTGGAGATGCGGGTTTTTAGATGCTACTTTTTTTCATGTATGGTGGACTTGCAACAAGGTTAAAGCTTTTTGGATAAAAATATGGTGGGTTATGCAAAATGTATTTAAGAAAAGAATACAATTTATTCCGCAAATGTTTTTATTGGGTATAATTAAGGATTTCACTAAAGGGGGAACAAAATTGGTTTTGTATATGGATACAGCAGCTAGGTTGCTGATTGCTCAATACTGGAAAAAAGATTTTTTACCGACAATTGATCAATGGATTCAGAAAGTGGCGGGGTTTACGGAAATGGCAAAAATTTCAGCTTTCTTAAAAGGTCAGAAGCAGGAGAATTATACACAGGAATGGGTAAAATGGATTGATTATATACAGAATAAATATCAGACTAGGAAGTACTATGTAGCCTTTAGGTAAGAATGTTTAGATTGACAGATGAACAGAGTAAATAATATATGGGATGTTTGGAATTATTAGAGTGGTGTATAGCGGAAGTCAGGGGGGTGGGTTTGATTGGGAGGTGGGGGAGGGTTAGGGTGGAGGGTGGGGAAATATATATGTATAACTAATTTAGAAGATGGGATTAATGGGATACGGTTACTTTAAGAGAAATTTATATTATGATTTATATATGTTTAATTAACAGAAGATGGGGTTAATGGGATATTGTTACTTTAAGAGAAATTTATATTATGATTGTTGGGAGGTGAGGGGGTACAATATCTGAATGAGAAATTTATTTTAAGACGGGGGGAGAGGAGGGGGTACAGTATTTGTATGTGATTTATATTATATGTCGGGGGGGGGTAAAAAGGGGGGAAATTTGTTTGTGTAAAACTTTTTCAATTAAAAAAAAAGAAAGCAAAATGGAAGAGACACAGATTTGACTAGTTATTCTATCTAGGGGGAAATATGCTGACTCTGTAAACCACTTAAAGAGCCCTATGAAGCGGTATATAAGTCTTCGAGTTATTGCTATACAAAACTGCAGATATCAAAATATTAGGTTCCAAATCTACGTTGAGCTATAAAACTAACAGCACTCTCCCAGATGTCAGTGCTTGGATTTACTGATTTATGAATAAACTTTAATTTCCTGGATCAGTATCATATGCCAAATCCCAAAACAGAGTAGGTGGATTCACACAACATTTTAA
>CM077646.1:198758919-198846419 GCA_039707465.1 Rhabdophis nuchalis | reverse complement strand
TTTCTTCTATTCTGACTTTAACAGATGAACAGAGATGGAAGGGACCTAGCAGGTCACCTAGTCCAACCCCCTGCCCAAGCAGGAGACACTACATGTGCTTCTACCTAGGATTGAACTCACAACCTCCTGCTTGTGAGGCAAGAGCTCAACCTCTAGGCCACAGCAGCTTCCTTATTTTTGTCTCTTTTAAATGTAATGTTAATAGTTTATCCAAACATTGCAGAATGGAACGTAGAAAACATTTTACTCAGTTACTACTGATGGACTGATTGATACAATATTCCCAAATTGCAAGACAAACTATCTTTGTTCTCCAGATCTGGGATAGGATAGTAGTGTGTTTGTTTTCTGATTAGATAGAGAACCTTTCAATGTTAATTGACATCTTGTGGACTCTAAGGAATCCTATGACATTTTTTTTCTCATTAACATTCCAAATTCTCCACTCACAGTTCTTGGGAGGTTTATTTAAATGATCCGGCTAAGCGTATTAGGGGTTAGCGTCAGTGGTGGGCTCCTCCCGGTTCTCCAGTTGATGCTGTTGGTGGCACCATCTTGTTTTTCAGTTCTACGCATGGGCGGAATAATTTTAATTGAACTGAGCATGCGTGCATCAAGTGCACACACCAGCCAACTGGCAGTACCCACCCCTGGTTAGCATGCTCTCTAGATCAGGGGTCTTCAACCTTTGCAACTTTAAGTCTGAAAGACTTCAGCTCCCAGACTTCTGGGAGCTCCCAGACTTCTGGGAGCTGAAGTCCTTCAAACTTAAAGTTGCAAAGGTTGGAGACCCCTGATCTAGACAGAGATCTGTTTCACATTTAGCTATTTGCCACCCTGCATAATTAAGAATAACTTCTTATTCTTAAACAATTGCACCATTTGGCTAGCCTCTAGACGTAATTCCGAGCTCTGGTATTTCAGTTTAAATTGATTAATTGATTATGTGCCATCAAGTCATTGTTGACTTCTCTAGAGCAGGGGTCTCCAACCTTTGCAACTTTAAGTCTGAAGGACTTCAGCTCCTAGAATTCTCCAGCCAGCAAAGCTAAGGCTAAGAGAAGAAGCCAGAGTCCATTCCAGCAAAGCTGGCTGGAGAATTCTGGGAGCTGAAGTCCTTCAGACTTAAAGTTGCAAAGGTTGGAGACCCCTGGGCTAAGAGAAGAAGCCAGAGTCCATTCCAGCAAAGCTGGCTGGAGAATTCTGGGAGCTGAAGTCCTTCAGACTTAAAGTTGCAAAGGTTGGAGACCCTTGGGCTAAGAGAAGAAGCCAGAGTCCATTCCAGCAAAGCTGGCTGGAGAATTCTGGGAGCTGAAGTCCTTCAGACTTAAAGTTGCAAAGGTTGGAGACCCCTGGGCTAAGAGAAGAAGCCAGAGTCCATTCCAGCCAAGCTGGCTGGAGAATTCTGGGAGCTGAAGTCCTTCAGACTTAAAGTTGCAAAGGTTGGAGACCCCTGGGCTAAGAGAAGAAGCCAGAGTCCATTCCAGCAAAGCTGGCTGGAGAATTCTGGGAGCTGAAGTCCTTCAGACTTAAAGTTGCAAAGGTTGGAGACCCTTGGGCTAAGAGAAGAAGCCAGAGTCCATTCCAGCAAAGCTGGCTGGAGAATTCTGGGAGCTGAAGTCCTTCAGACTTAAAGTTGCAAAGGTTGGAGACCCCTGGGCTAAGAGAAGAAGCCAGAGTCCATTCCAGCCAAGCTGGCTGGAGAATTCTGGGAGCTGAAGTCCTTCAGACTTAAAGTTGCAAAGGTTGGAGACCCCTGGGCTAAGAGAAGAAGCCAGAGTCCATTCCAGCAAAGCTGGCTGGAGAATTCTGGGAGCTGAAGTCCTTCAGACTTAAAGTTGCAAAGGTTGGAGACCCCTGGGCTAAGAGAAGAAGCCAGAGTCCATTCCAGCCAAGCTGGCTGGAGAATTCTGGGAGCTGAAGTCCTTCAGACTTAAAGTTGCAAAGGTTGGAGACCCCTGCTCTAGATGGCTTATGACTTAAATTATCCTATGCAATGAGAGAGAAAATTCCAAACCCATTCCAATGTTTTGTATATAAAGTTATCTCGTCCCTTCCTAAGAGTCTTCCATCTTGCACTTGTGGGACACCTACCCTTTACTTACTCATGAGTAAAAGATATTTACAGTATCTACCTTTTCGGCTATTTTGGTCATGGATACACCAGGCTAAAGAACCTAGCCATGATTTATGGCCAACCAGGTGAACAAGAGCATGTATATTTTTATTTACTGGCTTTTTCAGTCAACATAGGTCATGGGGGATTTACTCACTCAAATGACATGGCCTAGAAAAATCAGCAGAAAAACCACAGTAGAATGGCTAGCAAACCCAGCTGACAAACTGCAACAGCTTGTGTGTAACTCAGGGGAGACATGATAGCAGTGTTCCGATATCTCAGAGGGTGCCACAAAGAAGAGGGAGTCAAACTATTCTCCAAGGCACCTGGGGGCAGGACAAGAAGCAATGGGTGGAAACTAATCAAGGAGAGAAGCAACTTAGAACTAAGGAGAAATTTCCAGAGACAGTTAGAACAATAAACCTCTGGAACAGCTTGCCTCCAGAAGTTGTGAATGCCCCAACCCTGGAAGTCTTTAAGAAGATGTTAGATAGCCATTTGTCTGAAATGGTATAAGGTTCCTGCCCACACAGGGGATTGGACTAGAAGACCTACAAGGTCCCTTCCAACTCTGCTATTGTATTATTGTATTATTGTAACCTAATTAATCCGATACATTTCTAACTGTTTGAGATTGCTTATGTCTAGAATAAGCAATCTATAGCTGTAGCTTCTTTGTGATGCTGGTACACCAGAGAGAAATGAATAGGTACAGGGAAAGAAGCTAAATCTTCTTTTCAGTTAGGAGTGAACCATGGTTACACCTTAGAAAAAAGATCAGGATAATGGCTTCTAGTACTGCATATTATAAAGGAAATGAGTCAACATTTTTCTCTCAAACATCCTGAATAAAGGAGAATCAATCTGCCAATATTTCTCCCCAACCAACGCTTTGGAAAGTTAATATGGCCATGTTCACAATGCTTTATTTGCTACAAGAGGACAAACAACTACATATAGTAAATCATATACAATTATGGCAAGAAAAGAGCCCTCTCTCCATTCACACAATATGTCCCATAATGCAAATTATTATAGAACATGACTTTTTCCCAGGCTGCCTCCTTGTAGATGCACAAATATATAATTAGTTTTACAAGTTCCAGTGTTTAAGCATGACAGAGTATCAGTCACAGAATTTACCTTCCAAATGTCTAAGTTTGCTGTGTTTTTCCCCTCTTGTTAAACTTTCTACTCATTATGGATACTCATTTCATTTATTCGACTTATTAACCGCCCCCTCTCCCCGAAGGGACTCGGGGCGGTGCACAGGAAATATAAAAACACAATATATCACAAAATAAATACATAAATACTTAAAACTATATTAAATTTACACCCTGTGCTAAAATCTACCCCATTAAAAATTAATCCCTGAAGCCCAATGTAGAATTTCTCTGCTAAAAAACTAGGCTAAGTACGGTAGGTTAGGCCAGGCCGGCCTGTTGGGAAAAATAGGTTTTTAGTTGCTGGCGGAAAGAGCGGAGGTCCGGGATAGATCTAAGTTCGGGGGGTAGGTCGTTCCAGAGGGTCGGGCCCACCACAGAGAAGGCCCTTCCCCTGGGCGTCACCCGCTGGCATTGCCTAGTGGACGGCACCCGGAGAAGTCCCTCTCTGTGGGAGCGAATCGGCCGAAGGGATGTGTGGGGTAGGATACGATCCCGCAGATAACTAGGTCTGCAATTGTGAGGAAAAAAGATCCCCCAAGCAGGAGTGGTGGGGAGCTGAATAAGATTGCTGTAATGTGATCCGGAAGAAAAGTTCTGGTAGCACCATTTGAGATTAACCAATGTTATGAAAAGACATAAGCTTTCAGTTCAGTGTAACTCATGAAAGCTTATGCCAGTTATTAACATCTCTCAACCCCAAAAGGTGGTACCAGACCAGTGGTGGGTTTCAAAAATTTTAAGAACCTCTTCTGTAGGTGTGAGCTGCTTTGCGGGAGTAGTTTGCCGGTCATGTGACCGGGTGGGAGTGGCTTGCCGGTCATGTGACCGGGTGGGAGTGGCTTAGCAATCATGTGACTGGGTGGGCATGGCCAACTTGTAAAATGTGGTGCAACTCACTTAACAATGCTCTTGCTTAGCAACCAAAATGTTGGCTCAGGAACTCTGGCATTTGAAGCACCCAAGTGTCAAGTTACAAGACCCTTGCGCCCCTAACCCTTTAGAAAAAAAACCCCAGGGGTGTTCAAACTTGACAGCTTTAAGACTTGTGGACTTCAATTCCCAGAATTCCTCCTCCAGTCATGTTGGCTCAGGAACTCTGGCATTTGAAGCACCCAAGTCTTAAAGCTGTCAAGTTACAAGACCCTTGCACCCCTCACCCTTTAGGGAAAAAAACCCCAGGGGTGTTCAAACTTGACAGCTTTCAGACTTGTGGACTTCAACTCCCAGGATTCCTCCTCTCGCTCTTCCTCTGGATGATGGGCGGACAGGCGGGGGGAGGGAGCTGGAACCGGTTCTAAACGGCCCTGGAGATTTGTGGAACCTCTTCTAGAGAAGATGCTAGAACTGGAAGGAACCAACCCCTGCATTAGACTCCTCCTCCTGAATTGTACACAAGAATCAATGGAAGGCTCCAGCAATGTGACCCCTGAGACAAATGTGAGCAAGAAACCAAATAAGAATATGGAATGTTTCTTAAATATTTAATGTATTTGTAGATACAACCATAAGGAATGTTTGTGGTAAGTCAGATGTACGTTGGTTGGGAACATTAACATAGGTGTGCTTGTTTATACAAATACTGCCACATTATTGGAAGAAAAGCAAATTAATTTCCAGCAAATAACAGATGGTTGTGGTATGAGGCAACAATGAGTATAAAACAGATATTTAATGTATCCAAGACCAAAAGAGTTGTGAAAGTGAAAATAGAATGTTTATAAGTGGCAAGAAAATCAAAATAGAAATGCAAACACTAGCAGAAAAGGAGCGGTTTGTAGACAGTGTCTTGTCTGAGGATTGCTTGCATGTAAGAGTAACATTTTGCCCATTCCCTTTTTTCACTTCCTTATTATATTTCTTTACTTTCCTTACCTTTCTCTTTAAGAATTTGTACTGTTTTTATTCTTTTAAAACAAACCTACTTTCATAAAAATGGGAATAGGGCAGTTAAGGAATATACAAATGGGATTAAACAAATGAAGAAATAGAAGGATGTGTTATAAAGCAAGTAGGGATAGATTCAAATTAATAGGCATCACAAATTAAACACATAATTAAGTGGAGAAATTCAGGGAAGAATAGTAGCAAATGTGATACAGTAGAGCAGGGGTCTCCAACCTTTGCAACTTTAAGTCTGAAGGACTTCAGCTCCCAGAATTCTCCAGCCAGCAAAGCAAAGCTGGCTGGAGAATTCTGGGAGCTGAAGTCCTTCAGACTTAAAGTTGCAAAGGTTGGAGACCCCTGGGCTAAGAGAAGAAGCCAGAGTCCATTCCAGCAAAGCTGGCTGGAGAATTCTGGGAGCTGAAGTCCTTCAGACTTAAAGTTGCAAAGGTTGGAGACCCCTGGGCTAAGAGAAGAAGCTAGAGTCCATTCCAGCAAAGCTGGCTGGAGAATTCTGGGAGCTGAAGTCCTTCAGACTTAAAGTTGCAAAGGTTGGAGACCCCTGCAGTAGAGTGTATAAGGTCTAGAAAGAGGAAAACATCAACTTTCTCAACAAAAAACCAACGGATCTCAATTGGTGCTGAACTCTAGGCCTGGGGTGTGTATGTGTGTGTATGAATATGGTGGGTTTTTGCAATAAAATTATTTTATTGAGAGTTCTGCTTCTGATTTTCTGACTGCTAGATTAAAAATCGGTCTGGGTAAAGTCTGACAGAGAGAATGAATTGAAACAGAAGAGGAAAGGGTGAAAACAAAGAAATCGCGATTAGATAGATTTGATGAAATCCAGAAAGACAGAGAGGTGAAGTTGAAGGAACAGAGGGCATTGTACGAAACGGCACAGGGACAGAACAGAAGCATATATCGCTTGTTGGGAAAGTTGTGGAGAGTGCTGGTATAAACTAGCAGTAGTTATATTGCCTTATCTACCCTGTTCCCTGAAAATAAGACCTTCCTGGTTAATAAGCCCAATTGAGCTTTTGAGCGCATGCACTAAAATAAGCCCTCCCCCAAAAATATTGCAACACAGCAGCAGCCATGAGGTGACCACGCTCGCTGCCTCCTGCTCCTCAAAAATAATAAGACCTCCCCAAAAATAAGGCCTAGTTCTTATTTTCGGGGAAACACAGTATCTATCTGTTCAATTTGTATGGCCGCATTTTTAACAAGTGACTTACGAGATCGCCTTCTGCCACCGAGAGTCTCCCACCGGCCAGTACGCTCCCCTAGAGAGGGTCTCCTCATGGTGCCGTCGGCTAGACAATGTCGATTGGCGATCCCCAGGGGGAGAGCCTTCTCCGTGGGAGCCCTTTCCTCTGGAACGAATGGCCCCCGGAATTAAGAACTATCCCTGACCTACGCACCTTCCACCGTGCTCTTAAAACTTTTCTTTTTCAACAAGCCGGGCTGGCGTAAATACGAATTTTATTAATTTTAATTGGGTTTGTTTGGTTTTTAATCTTATTATGGGCCAAATTATTGAATTTTTTAAAAATTGTTTTGAACTTTTATATATCTGTGTTTTATTTTGGCTGTAGTCCTTTGGGAGTAGGGCGGTATGAAAATATAAATAAATCTAAATCTAAATCTAATCTCGTGTCTCTAATTTCTTTGACTTACTCATACTACAGTATTTCTTAACTCTCTACAGCAGGGGTCTCCAACCTTTGCAACTTTAAGTCTGAAGGACTTCAGCTCCCGGACTTCTCCAGCCAGCTTTGCTGGAGTCCTTCAGACTTAAAGTTGCAAAGGTTGGAGACCCCTGCTCTACAGCAGTGCTTCTCAACCTCGGTGGTTTCTATGCTGGTTGGGGAGTTCTGGGAGATGAAGTTCATACATCTTCAAGCTGCCAACGCAGTGGTGGGCTTCTATTTCTCCTACTACCAGTGTGCGCGCATGCGCAGAAGCATCCAGGCAGGTAGGTGGAGCCTCCCACCACCGCCACCACTGGCTCACCCAATCCGGGCCGAACAGGCAAAACCCCACCTCTACTGCCAAGAGTAAGAAACACTACCGGTGTAGAGAACATGGCTTACCCTGAAAAGGAATAGTACGATGGGTAGGCATGTTACGTGGAAAAGCTGATCTCAGTCACATTCTGAGTAGCGAGAGGCGTCCTTGCAAATAAAACATCCAACTGTGGAAGATCCACCATTTTACCTTCTACCAATGCCTCTCGAGTCCACAGAAATTCAGATTGTTCTTGGAATTGTCATTTTGCTTGGCAGCCTGTGGATTTTACAAATCCATTTGTAAGTGGCATGCATGCTTCTTGTACTGCAAGGGTGCTCCTCCTGGAAAGCTGCATCGAGTCAACTGAAACTTGCTTGCTCCATACTTGTTGTTAATATGGAATGAAAAAATGAAGATGATTTAGTCTTCCGTAAATTAGAATGGCTTGGTCCTACAATATATACTGAACACTCACTTCATTTCTGCCTTTTCTTGACAGATGTTTCTTTGGCCACACTGTCAGTATTAATGAGATTTCTAAATGCAATTTCCTTCCCCTGATTCAGCCTCAACATTTAATAAGTTCCTTATTACTCTAAATGTCAATGATTAGAGATAGCACATTAACCCCAGAAAGGATTGTCATGTTGTGCTACATTTTAAAACTATTTTCTTCAATGAATGGATAGAATCTCCTAATTGAGGATTAAATAATTGCTTCTCAATTCGACAAACTTCCATGGAGTGAGGCAAGTACTGACCAACTTTGTTAAGCAAGCGCCTTTGATTACATAACAACATAAGAACAGCCTTGCTGGAACAGGCCACAGCCCATCTGGTCCAGCCTTCTGTCTCCCACAGTGGCTCCCCATTTGCTTCAGGGTCTTCCCAAGCAGATGTCTTCACCTGCTTGTGATTCCCTGCAAATGGCATTGAGAGATATCCTGCCTATTTCTCCAACCCGGAGGGTGTCCTTAGGCATCCATAATGATAGCCATGGATACCCTTGTTCTCCATGAACTCGTCTAATCCTTTCTTAAAGGTGTCGAGGCTGACAGCTGTCACCACTTCTTCTGGCAAGGAGTTCCATAGACCAGTGATCCTCTGAGTGAAAAAGGACTTCCTCTTATTTGTTTGAGGTCTAGTTTCCAAAAGTTTCATGGAGTGCCTCCTCGTTCTAGTGTTGTGCGATAAGGAAAACAGTTTTTCCTTTTCGACTTTGTCCACACCGTGCATGATTTTATAGACTTCAATGAGGTCACCTCTCAGGCGCCGTCGTTCTAGAGTGAAGAGGCCCAGCCGTTGCAGCCTCAGATGGTAAGGAAGGTGTTCCAGCCCCCTAATCCTTCTGGTTGCCCTCCTCTGCACCTTTTCCATTTCCATAATTTCCTTCTGAAGGTATGGTGAGCAGAACTGTACACAATACTCCAGATGGGGCCTCACCATAGATTTATAAAGAGGCAAAATGACACTTGCTGACTTATTTTCTATAACCGTCCTAATGATCCCTAGCAATGAGTTTGCTTTTTTCACTGCTGCGGCACACTGGATTGACAAAGATTTTCAGTATAAATAAATATTTATTTTAATGTACAGTATTTAAACAAAGCCAAAATTGGTGCATTGATTTCTGGTTTAAAAAGAAAAAAATGGTGCTAATGTGATGCTATGAGGCACAAATAGGGTTTATTTTAATATAAATATGCCTTTTTATTGCATTGTTTACTGCTTTTCCTGGATTTGCTCAATATCCAAATATTGTTCAGAGTCTTACTAATGTAGGCTATTATAAAATAAAAAAAACACTTGTCTTAGCTGAGATTCCTGTTTACTGTATTCCATGTACATTTTATTGAGGTGCGAGGTGCTTAATACTTCAGAAGTCAGGTGCTTCTTTGTGGTGGCACTAATAACTTTTAATGTCTTCCCAAAGGAAGTCTGATACTGTTACATCATCAAGCCTTTTTTTTTCTAGCAGTGTTTTAAATTTTATTTTGGAAGGAAAATGTTTATGGCTGATTAAATACTCCTTGTAGAGTTTTTGCATGAAACAGAAAAAAAATGCAATTATGATTTGTGATTTTAATGATTAGAAAAAGCTTGAACAATAAAAAATAAGGTGAGGCTTACTTTTGGCAGTCATAGAACAAAAGATAATTTTGTAATTGTACTTATACTTATATAGATGCCTACAATAAGATTAATTATAATAAATGTTTTAGTTAATGATATGCATTTGTTTATCTATAGATGGAAAGTTATACTATTTAGATGGTTATAGACTATTCTTGGTAAATGATTAATTAATTAACAATTACCTATACAATTCTAGATTGTTATATATTACATTATTATGGAATTTATATTGATATGATGGGATTAAATAAGGGATATTAATAGTTAGTCAGGATTTAAAGATATTATTAAAGAAGAAATTGATGTTAAAATACTTGATAAGAACTGTGGATATTGATATTAAGCTACATGATAAATGGTTAGACTTAAAAGTTATAAAATAGGATTACCTATGAATAATAATTATTTCAGAGAGGCCCAGAATTTATGAACACCCGATTAGAATGTCCTTTACAGGACATTATTTAGAGTAGACATCTCCTTTTTAAATTCACCTAAATTTATCTATTCTTTGTTATTGTTCTCTTTCTCTCTCTCTCTCGGTTGGTTTTATAAATAGAATGCCATTATATAATTATGCCTTATATAAAAGGATGTTAAACAACTAGTAAGGGTTGAGATATTAGACTTGTAATGATTGATATGAAAAATAAGTGATAAATTTTGAAGGACATTATAGAAACCTGTGATAAATTGATACATTCTTAAAAATTGATAGTTTGTAAGGAAAAATGGCTTATCGATATTGTTTTTTTTCCTGTGAAGTTTGTATTATTTCTGTTTATGTCAATAATAATAATAATAAATTATTATTTTAAAAAAAGCTTGAACAATAAAAATAAGGCGATGCTTACTTTTGGCAGTCATAGAACAAAAGATAATTTTGTAAATTGTACTTATATTTGCTACAAAGGAAATCCAAAACTCCGCTCCTCTGCCCTTCCCTCTTGAAACTACCGGTAGCTACTTTTGTCTGTTTCTGGCACATGATATTCCACTTAGCAACTGTTTTGCTTAGTGGCAGTGTTGCCAGTTCCAATAGGGTCATTAAGCAAGGCCTACAGTAATAGTTCCTATCGTATCACTATATATATCACATCATATCCTACCCATAAGAGAAATAACCTAGGAATAGTTTTAATATCTGAGTAAACTCAAGAGTTTTGTACTGCAGTGTATTGCATTAGGAATAGCATTTGATGACTGCTAAGCTGAGAAAATAATGCTGGACTGAAAATGTAGAATACTCCACAGACAGTAACTTCTTATTCTTAAGCAATTGCACCATTTGGCTAGCCTCTAGACGTAATTCCAAGCTCTGGTATTTCAGTTTAAATTGATTAATTGATTATGTGCCATCAAGTCATTGTTGACTTCTCTAGAGCAGGGGTCTCCAACCTTTGCAACTTTAAGTCTGAAGGACTTCAGCTCCCAGAATTCTCCAGCCAGGCTGGAGAATTCTGGGAGCTGAAGTCCTTCAGACTTAAAGTTGCAAAGGTTGTAGACCCCTGGGCTAAGAGAAGAAGCCAGAGTCCATTCCAGCAAAGCTGGCTGGAGAATTCTGGGAGCTGAAGTCCTTCAGACTTAAAGTTGCAAAGGTTGGAGACCCCTGGGCTAAGAGAAGAAGCCAGAGTCCATTCCAGCAAAGCTGGCTGGAGAAGTCTGGGAGCTGAAGTCCTTCAGACTTAAAGTTGCAAAGGTTGGAGACCCCTGCTCTAGAGAGTTAGGTCTTCACACAATGTGTCTGAAGTAGGAAAAGTTGAGACTTGCCCTTTGTGTCTCAAGCGAGTTGATTCGTTTGATGATACGCCCCGGGTCCCTTCGGTGCACCGCCCCGGGTCCCTTCGGGGAGAGGGTGTGGTTATATAAATTCGACTAATAAATAAATAAAATAAATAAAGATACATGTGTTTGTTTTCTTGGTTGTCCGTGGTATTCTCAGGAGTCTTCCCCAACACCAAAGTTCAAAAATATCAACACTATTATTTACTTTTCACACTTCTGAACCACCTATCTCCTTCAAAGTGGTGTGCAATAAAATGTTAAGATATAAAACAGTATAAAATGTAGAAGGAAGCAAGAGTGGTGAAATACTATTAAAATTAGTTGGCATGGGAGGGCTTTCAGAGAACGAACCAGCCCCATGGCTACGTGCTCTTCTGGCAGCTCCTTTCCTTCAAAAAGCTTGACTATAAGTTCCTATAAGTTCTCCACAGTCGCCCTTGCATTCTTCAACATCAGAGGCCTTTGGGTTGGGGTAAGTACACTGCTTTTGGGCATCGCCCTGGGTCCTTACAAGGAGAAGGACGGGGTATAAATTTAATAAAATAATAAAATAATAATCTTCTGCAGGACAGTTCAGTTAGCATTGAGCTCGCTGGATTGCCTGTGATTAGGTACTATTGATGCCATAGGAGTTTAATAAACTGAAGGGGGACCTGGTTACTTGCAGGACCGCATCCTGCTACCGAATACCTCCCACCAACCAGTCCGCTCCCACAGAGAGGGCCTCCTCAGGGTACCGTCGGCCAAACAATGTTGGCTGGCGACCCCCAGGGGGAGAGCCTTCTCTGTGGCAGCCCCTGCCCTCTGGAACGATCTGCCCCCCGACCTTTGTACGATCACCGACCTGCGGCTCTTCCGTTGGGCCCTGAAAACGCACCTATTTCGTGCGGCCGGCCTGATGTAGTTTTCTTTTAATCGATTGTAATTTTTTAATTGATCTTAGTTGATTTTATTAACTGTTTTTATACGGTTATCTGGTTTTTAGAACGGGCCCTTAAATTTAATTAGTTTTTAATGTATTTTAATGTATTTTTGTATCGGATGTTTTACTGTTTTATTATGCCTGTTCACCGCCCTGAGTCCCGCAAGGGAGAAAGGGCGGTATACAAATTTAATAAAAGTAAAGTAAAGTAAGAGTGTTTTAATTGCACTGTGACAGTTTTCACCTATCCTTAAAAATAATATGTACACATTCCTTCATTTTTATGGGACTTTTTACTCAAGCTAAGGCAATTGACTCTTAGGATTTCTCCCAGATGTGCCTTCTTTTTCCCCCCCTATTTGATTGCTGTTAAAAATTTGTTCTCTCTCTGGACTTTAAGCAAATTGCATTTTGAATTTGGACACTGACTCTTGCTCTCTTCTCACCTCACGGACTACCCCTCCAAAACACGCCATATTAGTGGCAAAAACTTAACACTTTCATCATGGCTTCAAAGAAGCACCCACAACAGCCCAAGATCACTTCAATGCTATCTAAAGAAACGGTGGGGGAGGTTACTCAGCTATCAGCAATAGAAGAAATTCTTCAAAACATTATGAAAGAGATAAAAGAAATCTGGAAAGACAATGTTAGTTCAAAATTGGAACTTTTGGAGACGCAAAAAGCACTAATGGAAAATAAACAAAGATTGGATGGACTGGAGGGGTGGTGGTGGCTGAGATGAGAGGAGAGATAAGTAATTCTCAAAAAGAAATAGTGGAATTAACTGGTCATATGTTGAGGATGGATTTTGAAAGAATGTCTTACTTTTTAAGGTTTCAAAATGTTCCTGAAATAAGCTCTGAGAATTTAAAAGATTTAATGTGTACGATGTTAGCAGACTATACTAAAAGGAGCAAAGAAGATATTTGGGGGGACATTGATTTGATTTATAGAATTAATTCAGCATATGCCAGAATAAATGAAGTACCCAGAGAGATACATATTAAATTTGTAAGAAGGTCGACAAGGGATGAGATCCTGAGAGCACAGAGAGACGGTCCCTTGATATATCAACAGAGTGAAACAGATCCCGAAAAAGATTCGAGAGATAAGAAGGAAATATTCCTTCTTATCCAAAAGATTATATAAAAAAGGGGTGTGGTTCAGGTGGTCGATGCCCGAAGGAATGTTAGTGTTCTGGGAGGGAGGGAGAGTAAGAATTAAAACAATTGCAGAGGCGGAAGCCTTTCTTAAAAAACATTCCTCAATCCTGGAGGATGAAAATGGGGGAGCGGGGGGGGGGGCGGGCACGACTCCGCCCACTGGCAGCAGGGAAGAAGAGGATACAATAGCTAAAAGACTCAGATCTCACAAATGACTTTCTATTATATAGTAACTCTTATCTGGATCTTTATAGAAATAAATGATTGATTGCATGAAGTTGGGAAATGATATATGTATGTATCTCACTCCACTTTGTAGAGAAATGGAAAAATTATTGTATTGTTGTTGTTTTTTGTATGAAGCCTCGGAGGGGGCCGACACCTCCGACATAGATGTCCTCAAAATGTCTTAATACCTTATACCCTTTTCCTACAAAACTTTTTGTAAAAATCAATAAAACCTTTTTTGATCAAAAAATATGTACAATGCAAGCAACCTTGCAACCCTCTCTTCATCTTCTATTTTTGAAAGGCACATTTCAAAAGACATGCTTTTTAAAATGGATATACAAGCAATAGAGCTTCACCTTCGAAATCATGCTTATTTATTCCCTGTAAACTGAATTCCATACTGTTTTCTTGAATCAAGATGCGTGGAACAAAATGACAAAGATAAGCATTCATTGCTTGGCTGAATAAGATCTTCAAATATCCCCTAAAGATGCTTAGGTATGTAGCAGCTTCCCTCCTCCACTGGCACAAAGCTTGCAATAAAATAATAGAATTAAATTTATTGGATGGTTATTCAATTACTTAATCATTGGGGCAGCCTTTGAAGGTAGCTTCTCCATTGTGCCTCAGAATTTCAATTACTAACAAATACTTTTGCCATACGGTCAAGATCTGGATCAATGCCACATTGGAACATCTGTTATGAAGAAAATGGAGAGATGCAGAAAAACAGAAGATTTTGCATCTCCAAAAAGGCAACCCTCTGCTATACACAGAGAATCACAGAAAAACCTGTCTTGGCACTTGCATCAGTAAAGCAGATGGCTACTCAAATCCAAGTACCTCTGCAAATGCCAGGACTAAGATCAACATTTCCAACCTGGAAGCTTGGGAGCCACTAGAGGCAAAAACCCTTCCCAAACCACTCAGCTGACTCTCGTTAGTTATTCAAAAGAATCTTTTCATACATGCATAGATATCCATCATGCTGTTTTCTACATCGTGGTGACCAAAACTGAATGCCTTATTCCAGTGGTCTGCAAAGTCGGCTCTTTTAAGACTGGTGGATTTCAACTCCCAGAGTTCCCCAGCCAGCATAGCTGGCTGTGGAATTCTGGGAGTTGAAGTCCACCAGTCTTAAAAGAGCCGACTTTGCAGACCCCTGCGTGGCCTTACCAAGGCCTTGTAAAGTGGTATTAACACTTCATGCGATCTTGATTCTATCCCTCTTTTTATGCAGCCTAGAACTGGGTTGGCTTTTTTGGCAGTTCTAGGCTGCATAAACAGAGGGATAGAATCAAGATCACGTGAAGGGTTAATTGTAACTCTCTCTACATGTAACTATTGTAACTCTCTCTACATGGGGCTCCCCTTGAGGTTCACTCGGAGACTTCAGCTAGTCCAGAATGCAGCCGCGCGAGCAATTATGGGAACCGCAAGGTTTACCCATGTAACACCGCTCTTGTGCGAGCTGCACTGGCTGCCTGTCGTCTTCCGGGTGCGCTTCAAGGTTTTAGTTATCATCTTCAAAGCGCTCCATGGCTCGGGACCTAGCTATTTGCAGGATCGGATCCTGCCTCATACATCCACACGGCCAATTCGCTCCCACAGAGAGGGACTTCTCCGGGTGCCGTCCACTAGACTTTGTCAGCGGGCGACGCCCAGGGGAAGGGCTCTCTCTGTGGCGGGCCCAGCCCTCTGGAACGACCTTCCCCCCGACATTAGAACAACTACGGACCTCCGCTCCTTCCGTCTAAAATTAAAAACATATCTGTTCTGCTTGGCCGGCCTAGGGTAGTCTCTCGTCTATGGGATTGTCAATAATTTTAGATAGGGATTTTAGTATTTTAATTGGTAATTTTTAGCCCAGGGATATATTTAATTTGTTTTTATTATGTGTATATGTATTTATTGTTTTATTTGCCCTGTGCACCGCTCCGAGTCCCTTTGGGGAGAGGGAGCGGTCAACAAATTAAATTATTGATTATTGATTATTGATAATCCCCCTTTATAAGGCCTTGGGAAGGCCACACTTGGAATATCTGCATTCAGTTTTGGTCACCACGATGTAGAAAAGATGTGGAGACTCTAGAAAGAGTGCAGAGAAGAGCAACCAAGAGGATTAGGGGACTGGAGACTAAAACATATGAAGAACGGTTGCAGGAACTGGGGATGTCTCGTTTAATGAAAAGAAGGACCAGGGGAGACATGATAGCAGTCTTCCAATATCTCAGGGGTTGCCACAAAGAAGAGGGAGTCAAACTATTCTCCAAGGCACCTGAGGGCAGAACAAGAAGCAATGGGTGCAAACTAATCAAGGAGAGAAGCAACTTAGAACTGAGGAGAAATTCCTGACAGTTAGTACAATGAATCAGTGGAACAGAAGTTGCCTCCAGAAGTTGTGAATGCCCCAACACTGCAAGTCTTCAACAAGATGTTGGATAGCCATTTGTCTGAAATGGTATAGGATTTCCTACCTAGGCAGGGAAGTTGGACTAGATGACCTCAAAGGTCCCTTCCAACTCTGCTATTGTATTATTGTATTATTCCCCTATGCAATATGCAACATTATGAAAAGTGTAGCAAAAAGGATAAAAAATAGGAAGCAATGGGAAAAAAGTATCTGTAGTTCAGCATTGAATTGTCAAGCCCTTGGTACTCTCCAAACTTGGTTATTTATCTGCAGATGTTTCATTACCCACCTAGCTAGCATCACCAAAGAAGCCCTTGATGATGATATCTAGATGGGTAATGAAACAACTCCAAATAGACTATCAAGCTCAGCGATCATCAAGGACTCCTCAAATAGGAAATGACATGAAATTAAACAAAGGGAATAAATTTATATACAATAATGTCACTATACCTCGGCATATTTTCTTCTCCTTGCTAACAAGCGTTGCTTTCACCACACCTATAAAGTACTTCCAATATTTCCTTCCATTTTTTAAGCTTTTCACAATTCTCTTTTTCAAGGTCTTACCAACTCTATCCATCCACTACGTTTTAAGTTTTCTCTTTTCTTATCACTCCTTCCTTTTTCTTTCAAATATTCGTTTTGCAATCTGATTATTCTTTGAGTCTCTCTTTATGAACAATCCTATTTTCAATGTATTTTTTTTTTGTGCTGGTCACGCTTGTGTGCCACCCACATTCATTCAGCATCTATTCATTCTTGGCTGAATGTCTCTTTGCTTTACAGCGTACACAACTTAAGGGCCCTTTATCACTGCCTTTCAACTTATTTTATGTGTCTCCTGATATACTCAAATTCCACTTCTACAAAACAATATAGACAGAAGCATACAACTTTTACATCTTTCAACAAGCATTCATTCCTTGAAATAGACCATAAACTATGCATTACCTTTCTACCTCTCTACATGGGGCTCCCCTTGAGATGCACTCGGAGGTTGCAGTTGGTCCAGAATGCAGCCGCGCGGGTGATTATGGGTGCTTCACGGCAATCCCACATAACTCCGCTCCTGCGCGAGCTGCACTGGCTGCCTGTGACCTTCCGGGTGCGTTACAAGGTTTTGATGACCATCTTCAAAGTGCTCCATGGCACGGGGCCTAGCTACCTACAAGACCGCCTGCTGCCCCATACGTCCCTACGACCAATACGCTCTCACGGGTCTGCTCCGGGTGCCGTCAACCGGGCAATGCCGGTTGGCGACGCCCAGGGGAAGAGCCTTCTCTGTGATGGGCCCAACCCTCTGGAACGCTCTACCTCCCGAACTCCATGTCATCTCGGACCTCCGCCTGTTCCGCCAGCGGTTAAAAACGCACTTCTTCCAACAAGCCGGCCTGGCATGATTTTACTCGACACTGTACTGCTTTTAGTTGACCAAAGTTTTAATTCTGGGGTTTTAAACATGGGTTTTAGCGCAGGGTGGGTTCAATTTAATTTCAGTTTTTAGAAGGTTTATATGTATATTTATATTTTTATATTCCCTGTGCGCCGCCCCGAGTCCCTATGTGGTGAGATGAGTGCGGCTTATAAATATGATTAAATAAATAAATACCACCTTTACTCAATTACTCAGTCCACTTTCTCATCTTCATTAAATATTCTGCCAAAGAACAGTTGCATCTTCTTGCTTTAGTTTTTCCTTATCGGTGTATAATAAATTATTTACTTCCATGTTAAGCACAACTACTTTGGATACTGATATATTTAACTTTCCCAACCCATACCCTTCATTGCTTCATATAACCTAATATTTGCTGTAAATTATTTGCATTCTCTAAAAACAACATGGCATCCAAATGTACATAAGCCTTTCCTCCCAGGCCAGCACACACCTAATAGCACAAGCATTTCTAACACATTTATACAATGCATGAAAACAATGAAGGGAACATCTCACATCTCTATCTTTATCCTCTGTGCAAGTTGAACCATTCACTAAGCTTTCCTTTATTTATAGGCATGCATTAATACAGGGGTCCCCAACCTTTGCAACTTTAAGCCTGAAGGACTTCAGCTCCCAGAATTCTCCAGCCAGCTTTGCTTTAAAGCAGGGGTCTCCAACCTTTGCAACTTTAAGCCTGAAGGACTTCAGCTCCCAGAATTCTCCAGCCAGCTTTGCTTTAAAGCAGGGGTCTCCAACCTTTGCAACTTTAAGCCTGAAGGACTTCAGCTCCCAGAATTCTCCAGCCAGCTTTGCTTTAAAGCAGGGGTCTCCAACCTTTGCAACTTTAAGCTTGAAGGACTTCAGCTCCCAGAATTCTCCAGCCAGCTTTGCTTTAAAGCAGGGGTCTCCAACCTTTGCAACTTTAAGCCTGAAGGACTTCAGCTCCCAGAATTCTCCAGCCAGCTTTGCTTTAAAGCAGGGGTCTCCAACCTTTGCAACTTTAAGCCTGAAGGACTTCAGCTCCCAGAATTCTCCAGCCAGCTTTGCTTTAAAGCAGGGTTCTCCAACCTTTGCAACTTTAAGCCTGAAGGACTTCAGCTCCCAGAATTCTCCAGCCAGCTTTGCTTTAAAGCAGGGGTCCCGAACCTTTGCAACTTTAAGCCTGAAGGACTTCAGCTCCCAGAATTCTCCAGCCAGCTTTGCTTTAAAGCAGGGTTCTCCAACCTTTGCAACTTTAAGCCTGAAGGACTTCAGCTCCCAGAATTCTCCAGCCAGCTTTGCTTTAAAGCAGGGGTCTCCAACCTTTGCAACTTTAAGCCTGAAGGACTTCAGCTCCCAGAAATCTCCAGCCAGCTTTGCTTTAAAGCAGGGGTCTCCAACCTTTGCAACTTTAAGCCTGAAGGACTTCAGCTCCCAGAATTCTCCAGCCAGCTTTGCTTTAAAGCAGGGGTCTCCAACCTTTGCAACTTTAAGCCTGAAGGACTTCAGCTCCCAGAATTCTCCAGCCAGCTTTGCTTTAAAGCAAGGGTCTCCAACCTTTGCAACTTTAAGCCTGAAGGACTTCAGCTCCCAGAATTCTCCAGCCAGCTTTGCTTTAAAGCAGGGGTCTCCAACCTTTGCAACTTTAAGCCTGAAGGACTTCAGCTCCCAGAATTCTCCAGCCAGCTTTGCTTTAAAGCAGGGGTCTCCAACCTTTGCAACTTTAAGCCTGAAGGACTTCAGCTCCCAGAATTCTCCAGCCAGCTTTGCTTTAAAGCAGGGGTCTCCAACCTTTGCAACTTTAAGCCTGAAGGACTTCAGCTCCCAGAATTCTCCAGCCAGCTTTGCTTTAAAGCAAGGGTCTCCAACCTTTGCAACTTTAAGTCTGAAGGACTTCAGCTCCCAGAATTCTCCAGCCAGCTTTGCTTTAAAGCAGGGGTCTCCAACCTTTGCAACTTTAAGCCTGAAGGACTCCCAGACTTCTCCAGCCAGCTTTGCTTTAAAGCAGGGGTCTCCAACCTTTGCAACTTTAAGCCTGAAGGACTTCAGCTCCCAGAATTCTCCAGCCAGCTTTGCTTTAAAGCAGGGGTCTCCAACCTTTGCAACTTTAAGCTTGAAGGACTTCAGCTCCCAGAATTCTCCAGCCAGCTTTGCTTTAAAGCAAGGGTCTCCAACCTTTGCAACTTTAAGCCTGAAGGACTTCAGCTCCCAGAATTCTCCAGCCAGCTTTGCTGGCTAGAGAATTCTGGGAGCTGAAGTCCTTCAGACTTAAAGTTGCAAAGGTTGGAGACCCCTGATTTAAGGAATACTTCATGATCTGTCAATCAAAATCAAACTAGTCGACGTGTTTGCAAATATGTTATAATTCCATCAGTATAACTAACTGCACCCACCAATCTTTAGGTATAATGCCATTATTAAGCCCCTTCCTTTTTCCGGTTTACATGATATTTGCAATAACATTTCACAAAATTGATTAGCATATAAATCTTTCTCAAGCTTGAGAATGCTTATCACTCATGAAGGAAGGTTCAAAAGAGGGTATACATTTGAGCTTTATTTTTTCCCCCATTCAGAGTTAACAGGGCTTTTCTCAGATTCTTTTCTCCTCAAAAAATGATGAGATATCAGGTTAGCACTACGAGAAGTTAATTTTTCCAGTTACAATTGCTGAAAAGTGAGTTTCATTTGCAATTCCTGGTCCTGTTGCAAGATGATAAGAAAAAAGCAAGCAGAGCTTAATCATTAACACTGGAGGGGGGCCCTTTTAGGAGGAAGATTAGGAGAAAAACATTCCCCCAAGCAACTGCTTCATAGAACAGTTATTTAAAGGAAAAAAGGAAAAAAGACAACCACCAGCTTCTTATGACGCCTCCATAAAAGAAAATGCTACTATATTTATGAATAAATTAGTCAGCTGCATCTTCTCAAGAATGGCAAAACATAAATAGATTCTACCTTCCCCTTTACACCATTATTAAACAATAAACAATCACTGCACTTGAATAGAGCAATTGTTAAAAGAAAATATATCTAAACAAAGTGAAAAATATAAAGTACAATTTCCTCAATAATACAAACTCAGGAAAATTAACTCCTCACATGCACAGACTTCTTTTCTACCTGTTTGCCAGCACAATCTGGGAAAAACACACAGGCAAAACTTCCTAAAATATTAGAAGCCAACGTATTTCTGAATGAGTAACATCAGCAGCAATGCTGAGATATTTGATGCTGATAAGATGCAAAAAAACCTCACCTGTGTTCTCTTATTGTCAAATGTTTGTCAAACAAAGACAATGTCATTTGTATGAGACAAATGAACAGCGATTTATTGTGACCCACAGAAGCTTGGGGCAATGAGGAACAGCTGCCTGTGCGTTCTCTACTACCAGTATGCCCGAGAATCAACTTCCACAACTCAGCTTTCTCCAGATGTGATTTCTTCCCATAATGCCAGTATGCCTGCTTCTTCTGTTGTGAAGTTGTGAATGCTCCAACACTGCAAGTCTTTAAGAAGAGGTTGGACAACCATTTGTCTGAAAGGGTGTAGGGCTTCCTGCCTAGGCAGGGGGTTGGACTAGAAGACCTCCAAGGTCCCTTCCAACTCTGCTATTGTATTGTATTCTGTGCAGAGCATGGATACCACTCATGAGAGACATTCCCGGGGAACGTCTTAGGGGTAAAAACACCCCCGTTGGAAAAAACAGGCGGAATAGTGCAATACACCGGACAGCAAGAGATATCGAAGAGATGTATGAAAATATTTTGTAATCAGCAGGTACACTTTCTATAATAAGTGAGATGAAGGATTTTTATGTTGTGTTTAAAAATAAAATACATTAAAAAAAATTGATTTAAAAAAAAGAGACACTCCCAGAAAAAAATATGTTTAATGCCACGTCTGGCTTTTTTGTTACCTGACTTCCACATCTTAGTTCCCACTCCTCTTTTAAAATGAGAAAGGTCAGAGCCTTCTTCTCTGTGTAGAATATCTGCTTAAGTCCAAGCTGGGTCCCTTCTCCCTTTCAAAAGCAATTTTATGCAGCAGATTTTTTTTTTTTATCCCTGCAAGGTTATAGAGATAGAAAATAAAATTCCTCCTAGCTGCATGAATGTACCTAGAAATACATTCATGCATTAGGCATAGAATTTCACACTATTCTATATAAGGATAGCTGAAACCAACTGCAGTTTCCAGAACTTCAATAAGTCTGATTGATGAAGATGCAGAATGAAATCATTATTGGCTCAAGGCACACATTTCAGCTGCACTGTGTAGCCCAGGGGTGGGCAAACTTTGCAACTTTAAGTCTGAAGGACTTCAGCTCCCAGACTTCTCCAGCCAGCAAAGTCCTTCAGACTTAAAGTTGCAAAGTTTGCCCACCCCTGGTGTAGCCACCAAGTGTGCAAGATCAGAATTCTCTGTTCCTCGTCATTTTTCAGTTCTAATGCAAAAAGCACCTTTTAGTAAGGCATCTGACATAGACTAGGGAATAATTTTAAATTTGATATTTATTGGTTTTAATTCTAGTTATCCAAATTTTAGCACAGATTTAATTAATTTAATTATTTTTTATACTTTGTATATTGTTGGGTTTTTATCTTCTGTGCACCGCCCTGAGTCCCTTTTAGGTGAAGTAGGGCGGTATATAAATCGAATAAATAAATAAAAAAATCTCTCAGTTTTAGCTGCCTCCCTCTCCTTATTTCCTTTTACAGTTTGGGATAATACAGGTAGTAGTCCTAAACTTATGATCAAAATTGAGCCCAATTTTTTTGTTGCTAAGTGAGACATTTGTTAAGTGAATTTTGCTCCATTTTACGGTTTTTCTTGCCACGGTTGTTAAGTGAATCCCTGTGGTTGTTAAATTAGTAACATGATTGTTAAGTGAATCTGGCTTTCCCACTGACTGCCAGAAGGTCATTAAAGGCCCTCACATGATCCCAGGACACTACAATGGTCATTAATACGAGTCAGTTCCCAAGGGTCTGAATTTTGATCATGTGGGCATGGGGATGCTGCAACAATCATAAGTGTGAAATATGGTCGTAAGTCTTTTTTCAGTGCCGTTGTAACTTCAAACGGTCACTAAATGAATTGTATCGACTGTCAACTTTTTATGGATGTGACTTCCATGAAAATACTTGAAATAGAATATATACATACATGCGGCTTACATCTACTTCTAAGATGCTTTCCAGAAGATGCTTTACTCTCCTGGAAGTGAGCATATTGCTCAAATCATTTTTAGAGAAAAATACTACTACCAAAATTGAACCCATGCTCTATGTGTGATATACAATACCAATTCAATTCAGTTTTCAATTTATTCAATTTATATATCGCCCTTCTTCCTTCCGGGACTCAGGGCGGTGCACAGCCATAGTAACAATGGGTAGTACAAAAGCTAAAATGATATATTAAAAATGTATTAAATGTATTTAAATGCAGCCGCGCGGGTAGTTATGGGAGCCTCTAGGTTCTCCCATGTAACACCGCTCCTGCGCGAGCTGCATTGGCTGCCTGTCGTCTTTCGGGTGCGCTTCAAGGTGTTAGTTACCATCTTTAAAGCGCTCCATGGCATGGGACCTAGCTATCTGCGGGATCGCATTCTGCCCCATACATCCCTGCGGCCGATTTGCTCACACAGAGAGGGACTTCTCCGGGTGCCGTCCACTAGGCTGTGCCAGCGGGCGACGCCCAGGGGAAGGGCCTTCTCTGTGGCGGGCCCGACCCTCTGGAACGACCTTCCCCCCGAAATCAGAACAACCACGGACCTTCGCTCCTTCCGACAGCTATTAAAAACACATTTCTTCTGTTTGGCTGGCCTAGGGTAATTCAAATTTTAAATTGTTAAGGGGTTTTTAGGGATAGTTTTAATTTCATAGACGTTTTTAGCGCAGGGTAAGTGTAATTCGATTTTAATTTTGTACTTTGTCTGTTTTAATTGTTTTTTAATTCCCTGTGCCCCGCCTCGAGTCCCTTCGGGGAGAGAGAGCGGGTTATAAATAAAATTTATTATTATTATTATTATTATTATTATTATTATTATTATTATTATTATTATTATTATTATTATTATTAATTATTATTAATTATTATTAATTATTATTATTATTATTATTATTATTATTATTATTATTATTATTGGCCTGCAGTTAAAACCCCGTACTAAAATCAATTAAAAACTATGAGAGGCCGGCAGCACGAAATAAATGCGTCTTCAGGGCCCGACGGAAGAGACGTAGGTCTGAGATCGTCCGTAGTCCAGGGGGTAGGTCATTCCAAAGGGCAGGAGCTGCCACAGAGAAGGCTCTCCCCCTGGGGGTCGCCAGCCGGCATTGTCTGGCCGACGGCACCCTGAGGAGGCCCTCTCTGTGGGAGCGGATTGGTCGGAGGGAGGTATTTGGCAGCAGGAGGCGGTCTTGCAAGTAGCCATGTCCCTTGCCATGGAGCGCACCAGGATTGTGAGCAGAGAACCACAGTTAAATCCCAAGGTCATCAAGGTAGCTAGTGGCTCTGCTGAAACAGCTACCTTGAACAATTTAAATGGATGTAGGGCCCACCTGTAATGTAGGGAATGCATCTACACAATGCTAGGAAAATACATTATTTAGCATTAATACTCAACCCTGAGCCCTCTTCCAGTGTTTTGGAAACAAACCTTAACAAAGCAGGGGAGGAGCAGACGTTTGCTGGAAGACACGATAAGCCGAGGTATTGTATGTCAATAGCGTGTTTCATTTCTTCCGGCACCTTAGGAGGCGCACAATTAATTACCTACTTAAAAGATGCAAAAGAATATATGCTGAAAAGCTAACTGTACATTCATGGCAAGATGGGAAGGCAAAAAAGGACCTGAAGCTAAAGATGCTGTGTCTCCATCCTGATTGTTCTCAGGATGCAATGCAATTTCGTTGATTAAACTCCAAAGGCTGTCCCATGAACTTCATGAACGGCAGCTCTTCCCATTCTACATAGTGGCCCCTCTGGGTCCCATCTATCCCTTCTTATTTAGGAACGTGGGAATGCTTTTTTAAAAAGTACATTTCTACTATAATCCCAACCCAGGCAGATAACCATCCCAGGATAAATTGGGAGCCACGATTAAAGGCTGCTAGTTTTCTCCGTTGCAAAAAGAACTTGCGAGCGAAATATTTTAAGCACATTTAATCCGATGTTTACTCCAGTGCTGCAAGTAGGAATGGCCAGAAATGTATAATAATACAATAATACAATAGCAGAGTTGGAAGGGACCTTGGAGGTCTCCTAGTCCAACCCCCTGCCTAGGCAGGAAACCCTATACCGTTGCAGACAAATGTCTATCCAACATCTTCTTAAAGACTTGCAGTGTTGGGGCATTCACAACTTCTGGAGGCAACTTCTGTTCCACTGATAAATTGTTCTCACTGTCAGGGAATTCCTCCTCAGTTCTAAGTGGCTTCTCTCCTTGATTAGTTTCCACCCATTGCTTCTTGTTCTGCCCTCAGGTGCCCTGGAGAATAGCTTGACTCCCTCTTCTTTGGGGCAACCCCCTATATGATCTGTAGATGTTGCGATAATGCTGGAGGCATGAGGGAATTCATGTTTGACTTACTTAAATGAATTCACTTTTGAATTCATTTAGGTGGCACAAAACAATTGATTATTCAGGCAGACTTATTTTCCACCTTGCAAGGCAACATTCTAAGTATGTTTTGTAGTTGTAAATTGCCCTTGGATTATGTCCAGGTAGGTGCAGGACGATGATGTACTTTTTTGGCTAATTCGTGGAACATGTCACAGCTGGAGTGTCCTTCCTTCTCAGGAGAGAGATTGCTGAATTTCCTTGGTTCCAACTCAGACGTGCATATGCTTTTATTCCAAGGGCTTCATAAGAAAGGGAATCAATCAGGATTAAGAATATAATATAATGTTTTAGGGCAGCAATTGTATAGTACCAGTGAATTATTTCTGCCTTCATAAGGGTCTGGAAGGCATGGGGTTTAACCTCTTCACTAACTTAATTCTGGCACTGGAATGGGGTTCGTCCTTCAAGCAGTAGTCATGGTTAGGTACTTTTCCCCCCACCACATAATCTGAAAAGAAGGTATCTATGGATTCTTCATAATTTTGTGATTCTGAAACTCGGGTTCTGCATCATCCTCATATAGCAGACTGTAAACAGCTGCAGTTTTTTGCTCTTTTTAATAGTAATTATTGCTAGGGGGAAATTATAAATGAAAATGAAGTAACCCCTGACTAATACTATACGCTCTCTACATGGGGCTCCCCTTGAGGTGCACTCGAAAGCTACAGCTAGTTCAGAATGCGGCCGCGCGGGTGATTATGGGTGGCCCAAGGCAAACCCACGTAACACCTCTCCTGCGCGAGCTGCACTGGCTGCCTGTGGCCTTTCGAGTGCGCTTCAAGGTGTTGACGACCATCTTCAAATCGCTCCATGGCTCGGGGCCTAGCTATATACGAGACCGCCTTCTGCCCCATACATCCCTTCGTCCGCTCCGCTCCCACAGAGAGGGTATTCTCCGGGTACCGTCGGCCGGGCAATGCCGGTTGGCGACACCCAGGGGAAGGGCCTTCTCTGTGGCGGGCCCGGCCCTCTGGAACAACCTACCCCCCGACCTTCGCACTACCTTGGACCTCCGCCTCTTCCGCCAACGTCTTAAGACGTACCTATTCCAACAAGTCGGCCTAGCGTAGCCCCCCGTTTCTGACTATATTTATAAATTTTAATTTTTTAGGGTTTTAAAGGGTTTTTAGCACGGGTTTTAATTAATTTAATATGTTTTTAATAGTATATATTGTTTTGTAATGGTTTGTTAATAATGCCTGTGCGCCGCCCTGAGTCCTAACAAGGAGAAGGGCGGGGTATAAATTCGAAAAATAAAAATAAAATAATAATAAATGAAAGATATCATGTAAACAATGGTTTTTTGAAGCTACCCTGAAGCCTGTAATATTACATTTCTGAAGTACATAGCACAATCTTCACAATCAAAAGGCAGCTTTCCAAACACTGCGTAGCAGAAATGAACAAGTAAAAGTTATCATTTATACAGCTCCCTCCCAATCTGAAATACTTTATTCCCCTCTCCCCCAAATCTGATGAACCTTATTTTCCAAAAATCCTTATAATAGCTTCCAATCCACATGCTGTGAAATCACGATGCAGTTAAGTGGTACTAGCAGTCTGTAATCAGCTTCAAAAACACAACAGTGGGAATGGATCAAGGGAATGGATGAGTTCAATTTACAGTGTGTATTCCAATACCAAAAAAGGCAGTGCCAAATATTGTTCAAACTACTAAATAACTGCATTTATCTTACTAGTAAGACAATGCCCAGGATTTTGTTCGATTTACAGTGTGTATTCCAATACCAAAAAAGGCAGTGCCAAATATTGTTCAAACTACTAAATAACTGCACTTATCTTACTAGTAAGAAAATACCCAAGATCTTGTATAGACTTCAGTGATATATGGAATAAGACCTGCCAGATGTATATGGTGGGCAGAGAAGACACAACAGCACCTGATATTGCTAATTTACATGGTAATATAAAAATACATTTAACTGCACAAGATTCCATTCCAACTGTTGCTTCCTGATCAACATGCAACTTTTTCGATGGGCAAAGGAGACACCAAAGTATAGATAGCCCTCAACTTACAACTACAATGGGGACCGGAGCTTCCATTGCTAAGAGTTTTTAGTAACTAGAAATGGCTTTTCCATCTTTGCTTCCAAGGTTTATTTGATTTTGGTGATCTCCATATATAGAGTTGTGTCTACCTTGTTGGAAGAGAGCATTGATTGTCAATTTAGACCATTTAGATATGAGCCAGCCGTGGGCAGCAGCTGCCAAAAAAGCCAACACAGTTCTAGGCTGCATCAACAGAGGGATAGAATCAAGATCACGTGAAGGGTTGATACCAATTTATAAGGCCTTGGGAAGGCCACACTTGGAATATTTGCATTCAGTTTTGGTCGCCACAATATAAAAAAGATGTGGAGACCCTAGAAAGAGTGCAGAGAAGAGCAACGAAGAGGATTAGGGGACTGGAGACTAAAACATATGAGGAACAGTTGCAGGAACTGGGTAGGTCTAATTTAATGAGAAGAAGGACTAGGGGAGACATGATAGCAGTGCTCCAATATCTCAGGGGTTGCCATAAAGAAGAGGGAGTCAAACTATTCTCCAAGGCACCTGAGGGTAGAACAAGAAGCAATGGGTGGAAACTAATCAAGGAGAGAAGCAACTTAGAATGGAGGAGAAATTTCCTGACAGTGAGAACAATTAGTCAGTGGAACAGAAGTTGCCTCCAGAAGTTGTGAATGCTGGAAGTCTTTAAGAGGATGTTGGATAGCCATTTGTCTGAAAAGGTATAGGGCTTCCTGCCTAGGCAGGGGGTTGGACTAGAAGACCTCCAAGGTCCCTTCCATCTCTGCTATTGTATTGTATTGTAAATATTGAATTTTCTTGGCAGAACTCTTATGAGTCTGGCTCTTGATTGATCTAGCAAATTTCCTCATTTTTCCAGATTCTATTTCACTTCCAACTTTAATATTCCAGTCTCCTATAATTAATGTAATGGTCCTATTTTGCGGTTGTGTTAACAGGATGTTGACATTCACCACAGAACTGTCCAGTTTCTTCTTGCATTCGTGATCGGAGCACACAAATGAATCATCATAATTGATTGGTTTGCCTTAGGATTCCCATTGTGGCTTGTATACAAGCAATGACTTTGACAACCTTTTACTAATAATGATTTCTGCATTTTTTCTATAATTTTCCTGTCTACAATAAATCACATGCTTCCTTGATTTGATGTGACCCATTCCAGTCCATTTCAGTTCATTGATTCTTAGAATGTCAGCGTTCAGGCGTGACATTTCTTCTCAGACAACATCAAGTTTGCTTTGGTGCATGGTTCTGACATTCCATCTATTAATAGTATACATATACTTGCAGTATCAGACTTTCTTTTTGTATTTCTTGGTATAAATCCAACCTCACTGTAAGTATCAAGGTGATTTAAACTTGCCCGTTAGTCTTTCCCAGCAGCTCGCTGGAGATTTTCCAACCCAGGAGCCCATCTTCCAGAGCAAGTAAACATTATCCCATTTGCAAAATTCCATTTGGGTTTTCTTGGTGGAATACTGCAAGTCAGTTGCCATTTCCTTCTCCAGTAAATTAATCTGAGATCTTGTCTAGGATCTGCTTATCATGGTGCATACTCAATATATACTCCCAACGGCTCAGAAAATCATTGGGATGGAAAACTCCTCCACTGATGTTCAGTAGCACTCCATAAAGAGATCAATTAGGATAGCCTTTATTAATGACTGGAGGGCGACTGCCATAATTCAATATATCTGGAAGAATCTGTTTGCAGAAAGCAACATTACATTCCTTCTTACTGGGTGACTTTTTAAGACAAGGGTCACAAGTCCAGGCCTAACTTGTTCTTGCTGTTGTTGTTTAGTTCCTTCTGAATGCACCCCGAAAGATTAAAATTCTTGATAAGCTTAAATTTGTTTTATTTCTAACAACTTTTGTTTTACTCTTCTCTGCTTGATTGTTTATTAAATGCAATGAATTAAATGCAGGAATTAATTTAATCCTTTGGCTAGCCTTCTTACTCAGGTGCCAAAATCTGATCAACAGATTTACCTCATTCTTAAGAAGATTAAAGGAAGGCCATGTAGGTCTGGATTCTCATATGTCCTGGCTGAGGTTTATTAATTATTATAAAAACATGTCAATGGTAATAGCATATCTACTTTTGAAATGTATGAAAAAGTCAGCCTTCGAGTAGCCCAGGGGTCTGCAAAGTTGGCTCTTTTAAGACTGGCTGGACTTCAACTCCCAGAATTCCCCAGCCAGCAGAGGTCTGCAAAGTGGGCTCTTTTAAGACTGGCTGGACTTCAACTCCCAAAAACCCGAGCCTGGCCACCAGTCTTAAAAGAGCCCACTTTGCAGACCCCTGGAACAGCCTGACCTGCTTTGCAGGTTAGTAGTGCACATGGTTCTCCAAATCCTTTGCAAAGCAGCTCAGAGGAGGAAAAACTACGCACTACATAAATGAAACACGTTGACATTTGGTCAACGAACAGCAAAATTTGAACACAAGATTGAGCTACGGTCCTAGCTCTTTGCATTTCCCCTCCTGATGCAGCCTCCTCGGTCATTGGGCAGGTGCCTCAGCCTGGGGCTCAGAGTGGCCTTGCGTCTCTTGAAGATGAAGAATAGCCAGGCCCAAAGAGACCTAAAGCAATTCCCATGACTGGGACATTCATTCACAACACAACACAAGCCTCCATTGGATTTCATCCTATCTATTTTTAGTTTATTCCACAGGGGGCGGCTGACAATATTAGCTGGCAAATTTGTTGGCAGGCAACAACAAAAAAATATTTTTTTTAAAATGTTTCACCCATTTTCTTTTCCTGTCCAACTTAAAATTGGATGAATTCCTTTTCAGAAATGACTAAAAAGTCTGAAGAACGGTGGTGCTTAGATTGAGGGCATAAAAATAACGCCAGGCCCATCTGTGCCACAGCAAGTCAGAACATCTATGGGTGCCAGGCAGCCAATTGCCTTTAGAACCCACACAGTTTGCATTTCCAAAAAGCTGTTAACCCTTCAAAAGAAAGGAATGTTTTTCATCAATATTTTTTCTCAGAAACTGTAATTACCTACGCCTGTCCAGACACACGTACCCACACCGTTCTTCTTTAAATTTAAGTAAGCTTTTATGGCGAATATAAGCTGTGAAATTTTTCACTGGTGCATGTTCTCTATCTTCAATTTCCCAGCCTTATTATCACTGACTAATGATCTCTTTTCCTGTTGTGCCATATTTATTACTAGCCATTCCCGGCCACGCGTTGCTGTGGCCCAGTCTGGTTAAATGGCCGTGTGTTGCTGTGTGTAGATCTACACCTGCACACACAAACACGTACACACAACCGTATAACCCCCAACCTGCCTACCTACTCCCTTTGTCCCTCTACCTACCTACCTACTGTATTTCTCCCTCTCTCCCTCTACCTACCTACCTACCTACTGTATTTCTCCCTCTCCCTCTCCCTATCTACCTACTGTATTTCTCCCTCTCTCCCTCTACCTACCTACCTGCTGTATTTCTCCCTCTCCCTCTCCCTATCTACCTACTGTATTTCTCACTCTCTCCCTCTACCTACCTACCTAATGTATTTCTCCCTCTCCCTACCCACTGTATTTCTCCCTCTCTCCCTCTCCCTACCTACCTACTGTATTTTTCCCTCTCTCCACCTACCTACCTACCTACCTACCTACCTACCTACCTACCTACCTACTGTCTTAAAAGAGCCAACTTTGCCGACCTCTGCTGGCTGGGGAATTCTGGGAGTTGAAGTCCACCAGTCTTAAAAGAGCCAACTTTGCAGACCCCTGGCCTAAACTAACTAGGAGTTCTGGGAAAAAACTCAAAAACAGAGCAGGACATTAAAAAAAACTCGTGTTGCAGCTACCATACTTATCTGAAGTTGCTATTCCATTTTCCTGAAGTCTTTCTGTGGCTTATTACTCTTGTCCTAATTTTTTCCTACTTTAACAAACTGAATTAGTCTGGCTTTATATGTCTTTCTGGCAAGCAAATAATATCACCATTTTCTTTACTGGGCATTTAAAAAAAATTTTTTGGGTGAATTTAGTCCATTTGCGTTTTGTGTCATCAGTGCTGTCTCTATTAGGAACTCAGCTCAATGCTGCTATGTTTAATTATCCTACTTCTTTGATTGCATTCTCTTTCAGTTCCTTGTCCAAAAAGTCCTGAGCAGTTAGTTTTCTTTATATAAAACTTCTGAGGTTGTCTTTATAATTATGTTTTTGTTTTGTTTTTTTTTGTTTCCAAGGCACATGAAATATTCCATTGGTGACTTTTTGTTTGTTTCTCAATATAACTGTCAGGGATGGAAATTATTATTATTATTTTTTTTAAAGCCAACCTTGGAGATACATCTTCATTATTTGGATTTGTTTCCTTTCTATAATCAGAGGGGTCTCAATCTGCTGTTTTAAAACAGCGTTCTTGTACTTTCTCGTGCAAACATCTGAGCAAGATGTCCTGAAGCATTTTCTTCTTTGTAACTATTTACCCTGATTTAAACAGAGATCAAAAGCAATTCCTAATGCTTATAAGTATATTGACGGCAATTGCTGTATCAGGTGGGTGGGGGGGACAATGGGTGGGAAGAGTGTAATTTGTAACCAAGTAGTTTCTTATTAATACAATACAATACAAAATTGGTATTTTCTTTTCTTGTCCCTATGAATCTTTTACAATACAATACAATAGCAGAGTTGGAAGGGGCCTTGGAGGTCATCTAGTCCAACCCCCTGCATAGGCAGGAAGCCCTATACCGTTTCAGACAAATGGCTATCCGACCTCTTCTTAAAGACTTGCAGCGTTGGGGCATTCACAACTTCTGGAGGCAACTTCTGTTCCACTGATTCATTGTTTTAACAGGAAATTTCTCCTCAGTTCTAAGTTGCTTCTCTCCTTGATTAGTTTCCACCCATTGCTTCTTGTTCTGCCCTCAGATGCCTTGGAAAATAGTTTGACTCCCTCTTCTTTGGGGCAACCCCTGAGATACTGGAAGACTGCTATCAATAAAATACAATACAATAGCAGAGTTGGAAGGGACCTTGGAAGTCATCTAGTCCAACCCCGCCTAGGCAGGAAGCCCTATACCATTTCAGACAAATGGCTATCCAACATCTTCTTAAAGACTTCCAGCATTCACAACTTCTGGAGGCAACTTCTGTTCCACTGATTCATTGTTCTCACTGTCAGGAAATGTCTCCTCAGTTCTAAGTTGCTTCTTTCCTTGATTAGTTTCCACCCATTGCTTCTTGTTCTGCCCTTGTTATTACCGTAGTGTTTTATTGATTTTTATTTTTATCCATTTTGTGTATATCAATCCTTTTTCTTTGTAATTATGTCTTTCGTTTCCAAATAATAAAAACGAATGAGACCAAAGAATGAAAGCAGTCTTTTGATAAACTGAATATTCTAATTAAGCTATTCAAGACATTGTTTTGATTATTTGCTTGTGGAGCATCATCTATGAGATTGACATCTTGCAAACAACAAGTGTAACAGGTCCTTTCCCCAAGAGGGTTACAGCCTAAAATCAGAGTAGAGAGGTAGGGTAATGGAGGAAGGAGTAAACAAAGGAAGACTACATTGATTTCGTCAATTAATATTATTTTTGTTTTAATACGTCTTTACTTATTCAGCACAAATGAAATGTATGGAGTCAGAATTAGTTGGATTTGGGAAGGAAGGGCAATTTAGGGCAAGAGTAATAGCGGAGATCAATACATGCAGTCCTCGAATTAAGACCACAACTGTGGCCAAAATTTATGTTGCTAAGTGAAACAGTTCAGTGAATTTTGCCCCATTTTGTGACTTTTCTTGTCACAGTTGTTAAGCGAATCAAAGCAGTTTTCACCTTAGTACCACAGTTGTTTGAATCTGGTTTCCCCTGCGTTGACTTTACAATACAATACAATACAATAGCAGAGTTGGAAGGGACCTTGGAGGTCATCTAGTCCAGGGGTCCCTAACCCCCGGTCCACGGCTTGATAGGAACCGGGCCGCAGGGCTGGAGAGGAGAAAGGACAGGGTAGCCCCCTGGGCGGGGCAGCCCCTGGGGGCGGGAGAGCGCAGGTGCGGCCGCTCACGCCATTAGGGGCCCTAGAGGGGCGAGTGAGCCGACTCACACACACCCCGCGTGCGCATGCGCCACCTGTTCCCCCTCTCCCCCCCCCCCGCTCCCCCTCTGCGCTAGCCGGTCCGCGGAATTTTCTTTAAAATGAAACCGGTCCCTGGTGCAAAAAGGTTGGGGACCCCTGATCTAGTCCAACTCCCTGCCTAGGCAGGAAGCCCTATACCGTTTCAGACAAATGGCTATCCAACATCTTCTTGAAGACTTGCAGTGTTGGGGCATTCACAACTTCTGGAGGCAACTTCTGTTCCCCTGATTCATTGTTCTCACTGTCAGGAAATTTCTCCTCCGTTCTAAGTTGCTTCTCTCCTTGATTAGTTTCCACCCATTGCTTCTTGTTCTGCCCTCAGGTGCCTTGGAGAGTAACTTGACTCCCTCTTCTTTGTGGCTACCCCTGAGATATTAGAAGACTGCTATCATGTCTCCCCTGGTCCTTCTCTTCATTAAACGAGACATCTCCAGTTCTTGCAACCGTTCTTCATATTTTAGTCTCCAGTCCCCTAATCATCTTGGTTGCTCTTCTCTGCACTCTTTCCAGAGTCTCCACGTCTTTTCTACATCGTGGCGACCAAAACTGTATGCAGTATTCCAAGTGCGGCCTTACCAAGGCACTATACAGTGGCATTAACACTTCACGTGATCTAGATTCTATCCCTCTGTTTATGCAGCCCAGAACTGTGTTGGCTTTTTTGCCAGCTGCTGCACACGGCTGGCTCATATGTTTTTGTCTTGCAGTAGAGTCTCCAGAAGTATCGTTAAAAACATCAGTCCCAAGGCTGACCGGCAACAGCTCACCAGTGACGTAGACTAGTACATTACTGGAAGATGTATATAGTCTACTTGACAAGTTAAATACACATAAAATAAGTTGTTGAAAGGAAGACGTGGCATTCTGACTTGAGCACAGCAAACAGAACAGGAGAAAATTGTATTTCTTTTCTATCTTGTCCCTCATCTGCCTCACTGATAAGCCACAGACTTAAAGAGCCAGTAACAGACGGACCTCCTCTACATTTTCTCTGCATGCAAATGGCCAACAATGAAAATCTTCTTTGGGGCTTACAAAACTGTAGCTTATTTATCTGACACCAGCAAGTACTGTGAAGTCAGGGGTGCCTCAACTACATTTCCAGCTGATAAAGCTTATAGTCAACAGGCCAAATGAGAGCTGGGAGAAACAGGCACACGCTTTGATTTCTCCCACATCCTAGGAACTAATCGAGGAGTCCTAAAAGACCAAATCATGTATCATTTTCTGGGGCACAAAATGGCTTAAAAAGGATCCATGGCAAGGAACCTCTATCATACAGTAATCATACTGTCAGCGTTCCAAATAGCATCCAAAAGTAGAATAATAACAGAAAGTGTGGCAGGCCAAAGATCCAAACGAAAAGATATCTGCAGGCCTGGCACATACCCCCAAACACTGATGCCCACTGAAAGCACTGTACTGTACGCCAGGGGTCTCCAACCTTTGCAACTTTAAGTCTGAAGGACTTCAGCTCCCAGAATTCTCCAGCCAGCAAAGCTGGCTGGAGAAGTCTGGAAGCTGAAGTCCTTCAGACTTAAAGTTGCAAAGGTTGGAGACCCCTGGCCCAGGCCCTGACACTGACAGCTTTGCTGGCTGGAGAAGTCTGGGAGCTGAAGTCCTTCAGACTTAAAGTTGCAAAGGTTGGAGACCCCTGCTATAGTCAATACTTCCAGCTTTGCTGGCTGGAGAAGTCTGGGAGCTGAAGTCCTTCAGACTTAAAGTTGCAAAGGTTGGAGACCCCTGGCCCAGGCCCTGACACTGACAGCTTTGCTGGCTGGAGAAGTCTGGGAGCTGAAGTCCTTCAGACTTAAAGTTGCAAAGGTTGGAGACCCCTGCTATAGTCAATACTTCCAGCTTTGCTGGCTGGAGAAGTCTGGGAGCTGAAATCCTTCAGACTTAAAGTTGCAAAGGTTGGAGACCCCTGGCCCAGGCCCTGACACTGACAGCTTTGCTGGCTGGAGAAGTCTGGGAGCTGAAATCCTTCAGACTTAAAGTTGCAAAGGTTGGAGAGCCCTGGCCCAGGCCCTGACACTGACAGCTTTGCTGGCTGGAGAGGTCTGGGAGCTGAAGTCCTTCAGACTTAAAGTTGCAAAGGTTGGAGACCCCTGGCCCAGGCCCTGACACTGACAGCTTTGCTGGCTGGAGAAGTCTGGGAGCTGAAGTCCTTCAGACTTAAAGTTGCAAAGGTTGGAGACCCCTGCTATAGTCAATACTTCCAGCTTTGCTGGCTGGAGAAGTCTGGGAGCTGAAATCCTTCAGACTTAAAGTTGCAAAGGTTGGAGACCCCTGGCCCAGGCCCTGACACTGACAGCTTTGCTGGCTGGAGAAGTCTGGGAGCTGAAATCCTTCAGACTTAAAGTTGCAAAGGTTGGGGAGCCCTGGCCCAGGCCCTGACACTGACAGCTTTGCTGGGTGGAGAAGTCTGGGAGCTGAAGTCCTTCAGACTTAAAGTTGCAAAGGTTGGAGACCCCTGGCCCAGGCCCTGACACTGACAGCTTTGCTGGCTGGAGAAGTCTGGGAGCTGAAGTCCTTCAGACTTAAAGTTGCAAAGGTTGGAGACCCCTGGCCCAGGCCCTGACACTGACAGCTTTGCTGGCTGGAGAAGTCTGGGAGCTGAAGTCCTTCAGACTTAAAGTTGCAAAGGTTGGAGACCCCTGGCCCAGGCCCTGACACTGACAGCTTTGCTGGCTGGAGAGGTCTGGGAGCTGAAGTCCTTCAGACTTAAAGTTGCAAAGGTTGGAGACCCCTGGCCCAGGCCCTGACACTGACAGCTTTGCTGGCTGGAGAAGTCTGGGAGCTGAAGTCCTTCAGACTTAAAGTTGCAAAGGTTGGAGACCCCTGCTGTACAGGACTTCAAGGACAGAAGCAACCTAGATCTAAGGAGAAATTTCCTAAGAGTGCGAACAATTAACCAGTGGAACAGGTTGCCTTCAGAAGTTTTGGATGCTCCATTACATTTAAGAAGAAACTGGACAGTCATTTGTCTGAAATGGCATAGGGTCTCCTGCTTGAGAAGGAGGTTGAACTAGAAGACCTCCAAGGTCCCTTCCAATTCTGTTATTCTACTTCCCCCTTGAGTGGAGATCTATTTCAACACCTGCACTTAATGCTGCAGGATTATTACAAAAAATACTGAGTCACACATCTAATATCATCCACACGTTCATCTTGATATCTGTATCATAAAAAAACATAGACGCCTGTCCCAGCACATAGTATTTATTTATTTATTTTTATTTTATTAAATTTATACCCCGCCCTTCTCCTAAAAAAGGACCCAGGGCGGCGCACAGGCATCATTAAAAACATACAAAATACAAAATATAATTTTTTTAAAAAACTAATTAAATAATTCCCTGTGCTAAAAATAATAACGCTCTAAAATTTAAAAATTATCCCTATAAAAATCAGAAACGGGGGTTATGTTAGGCCGGCTTGTTGGAATAAATAGGTTTTAAGACGTTGGCGGAAAAGGCGGAGGTCCACGATGGTGCGTAGATCGGGGGGAAGGTCGTTCCAGAGGGCAGGGCCCGCCACAGAGAAGGCTCTTCCCCTGGGCACCGCCAACCGGCATTGCCCGGCCGACGGTATCCTGAGAAGGCCCTCTCTGTGGGAGCGGATCGGTCGAAGGGATGTATGGGGCAAGAGGCGGTTGCGTATACATAACCAGTGCTTCACTGAGAAAATCTTAACATGTTTTTTTCCTGCAGACCCTGACCTCAAAGGGAGATTTTGTAAGTCCATTGTTGAACAAAAAACAACCTTCTGTCCTTGTGGTCTTGGTCAAATGGCGGACATTATCCATTATGGCCTCTACTGACACATTTACAATGAGATTAGGTCCAGGTTTTTAATGGTAGATGAACTCAAGGGCTCCAACCCTGAAAAACTGAACTCTTCTTAGAGATGTGTTTTCAACATACAGGCAGCAACCAAGTTAATACTTTTGCTGTGCTGTCATTTAAACGTGGAAAGAGATGCTCAAGTTCTTAGTTGTAGCTTTGCCTTTATTTATTTGTAGCCTTTTTACATCCAAACCTTCTATATTTCTTCTAATTTCACTGTTTTATTCTTTTATTGATATTTCATGGCACACCTATGTTATGGCCTGTGGTTACATGTCAATAAACGTATTTACTTACACAGATTTAAATTTGATTCTTTTACTGTAATAAAAGCTTACTGTTAATTGCAGGGGTTTCTTTGTGTTCTGAGGAAACTGAGAAAGTTATTTTTAAAACTTTTGTAGACCTAAAATAATATTTTGTCTCAAGAATGTTTCTTAATAATTTATTCAGTTCAAATGTTTGAAATTCAATTCAATACAATACAATAGCAGAGTTGGAAGGGACTTTGGAGGTCATCTAGTCCAACTCCCTGCCTAGGCAGGAAGCCCTATACCGTTTCAGACAAATGGCTATCCAACAACTTCCTAAAGACTTGCAGTGTTGGGACATTCATAACTTCTGGAGGCAACTTCTGTTCCACTGATTCATTGTTCTCACTGTCAGGAAATTTCTCCTCAGTTCTAAGTTGCTTCTCTCCTTGATTAGTTTCCACCCATTGCTTCTTGTTCTGCCCTCAGGTGCCTTGGAGAATAGTTTGACTCCCTCTTCTTTGTGGCAGCCTCTGAGATACTGGAACACTGCTATCAATACAGTACAATACAATAGCAGAGTTGGAAGGGACCTTGGAGGTCTTCTAGTCCAATTCCCTGCCTAGGCAGGAAGCCGTATACCGTTTCAGACCAATGGCTATCCAACATCTTCTTAAAGACTTGCAGTGTTGGGGCATTCACAACTTCTGGAGGCAACTTCTGTTCCCCTGATTCATTGTTCTGACTATCAGGAAATTCCTCCTCAGTTCTAAGTTGCTTCTCTCCTTGATTAGTTTCCACCCATTGCTTCTTGTTCTGCCCTCAGGTGCCTTGGAGAATAGTTTGACTCCCTCTTCTTTGGGGCAACTCCTGAGATATTGGAAGGCTGCTATCATGTCTCCCCTAGTCCTTCTTCTCATTAAACTAGACATACCCATTAGCCCATTCGATGGGCTAAGAGTTATATAGAGATGTGTGTGTATGTGTGTGTGTGTATAATAAAAAAATGTGCTCCAGATGCCATTGCTGTTTTTAAAGTTGCATACTGCTGGAGTTTTTGGAACCATCAATTGTAGAGTCTAAGCCAATAAACAGTCTTAGAGGAAGTTGATGAAATTGGAATTGGCTCTTTATGAGATTAGTGGCACAACAAGGTTGAATATTTGATTCTCGTCGACAGTGAATGATTGATTTCAATAATGTAAAATTAGTTTTCTTCTACCTTAAAACGACTTTAATACAAAAACAATGTTTTGCGTACATTGGAGGGTACTTATAATGAGAATTGGTTGCAATCCCTGGAGCTAGAACCTGAAATCATTAGGCTCAGATTTAATCCAAAATGAGACAATAATAGGTCAAGATCAACAGGATTGTTAAATTGAATCTGGACAAATCTGATTTAAACTACTTTAAATCAGGTTGTTTTTGGACACAACTCCAGCTGCAATTTATCAAGACATCAAGCTGACAAAGAATTACATATACTAAAAGAGACATTTACAGTCATCTACAGCAAGGCATTGTCAATATCTATTATTTGTCAGTTTTTGAATTAAGGTTGAGACAGTCATGCAGTTTGATAAGAGTCCAAGAAAGAAATCTCATATATATATATATATGAGAGAATATTTTACAACTCCTGTTATGAGGCCCCTTTAATGGAGGAGACAAACTGTCATCCTTCTCTGCCTATTCGGCTCATCCCAGAGACCATCTTTGGCAGAGAGCCATGAAATTACTGTTGAATTTTTTTAGATATGTGTTAGGATTTTAAGGGCTGATTAATAAATAAGAGACCAGGATGGAACCATTTCAGGCTTATTAGCCTTCTTCAGCTGCCCATACTCCTTCTACTGGGGTTTGAACCGGCACTCTCCAGCATATCAGGCAAGCCTTTCTATGCCTTGAGCTATCCGGCTTCCCCTGATTACATCAGCCTTTACCGGACTCTTAAATGAGAGAATATTTTACAACTCCTGTTATGAGGCCCCTTTAAGGGAGGAGACAAACTGTCATCCTTCTCTGCCTATTCGGCTCATCCCAGAGACCATCTTTTATAGTTGTAAAATATTCTCTCATTTAAGAGTCCTGTAAAGGCTTTTTAAAAAAGTTATACAGTTATATATACTTGTTTTTCCCTGTTTTATTACATTGCTGCAAAATTACTATTGCATGTATACATTTGTTAATTAGTTTGATACATCTATAGCTGGAGAGATAAATATAGCAAAACAGTGCTAAGCCTTGACACCATCAGTTAATCAAAAGCTACAATCTCTGTTGTGTTTGTTTTCCTGCCAGTCCTACAAATGAGGAAACTGAAAGGGCTTTTATTCTGCTCCTAACAGCCAACTAATCTTAGAGCGTCTTAATGTGTGTCTTTCATCAAACACACTAATTACCATGTAATCAGGTATTTAATATGCATCTGGCTGCTAAGCAAGACGTCTCCTGCAACAGGGATATTCAATTAAAACAGAAATGACATGGCACCCTTCATCACAATCACGAGCCCCAAACTCATCTCAAACATGGTGAAGGGGAATAGCAATAAGTATATAAACTTGTTGATTAGTAGACATCAGTGGTGGGTTTCTGCAGGCTCGCACCTACTCGCGAGAGCCGGTTGGTGAAATTTAGAGAACCGGTGAGAGGGGGTTCCACCGGCGTACCTGGGAGTAAATCTGGCCCGCCGCTGCCAGTGACCCAACGGGAAGGAAAGGAAAGGAAAGGAAAGGAAGGAAGGAAGGAAGGAAGGAAGGAAGGAAGGAAAGAAAGAAAGAAAGAAAGAAAGAAAGAAAGAAAGAAAGAAAGAAAGAAAGAAAGAAAGAAAGAAAGAAAGAAAGAAAGAAAGAAAGAATTTATCATCACAATTGAGTCCAAAATTTTGGTTGCTAAGCAAGAGCGTTGTTAAATGAGTTTCACCACATTTTAAAAGGTGGCCACTCCCACCCTGTCACATGACTGCCAAGCCACGCCCACAAAATAGGCCACACCTACAGAGTAGGCTCTAAAAAAATTTGAAACCCACCACTGGTAGACATATTTGTTTTCTGTAACACACATATATTATGCCTTGTATTTGTAACATATAAGCTTGCATGTGCCTTTTGTTTCCTGCATCTGACTTCCTGTGGTGCTGTTATTAGGGTCTGTAGAATATCTGACAAATGTCAAAACCTGTGGTCCTTGCCATTTGAACCCCTATCCATTTGCAATATATGGGCATAGAACTTATCCTGGGAATGGAGCTGTAAAGAACTGTAAAACTGACATCTTTGATATGTTCCCCCTTCTGCCTGAGAAGGTATCTCACCTTTGATCTGGCAGGAATAGCCAACACTCCAGAAGATAGGCTTAAGATACAGAAAGATCTTGACAAACTTGAACATTGGGCACTATCTAATAAAATGAAATTCAAGGGCAAAAAGAGGAAGGTTCTACATGTAGGCAACAAAAACGAAATGCACAGGTACAGTATAGGTGGTCCCTTATCAATAGCCGTAACTGTGAGAGGGATCTTGGAGTCCTAGTGGACAAGCATTTAAATAGGAGCCAGCCGTGGGCAGCAGCTGCCAAAAAAGCCAACACAGTTCTAGGCTGCATCAACAGAGGGAGAGAATCAAGATCACCTGAAGGGTTAATACCACTTTATAAGGCCTTGGGAAGGCCACACTTGGAATATTTGCATCCAGTTTTGGTCGCCACAATGTAGAAAAGATGTGGAGACTCTAGAAAGAGTGCAGAGAAGAGCAACAAAGAGGATTAGGGGACTGGTGGCTTTAAACATATGAAGAACGGTTGCAGGAACTGGGTATGTCTAGTTTAATGAAAAGAAGGACCAGGGGAGACATGATAGCAGCCTTCCAATATCTCAGGGGTTGCCACAAAGAAGAGGGAGTCAAACTATTCTCCAAAGCACCTGAGGGCAGAACAAGAAGCAATGGGTGGAAACTAATCAAGGAGAGGAGCAACTTAGAACGGAGGAGAAATTTCCTGACAGTGAGAACAATTAATCAGTGGAACAGAAGTTGCCTCCAGAAGTTGTGAATGCCCCAACACTGGAAGTCTTTAAGAAGTTGTTGCATAGCCATTTGTCTGAAACAGTATAGGGCTTCCTGCCTATGCAGGGAGTTAGACTAGATGACCTCCAAGGTGCCTTCCAACTCTGCTATTGTATTGTATTGCATTGTATTGCATATGTGCCCTCCACAACAGGGGGCCAAACGGCCAATTGTGGGAACAGGGGAAAGAAATAATGCTGATAAGCCTAGTGATGAATATTGCAAAGCCAGGATGTTATTCGACCATGCTAACTGTATAAAAAGCAGCTACACCTTCTCTGAAGAGTAGTTCTTCCCTCATATCCTTGGGGTGTGTTGGGAACAGCTGACCATGATGTCTTTCAACTTTGATCAAGGATTAAATGCTGATCGTTATTCAAGCCTCCGTTTAAGTCTCGTGTTTGGCTCTTTGTGACTTGGATGTGTTCTCAAACGTCTATGGGTCTCAACGTATTCTCAAACCTTACATTGGTTCAGTGGTGGGTTTCAAATTTTTTAGAACCTACTCTGTAGGTATGGCCTATTTTGTGGGCGTGGCTTGGCAGTCATGTGACAGGGTGGGAGTGGCCACCTTTTAAAATGTGGTGAAACTCATTTAACAACGCTCTTGCTTAGCAACCAAAATTTTGGACTCAATTGTGATGATAAATTCCTTCTTTCTTTCTTTCTTTCTTTCTTTCTTTCTTTCTTTCTTTCTTTCTTTCTTTCTTTCTTTCTTTCCTTTCTTCCTTCCTTCCTTTCCTTTCCTTCCCGTTGGGTCACTGGCAGCGGCGGGCCAGATTTACTTTCAGGTCCGCCAGTGGAACCCCCTCTCACCGGTTCTCTAAATTTCACCAACCGGCTCTCGCGAGTAGGTGCGAGCCTGCAGAAACCCACCACTGCATTGGTTTATGTTTATGTTGTCATTCAAAAATGTAGTTCCACACAAGGAGGTACCCTCTCCTAGTGATTTGCCTGTTTCAGCTAAGAGAAGAAACAATACCCCAAGGCAGGGATGTCCAAACTTGGGAACTTTAAGACTTGTGGACTTCAACTCCCAGAATTCCCCAGCCAGCTATGCTGGCTGGGGAATTCTGGGAGTTGAAGTCCACAAGTCTTAAAGTTCCCAAGTTTGGACATCCCTTCCCCAAGGCATTAATTGGAAGCACAGGTCATCATAAATTTTTGCCGCCTTCCTCTTCCCAAATGCAATCCACAGTTAAATTAAAAAAACAGATGTAGTGGCAGAAGAAATTGTTGAAATGTTCCCTGAACATTTTCAGAGCACAACAGGAAATTCAACAGTGTAGAGCCTGTTTTTGATAGTCTGCCAACACAACACAGTACTTATGCCAATCCATGAGACAGACAACGGCACCATGAGGAGACCCTCTCTATGGGAGCGTACTGGCCGGTGTGAGGTTCTCGGTGGCAGAAGGCGATCTCGTAAGTACCCAGGTCCTAAGACATGGAGCGCTTTAATGATGGTAACCAACACTTTGAACCGCACCCTTCCTCTAACCTTTCATTTCTTACCTTTCAGCTTTTGCCAGGCAATGGCGTGCTATCGTGTGTGAGTTCTCCCTGCAACCCCAAATACATTTCCATGAGTAAATCCATCTGAGGCCAATCCACAGATAGGGTGAAATCCGTATTGGCATCCTCTGACATCAAAGCTGATGCAGTTGGGGGCAGATGAAAGGAGAAACGGTTAAGCCACAGGAGTTTTCACGTTTCGTTAAAAGTTCAGGGACCTCACCTGACTTCCTTCCCTTAGGATCCTTTCTTCCAGCTCTGTGATCTGAGTGCTCGAGTTAGGAAGGGAATTTAATTTAATAAGTGGCTGTTTCACTCATGTTAAAACCTTTATTTACCCAGACATAAAACAGCCTCAATTTCATTCTTCCTTTGCTAGCTTGACCTGAATTATTTGCTCACATGTAACAGATAATGTCTAATAGAAAGGGAAGCAAGGCTGCATACTGCTCCGTGACAGGATTTGATTTTGCCTTACAAGTCCTGCGTTTTCCACCCTTTTGATTGCTCTCTTATTGTTTCAAGAGATTTGCTGGGATTCAGCAAGAAAGAAGTAGGAAGGTTCAATTAAACAAGGAAGAAAAAAAATAACACCTTTCACAAACAAGATCAACAATAACTGAAAGACATGCCTGTCAAGGCGTAGGGGTTGACTATTTCATTTCATCCGGCAATATTTGATTATTTTCCAGGCTTTTCTGACACCATTTTTCCTGAATACAATTTTCAGCTGTTAAATCCCAAAATTCACATTTCACGCATTGTCCAGCCCATTTCAGGGGCTGTGAAAGGCCAGATTTTTGCTTTAATTATCTATTTTGGATTATAGGTAGACTTTGTGGAGTTGGGACATTATTTTGGCAATTTTAAATATATATATATCAGTGGCTTAAGTGGCTAAGGCTTTGCCTAACATGTAATACAGCCCCGATTCAAATCCCAGTAAGGGTATGGCTAGCTGATGAGAGCTAAAAAGCTCGAAATAGATCTATATTAGTCTCCCTGACTTATTTATTGATCAGATCAAAAACGTAACACACATATAAAAAATATATTACACAACGGAACTCATGGCTTTCTGTCTAGATGGCCTCTGGTAATGAGTCGAAAGGCAGAAAAGGAGAGCAGTATGCTTCCTCCCTTAATTGGGGCCCTAACAGGGTGTTGTGACACAAGTGTATACTTATCCACCTGTCTCAGCTGATCAGGAAGAGAACCTGGTGGCTTAAGTGGCTAAGGCCTAACATGTAATACAGCCCCGGTTCAAATCCCAGTAAGGATATGGCTAGCTGATGAGAGCTAAAAAGCTCGAAATAGATCTATCCTTGTCTCCCTGACTTATTTATTGATCAGCTCAAAAACGTGTCACACACACACACACACACATAATTTTTCATCCCATATCTCCTTTCATTCATTATTTACTCACTAAGCCATGTCAGAGACACAATGGTTCATGAAACTTAATTTTCCCATGCCATCGTGGAAAGCGGCAGATTAAAAAATCGAATTGAGTCTGCCTTCAATATGAAAAAGGCCAAGTAAGTCACTTTTGCTGGTTTTTAAACTGAGTCTTGTTTACTACCATATCTGAGTTGCCTCGACTAGTTTGGTGGCACAGAAATTAGATAAAGAAACAAATACACAGCAGGGCAAATTCATTTATTAGGAAGGTGTATTTGAAACTTTCGTGAAGATAAACATCTGAGATTTGGGCAAGAAACTTCCTGGACTCTCCTTTCTGTTGTGATATTCATTGTTAATAGAGCAGGGCTTATTAACAATGAATAAATAGGGCTTAAACTTGGCAACTTCAACTCTCAGAATTCCTCAACAGAATTCCTACAAATCTTAAAATTGCCAAGTTTGGAGACCCCTGTTATAGAGGGTAAGAAGAGTAAGCTAGAAATGTCATTGTTTTCAGAATCCAGCACAGCTCCACCCCATAATATCATACGAAGAACGGTTGCAGGAACTGGGTATGTCTATTTTAATGAAAAGAAGGACTAGGAGAGACAAGATAGCAGTGTTCCTATATCTCAGGGGTTGCCACAAAGAAGAGGGAGTCAAACTATTCTCCAAGGCACCTGAGGATAGAACAAGAAGCAATGGGTGGAAACTAATCAAGAAGAGAAGCAACTTAGAACTGAGGAGAAATTTCCTGACAGTGAGAACAATGAATCAGTGGAACAGAAGTTGCCTCCAGAAGTTGTGAATGCCCCAACACTGCAAGTCTTTAAGAAGATGTTGGATATTCATGGCCCAGTGGGATGCCACGAGGGAGATCTTGTTTGGGAGGTGTTTGACCCCGTTACTTCCGAGGATATGGACAGGTTACGTGGGCGACTGCGAGCCACCACATGTTCATTGGACCCGTGCCCCTCCTGGCTTGTACTGGCATCCTGGGAGGTGACACGAGGCTGGCTCCAAGAGGTTATCAACGCATCCTTGAGTGAGGGTTCCTTGCCTGCCTCCCTAAAAGAGGCTATGGTGAGGCCCCTCCTCAAGAAGCCCTCTTTGGACCCAGCTCTTTTGAACAACTACCGTCCAGTCTCCAACCTTCCCTTCTTGGCGAAGGTTGTTGAGAGTGTGGTGGCACAACAGTTTCCCCGTCACCTGGAGGAAGTTGACTATCTAGATCCGCGCCAGTCCGGCTTTCGGCCCGGGCATAGCACCGAGACGGCATTGGTCGCGTTGGTAGATGATCTCTGGAGGGCCAGAGATGGGGGATGTTCCTCCATCCTGGTCCTATTAGACCTCTCAGCGGCTTTCGATACCATCGACCATGGTATCCTATTGCATCGGCTGGGGGGGTTGGGGGTGGGAGGCACCGTTTTGCGGTGGTTCTCCTCCTACCTCTCTGGCCGATCGCAATTTGTGCGGGCAGGAGAGCAGAGGTCGACCCCGAGACCCCTCACATGCGGGGTGCCTCAGGGGTCGGTCCTCTCGCCTCTCCTGTTTAATGCATATATGAAGCCGCTGGGTGAGATCATCCGTGGTTTTGGGGTAGAGTACCATCTGTACGCTGATGGCACCCAGCTGTACATATCTACCCCAAACCACCCCAACGATGCCGTAGCGGTGGTGTGCCAGTGCCTGGATGCCGTGCGGATCTGGATGGGAAGTAACGGACTTAGGCTCAACCCGACCAAGACCGAGTGGCTGTGGTTTCCGGCTGCCCGATTCAACCAGCTCTCTCCAACGCTGGCCATAGGGGGCGAACATCTTGCCCCTGTGGATGGGGCGCGCAATTTGGGTGTCCTCCTGGATACCCGGCTGTCTATGGAAGAGCAAGTGACAGCCGTGGCCAGGAGGGCGTTTTACCAGGTTCGCCTGGTTCACCAATTGCGCCCCCTATTGGATCGGGACGCCCTTCGCACAGTCACTCATGCCCTCGTGACATCCCGACTGGACTATTGTAACTCTCTCTACATGGGGCTCCCCTTGAGGTGCACCCGGAGGCTTCAGTTAGTTCAGAATGCGGCCGCGCGAGCAATTATGGGCACCTCTAGGTTTGCCCACGTAACACCGCTCTGGCTGTACTGGCTACCTGTCGTCTTCCGGGTGCGCTTCAAGGTGTTAGTTATCATCTTCAAAGCGCTCCATGGCTCGGGACCTAGCTATCTGCGAGATCGGATCCTGCCCCATACATCCTCACGACCGATTCGCTCCCACAGAGAGGGGCTTCTCCGGGTGCCGTCCACTAGACTTTGTCAGCGGGCGACGCCCAGGGGAAGGGCGCTCTCTGTGGCGGGCCCGGCCCTCTGGAACGACCTTCCCCCTGATATTAGAACGACCACCGACCTCCGCTCCTTCCGTGTAAAATTGAAGACCCATCTCTTTCGACTGGCCGGCCTTGAATAGTTCTCTCTGTCTTTTAACTACAAATTTTAATGGGTTTTTAATTTTATATTTTTAGCACGGGTAATTATTTAATTCTATTTTAAGTAATGTTTGTATTATTGTACATTGTTTTTAATTATGCCTGTGCACCGCCCCGGGTCCCTGTGGGGAGAGGGTGCGGTTAATAAATCTCAATTTATTATTATTATTATTATTATTATAAACCTGCACTCAAGTCTGATTTAACACTGTCAGCTTGAAGTTTCATATTGCTATCAGGGTCCTCAAAGCAGTCTGAAGACAAACTATTTTCCCCTCTATTGCATCCTTTGGATTTCAGGCAGGGGTGGAGCACTTCATATAATAGAACATTCGCCTATCAAAAAAGAGACTGAGCTAGAACTGTCGTCCTTGACATGCTCAACTGACACACGAAGGGTATTGTGTTTTTTTCCATTGAATATGACAAAACAAAACTCTTACCCCTTCATGGGAGTCATGGACATATTCGATCATTTCAAACCAATATATCCCAGAGGCATAAAGGACTCTATTATGCAGTAATAAAATAATAAGTGAAAAATACGACACCACCATGCTTTTAATGGCTTGAAGTCCATTAGTTTTTATGCATACTGAAAGAAAAGGCAAAAAAAAAAATATATAAATCTCATTCTAGCTAACCTCTTAATATTGTGCCTTTCTTTGCAAATCACTCTATTTCCAGTCAACCGCAGTTCCTAACTGTTTTCCAACTTCCATTACCAATCCATTAAAAGGGTAAACTCTGTTGAATCATTTGACTCCCAGTGATTTCTTGCACATACCCCCGTCTAGTTTTCTTGGTAACCGCACAATATTGGACCATACTGGACTAACCACAGCAAACCTTCTATCAGGCAACTTGCTGAGGGAGAGAAAGAAATAATATTTCAACGCATCATTGATAAAATATCATCGACTGATATTTCTGTATCAGATCCATTGCTATCAATCTGATCTGTTGCTATCAATCAGATCCGTTGCTATCAATCTGATCTGCTATCAACGCACAGACCCACCCTTAGGAGAATTTGCTCCTAAATGAAGACAGGGGAATTGTGCAGTCAATTTCTAGGATTCTGGTTCCTAGTACCTTATTGCTGGATATTAAACCTAATTGAAACTCCGTGACTCTTGCTTTCCTTACTATGTTTTGCTGCAAAGGGATTGACACCTCCTTAGTTTCTGAAAATCAGACAAGTGTTGCTACTTAGCTGGGCATCAATAAATAAAGATCACATTAGAAGCTGTCTCTTCCCATTATTCAGCCAGCTTCCATCTATCAACACGCAGGACGCTGTCCTCAAAATAAGAAAAGCATCAAACATGTTTTTAGCACCAATGGCGCACTGTGTGTGTATACATAAATTATTTCTAGTGGTTCTGAGGACACATACAGGGAGGGAACAAAATCAAATAAATGGATGGTAAACAAGTGAAGATTATAAGATGAAGCTAGAAAGAAGAGATAACAAGGTGGGAGATTTGTTAAACTGGTTCCCAGAATATTTAGTTCCAAAAATATAATCCTCAGAACTATGCTCCTTGTGTATTTGGTTCTAGTGACAACCAAGTTAAGAAGCATGACTCATAACTGACGTCATGTTGCAGAGTTGGAAGAAGGAAAAACAGCTCTTTGCTTGGTTCCCCAAAGCTTATTAAATCCACTTCATCGTGCCTGGTGTCCGTCTGGAGCTACTTCAAGCCGTTTCGAAGATCGCGTCTGGCATTGTGATGGATCACAGGGAAAACCGAGCCCAAGTAATTTGAAGAAAATTGACAAATGATGCCAAGCCTCGTCCTAAATAAATAAGGCTTCCTTCAACTCCCTGATCCAGCAGGTTGGGAAGGTATATTTTAGCAATTCTACACAAGCTTTCAGCAACACTGAATCAGGGGCAGGGCTGGGTTCCTGCCAGTTCTAGCCTCTTCTATAAAAGAGGTTCCACAAATCTCCAGGGCCATTTAGAACCGGTTCCAGCTCCCTCCCCCCACCCGTCCGACCATCATCCAGAGGAAGAGTGAGAGGAGGGATTCTGGGAGTTGAAGTCCACAAGTCTTAAAGCTGTCAAGTTTGAACACCCCTGGGGGTTTATTTTCCTAAAGGGTTAGGAGTGCAAGGGTCTTGTCACTAGACAGCTTTAAGACTTGGGTGCTTCAAATGCCAGAGTTCCTGAGCCAACATTTTGGTTGCTAAACAAGAGCGCTCTTAAGTGAATCTCACCACATTTTACAAGTTGGCCATGCCTGCCCAGTCACATGGCCGGCAAGCCACTCCCACATAGCAGGCCACGCCTACAGAAGAGGTTCTAAAACCTGATCAGGGGGTTTTCAATAGAAAGCAGTGGAAAGGAGTTGTTATCGGTGACTATTCTTGTGGCTTCTGCCATTTGGTTTCTGTTGCAAGGAAGTGCCAGTGGAAAAGAGCCTGCTTATTCAATTTAATTCAATTTCAATTTATTAAATTTATAAATTTATTTATTCAGGGGGGAAGTGGTACTTCTGAGAGTGGGCGCGGGAGGAAAAAGACAGAAAATATTGCCTTGGATCTCTTATAACTTTGGTTTGCCTCTCTCATCTGCTTTTCTTTTCAATAGCTAGAGTGTCTGTTTTGGAGGATGTAGATGCTAAATACTGTATTTTTCAGAGTATAAGACACACCCAGGTTTTGAAGATGCATTTTTTTTTTTAAAAAAGTAGGTACTATTGATCAACTCATAAAACTAACACACATATCTAAAAAAAATTACACAACGTAATTCTTGGCTTGCTGTATGGATGGTCTCTGGTGATGAGCTGAAAGGCAGGAAAGGAAACAGTATGTCTCCTCCCTTAATTGGGGCCTAATAATAACAGGTTGTTGTGAAACAATTACATATATATATATATATATATATATATGTAATTGTTTCACAACAACCTGTTAAGACTATATATATGTTAGATTTTTAAGGGCTGATTAATAAATAAGAGACCAGGATGGATCCATTTTGGGCTTATTAGCCCTTTTCAGCTGGCCATACTCCTTCTACTGAGATTTGAACCAGCAATCTCCAGCATATCAGGCAAGCCTTTTTATGCCTTGAGCTATCCGGCTTCCCATGATTACATCAGCCTTACAGGACTCTTTTAATGAGAGAATATTTTCACAACTCCTGTTATAGGCCCCTTTAAGGGAGGAGACAAACTGTCATCCTAAAATCTAACACATATCTAAAAAATTAACACAACAGTAATCTTTATTTTTATTTTTATTAAATTTATACCCCGCCCTTCTCCAAACGGACCCAGGGCGGCGCACAGGGATGTTAAAACACATATAAAACATATAAAATTTTAAAAAACTTATTCTAATAGACCCTGCGCTAAAAACCGAATTTAAAAAACCCAAATTTAAAACTATCTAAGAGTCAGTAATGGGGGTTATGCTAGGCCGGCTAGATGGAATAGGTGTGTCTTCAGACACTTGCGGAAGAGGCGGAGGTCAGAGATGGTGCGGAGTTCAGGGGGTAGGTCGTTCCAAAGGGCAGGGCCCGCCACAGAGAAGGCTCTTCCCCTGGGTGTCGCCAGTCGGCATTGTCCAGCCGACGGCACCCTGAGGAGGCCCTCTCTGTGGGAGCGTATCGGTCTGAGGGATGTATGGGGCAGGAGGCGGTCTCGCATATAACTAGGCCCCGAGCCATGGAGCGCTTTAAAGATGGTCGTTAAAACCTTGAAGCGCACCCGAAACACCACAGGGAGCCAGTGCAGCTCGCGCAGGATAGGTGTTATGTGGGAGTGTCTAGGCGCTCCCGTAATCACCCACGCGGCTGCGTTCTGGACTAGCTGCAGCTTTCGGGTGCACCTCAAGGGGAGCCCCATGTAGAGAGCATTACAGTAGTCAAGTCGAGAGGTGACGAGTGCTTGAGTGACTGTGCGTAAGGCACCCCGGTCCAGTAAGGGGCGCAATTGGCGCATCAGGCGTACCTGATGGAATGCCCCCCTGGCCACGGCTGCCACATGATCATCCATAGACAGCCGGGAATCCAGGAGGACACCCAAATTGCGCGCCCTCTCCACGGGGGCCGGTGTTTCGCCCCCAATGGCCAGAGTTGGAATAATCTGGCTGAACCGGGGCGCCGGAAGCCACAGCCACTCAGTCTTGGACGGGTTGAGCCTGAGTTTGTTACCACCCATCCAGATCCGTACGGCCTCCAAACACCGGGACATAACCTCGGCGGCATCGTTGGGGTGGTCTGGGGTGGATATGTACAACTGAGTATCATCAGCGTACAGATGGTATCCCACCCCAAAACCACGGATGATCTCACCCAGCGGCTTCATATATGTGTTGAACAGTAAGGGCGAGACGACCGACCCCTGAGGAACCCCACATATGAGGGGCCTCGAGGCCGACCTCTGCCCCCCTGCCAACACATATTGCGACCGACCAGAGAGGTAGGATGAGAACCACCGCAGAACGGTGCCTCCCCAGTCGGTGCAATAGGATACCATGGTCGATGGTATCAAAAGCCGCTGAGAGGTCTAATAGGACTAGGATAGAGGAATATCCTCTATCCCGCGCCCTCCAGAGATCATCAACCAACGCGACCAATGCCGTCTCGGTGCTGTGCCCAGGTCGGAAGCCAGACTGGCGCGGGTCTAGATAATCAACTTCCTCCAAGTGTCGCGGAAACTGTTGGGCCACCACACTCTCAACAACCTTCACTAAAAAGTGGAGGTTGGAGACGGGACGATAGTTCTCTAATAATGCTGGATCCAGGGACGGCTTCTTGAGGAGGGGCCTCACCACCGCCTCTTTCAGGACGGCAGGCAAGGACCCCTCACTCAAAGATGCGTTGACAATGCCCTGGAGCCAGCCTCGTGTCGTCTCCCAGGATGCCAGTACAAGCCAGGAGGGACACGGGTCCAATAAACATGTGGTAGCCCTAAGTCTCTTTGACAGCTTGTCCATATCCTCGGTGGTAACAAAATCAAACTCCTCCCAGGATGGTGTCACAAGAACAGCCTCGGCCTGCTCGACTGGACCACTGTCGATGGAGGGTAGCTCGTTCCGAATCCGAGTGATTTTCTCCTGCAGATAAATCCCAAATTCCTCTGCTCGACCCTGTAAAGGGGCTTCCCGCGGCCTCTGTTGAAGGAGGGAGCGGGTCACCCCAAACAGGGCGGCAGGGCGGTTATCTGCGGATGCAATAAGAGTGGCACAATACTCACGTTTGGCCACTTTTATCGCCGCTAAGTAAGTCCTAATATGGTCTCTCACTAGTGTTCGGTCGGCTTCAGAGTGAGAAGATCTCCATCTGCTCTCTAGGCGTCTCTTGTGGCGCTTCATCTCCCTAAGCCTCTCGGTAAACCAAGGAGCCCAGGTGGTTCGTCGCCGCAAGAGAGGCCGCAAGGGCGCAACTCGGTCCAAGGCCCCCGTGGCCGCACTTAACCATGCAGCCACTAGGTCCTCAGTCGAGTCGCGGGGCAAGTCCACAGGAATTGGCCCAAGCTCCCTCTGGAACCTTATCGGGTCCATCAGGAGCCTGGGGTGGAACCATATAGGAATGTCCGGTTCCGCCTCCCCGCAGTGAGGTGCAGCGATCGGAAAGTCAAGCCGAAGGAGAGCGTGATCTGTCCGTGACAGGGGTGTGATGACTAAATCCCCTATTCCCAGATCACTACTCCACTGTCCCGAGACGAAGATGAGATCCAGGGTGTGTCCGCCCTCGTGAGTAGGGCCTAAAACTACCTGGGTCAGGTCCATGGCTGTCATGGAAGCCATGAACTCCCGAGCTGCACCAGAGGTTTCGCCTGCCGACGGCAGGTTAAAGTCCCCCATGACTAAAAGTCTGGGGGTCTCAACCGCCGCCTCGGCTATCACCTCTAGGAGCTCGGGCAGGGCTGTTGTTGCATAGCGAGGAGCCAGGTATACAACTAACACGCCCAACTGCCTCCCAAGGCCCCACTTCACAAGGAGGGACTCGCACCCGGTCGTCTGAGGGATCGTGGTCTCCTTTGGCTCAAGACCTTCCCTAACCATAATCGCCACCCCCCCACCCCTCCCTAGGGCCCTAGGCTGATGGAAGGCTCGGTATCCTGGTGGGCACATTTCTACGAGGGGATGTCCTCCCTCGTGGCCCAACCAGGTTTCCGTAATGCCTACCAGGTCCGGGTCCCCCTCTGACACAAGGTCATGGATGAGGGGGGCTTTTTGTACCACGGACCTGGCATTGCATAGCATCAGCCTAGGGCCCCGGGTCTGTGGTTCTTGCCCACCTAGTCTGCGATGGGGACAGGGGGAGTTGGAGCACGTGACCACCCGTAACCAGCGGCCCCGGTCCTCCAACTGGTGATGTCCATCCCCCTTCCCACCGCCCCTGCCCCTCCCCAAGACCGTATTGATGGAAAATACCCCAGTGGAAACGACCCCCCCTCCCCCCTCCTCCGTTACTCTACTTCCGCTTCCTGCCGGCCCTTTTTGGCATACCCCCACCTGACTCTCCCTCCCCCCCTCCCTGGAACCCCCTAAAAGTCGAATAAAATGTTTAAATAAAAAACCCCTTAGTCTGCGCTTCGCATTGGCTCTCTGCCCAGATGGTCTCTGGGTTGAGCCGAAAGGCAGAGAAGGATGACAGTTTGTCTCCTCCCTTAAAGGGCCCCATAACAGGAGCTGTGAAAATATTCTCTCATAAATATGTGTGTGTGTGTGTGTGTTTATTCTGCATATGTACATACATAACTATGTTTATGCGAAGTCTGGGCACAAACATAAAACATCTACAATGTAGATCAGGCCTCCTGAATATTTCTTCCACTCCCAGCTTATTATTAGGGGAAAACCATTTCTGATTAGAACTGAATCTCTGACGCCTTTGAATTGCAGCAGGAGATTAATTGCTAATTAAGAAATGCATGACTGTACAATTGAAAGCAGAGATTTTTTTTCCTTAGGTTTTATGGACAAATTGGGGGTGGGGGGAGAGAAGGAATTTTGTTCTTTAAAATGTGAACAGCAGCAAGACTTCTTTATGTTAAACTTAAACTTTTGATAGCTAGAACTCAAACAAATAAGAGGAAGTACTTTTTCCACCCAGAGGATCACTGGTCTTTGGAACTCCCTGCCAGAAGAAGTGGTGACAGCTGTCAGCCTCGACACCTTTAAGAAAGGATTAGTCGAGTTCATGGAGAACAAGGGTATCAATGGCTATCATGATGGATGCCCAAGGACACCCTCCGGGTTGGAGAGATAGGCAGGATATCTCTCAATGCCATTTGCAGGGAATCATAAGCAGGTGAAGACATCTGCTTGGGAAGACCCTGAAGCAAATGGGGAGCCACTGTGGGAGACAGAAGGCTGGACTGGATGGGCTCTTCCAGCAAGGCTGTTCTTAGGTTCTTATGTTAAGGAAGGAAGAAAGGAAGGAAGGAAGGAAGGAAGGAAGGAAAGAAAGAAAGAAAGAAAGGAAGAAAGAAAGGAAGAAAGGAAGGATGAGAGGAGTTCATGGAGAACAAGGGTATCCATGGCTATCATGATGGATGCCCAAGGACACCCTCCGGGATGGAGAGATAGGCAGGGTGTCTCTCAATGCCATTTGCAGGGAATCATAAGCAGGTGAAGACATCTGCTAGGGAAGACCCTGAAGCAAATGGGGAGCCACTGTGGGAGACAGAAGGCTGGACTGGATGGGCTGTGGCCTCTTCCAGCAAGGCTGTTCTTATGCTCTTATGTGCAGAAATGGGAGGACTCAAAAATATCAACAACGGGAGAATGCATGGTGAAGTTAATGGCTGCAAAATTGACTGGACTCTGTGATTAAAGAAAAGACTATCTAGCTTCATTTTTACTTGGAAACCACTTTTGGTCTTTTTGCTTAAACTGAAATAAATGGATTTTTAACCTTGGGATTTGACGATTAGAATTCTTTGACAACAGAGGTGCTGCGTGCTATGGTATACGTTGGCTTAAAGGGCAATTGCAATTCCTAGCTCTTTCTTCTGTGTCACAATAGATCTGATGAATTAATTTCCTCATTCGTTTATGCCGCTTGTCTCTCCTGTATGTAGAGTTTTACCCTGCCCTTTATTTGAAGAATTGTTCTTCAGTGAGAAAGGCAAGACTAAACTCTGCATAACAAGAGACACAATCGGTGGCCTGAGGTTGAAAATGGTATGCTGGTTATCTTTGGGGCTTGCTACATGTGCAAGCAAGAATCTGAAAAATTCATTAAATGGTTGGCTGCTGTATTTATCCTTTATAATAGGGTTGATTAAATAGTCTCCTTACAACAAAATACTTTATGCCTCCTCCTAGATCAAACTTTAAAATGCCAGAATGAAGCCACCTTCTTGGCTATTAGCCAAAACTAATAATCAGTACATGTTTCCGGGCCAGGTTCTATATTTCTCCATATTCCCATAGTGGTTGTTATCCACTAAGACCCTCCACATATGAAGAACGGTTGCAGGAACTGGGTATGTCTAGTTTAATGAAAAGAAGGACCAGGGGAGACATGATAGCAGTCTTCCAATATCTCAGGGGTTGCCCCAAAGAAGAGGGAGTCAAACTATTCTCCAAAGCACCTGAGGGCAGAACAAGAAGCAATGGGTGGAAACTAATCAAGGAGAGAAGCAACTTAGAACTGAGGAGGATTTTCCTGACAGTTAGAACAATTAATCAGTGGAACAGAAGTTGCCTCCAAAAGTTGTGAATGCCCCAACATTGGAATTCTTCAAGGAGATGCTGGATAGCCATTTGTCTGAAACGGTATAGGGCTTCCTGCCTAGGCGGGGGGTTGGACTAGATGACCTCCAAGGTCCCTTCCAACTCTGCTATTGTATTGTAAAGTCAACGCAGGGGAAACCAGATTCAAACAACAGTGGTACTAAGGTGAAAACGGCTGTGATTCGCTTAGAAAAGACGCAAAATGGGGCAAAATTCACTGAACTGTTTCACTTAGCAACTTAAATTTTGGGCACACATGTGGTCATAATTCGAGGACTGCATGTATTGATCTCCGCTATTATCCTTGCCCTAAATTGCCCTTCCTTCCCAAATCCAACTGATTAGGACTCCATACATTTCATTTGTGCTGAATAAGTAAAGGCGTATTAAAACAACTCTCAACATATTTAAAGTCCTACAAGTAGTAGGACTTTAAGGGAGGCCAGATCATTTAGTCATAACCTCCTTTAATGTTATTCCTTTTGCTTTAAATTCTTTAAATTCTATTTCATTCTTGTGTACCCTCCAGAGTTTTGTTCCTAGATTGAGTCGGTGGTCTTGGGGCCTGGGCCAACTCTGCCATCCATTCTTCTAAGAACTTTGTACAGCTTGCAAAATGCTATTCTGCTATGAACCTTTCTGGTGTTGTACAGGCTTGGCATTGGGTAGAAGGTGATGAGTTTCTAGGCGTAACAGGAGGTGGCAGTGAAAATTCAAGTCCAATAGAAAACGCTGCAGAGGAAACCTCGTCAAAGCTCATGTATTCTCTCTCATTGTTATAGGCAGGGGAACTCTGTATCCCTTGGGGATTGGCTCCAGACCTGATTTAGCTCGTTGTCTATTTGGGGAGAAAGGAATAAATTTATTTCTCTACTAGAGTTTATTTGAAACTAGCCGTTCCCGGCCACACGTTGCTGTGGTGGCCCAGTCTGGTTAAATGGCCAACCAATCTGTGTGTAGATCTACACCTGCACACACAAACACGTACACACAATCACTGTATAACCCCCAACCTAGCTACCTACTGTATTTCTCCCTCCCTCTCTCTCTATCCCTCTACCTACCTACCTACCTACCTACCAACCAACCTACTATATTTCTCCCTCTCTCCCTCTACCTACCTACCTACTGTATTTCCCCCCCTCTCTCTCCCTTTACCTACCTAACTACTGTATTTCTCCCACCCTCCCTCTATCCCTCTACCTACCTACCTACTATATTTCTCCCTCTCTCCCTCTACCTACCTACCTACTGTATTTTCCTTGACTCTCTCTATCCACCTATCTACCTACCTACCTACTGTATTTTCCTCTCTCTCTCTCCCTCTACCTACCTACCTACCTACCTACCTACCTACTGTATTTTTCCCTCTCTCCCTCTACCTACCTACCTACTGTATTGCTTCCTGTCTCTCTCTATCCACCGACCTACCTACTGTATTTCTCCCTCCCTCTCTCTCTCCCTCTACCTACCTACCTACCTACCTACCTACTATATTTCTCCCTCTCTCCCTCTACCTACCTACCTACTGTATTTTCCCTGACTCTCTCTATCCACCTATCTACCTACCTACCTACTGTATTTTCCTCTCTCTCTCTCCCTCTACCTACCTACCTACCTACCTACCTACTGTATTTCTCCCTCTCTCCCTCTACCTACCTACCTACTGTATTTCTTCCTGTCTCTCTCTATCCACCGACCTACCTACTGTATTTCTCCCTCCCTCTCTCTCTATCCCTCTACCTACTTACCTACCTACCTACCGACTGTATTTCTCCCTTTCTCCGTATACCTACCTACTGTATTTCTCCCTCTCTCTCTATCCCTCTACCTACCTACCTACCTACCTACCTACCTACCTACCTACCTACTGCATTTCTCCCTCCCTCTCTCTATCCCTCTACCTACCTACCTACTGCATTTCTCCCTCCCTCTCTCTATCCCTCTACCTACCTACCTACTGTATTTCTCCCTCTCTCTATCCCTCTACCTACCTACCTACTGCACTTCTCCCTCTCTCTATCCCTCTACCTACCTACCTACTGAATTTCTCCCTCCCTCTCTCTCTATCCCTCTACCTACCTACCTACTAGAGTTTATTTGAAACATAGCAAATCCGATCTTTTCTTTTGCATTTGTTCTGCAGACTGTGTGTCTGGCTTCTGCCCCTCTTTTGGATTTGAGCCAATCATTACTCCCCCACCGTCCCAGATATGTTCAGCAATCTGTTAAAGCTTACCTAGTTCTACATTTATCATTGGCAACTTACTTTTCCCCATTCCCATTCCATCAACTAGCCATCTGAGCAACGTACAATTATTTTCATAATTACGGGGGAAAGCGCTCCATTGCAAAATTGCTGGCATGCTAGCAATTCCTCTTTACAACCAGCATAAACCCTTAAATGCAACTGACAATGGCAGCAAAATAGCTGCAGAGTCTTTGGAGGATGTTCATGTTTTTGTTTATATTTTTATAATCAATCTTCTGTCATGAAGCTTCCTATTGCATCAACCTCTCAGGGTGGGGTTGTTGTTGTTTTTTGCAAACTACCAGACAAATTTATATTTATGTGACAAACGTGGAGGAAGGGCAAGTTAGTTAGACATTTGTTTTATTTCTTTTGAGTGCAGATGGATTGTTGTTATTCTTCAACAAGAGGGAGAGAGGCACCGACTGGATGAGGTTGCTTCTTCTAATGGTTCTGTTAGCAACTCTGGGTTCAGAACCAGTGTTACAACTCTGGTCCCGTAACCAGTGTTTAGAAATAAATGGGGAATAGTGTAATTCATCGGACAGTAAAGAGATATGTTTTTTTAACCACACACAAACTCTAAAACACTGATAGTAAGAAAATAAATAGTCTTTACTTTGTAGCAACTAAAATACATCTTCCGACCAGAGATTCTAACTTCTCAAAACAATAACAGTCCTTCCCCAAACAAAGAGTTATCCTACAGTGATGTAAACAAATATTTCTTCAGTCTTCAATCTTCAGCTGCTCAGCAGCAAACAGTAAGAACAGGAATCAAATGGAATCGAAAAGGGAATGGACTGTGTTTCTGAGCTTCCTTATATGGTAGAGCTGAGAAGCACAGCCAATCAGAATTCAACATTGTTCTTAAAGCTACATATATTCTTTAAGAATACTGGCTTATATATATTGTCAACCCAACATAAGGATAAATATCCTACAGGTTCCATTCTTCTAGAGCAGAGGTCTCCAACCTTTGCAACTTTAAGTCTGAAGGACTTCAGCTCCCAGACTTCTCCAGCGAGCTTTGCTTTGCTGGCTGGAGAAGTCTGGGAGCTGAAGTCCTTCAGACTTAAAGTTGCAAAGGTTGGAGACCCCTGGTCTAGAGCTCAGCTGAATGGGAAAGTAGGTGTGCATTGGTAGATGAACAGGTTCTTTGTGAGCTCTCAGTGTTTTAAGATCAATGTAAGTGACTGCAGCTGGATCAATTTTTACGCCTCAAAGAAAGGCAATCTAAAGAATCCCAGCGCCAAGAATAATCCTTTTCAAATTCAACAATTGTGTCCTCCCAACCACACATGGAAAATATTTGATCAATGCTTTTGAAGTCCCTTCCAATCTTTTTTTGTGTTTGAAAAAGTTTTATTGGTTTTAACAATTTATAACAGGCAAGGGGTAAATAAGGTATTAGATAATATTTTGGACCTTTCACATCAGGTTTGATGACCGCCTCCGAGTCTTCATACATATTCCATTAAAAAAATAATAAAAGGAAGGGGTACATACGATTAAAATCATAAATTTTCATATTATTTTATACATTCAATTACTTTGTTCTATTGACTTCCGTACAGGAATTACCATTAAAAAAAAAGAAAAAGAATATAACAAATTATTTTTGCGATCTGAGCCTCTTTGCTATAGTCTCTTCCTCCTCCCCCCCACCAGCAGGCGGACCCGTGGCCCCTCCCGTTCCCATCTCATCGTCATCCAGGATTGAGGAGTGTTTTTTAAGAAAATTCTGCGCCTCTTCAACTGTTTTAATTTTAACTCTTCCTCCCTCCCAGAATACCAGCATCCCTTCCAGCATCAACCACTTGAACCATACCCCCTTTTTGAATAATTTTTTTGTTAAGAAGGAATAATTCCTTCTTATATCTCATATTTTCTTTGGGATCTGCTTCAATATGGCCACCTCGTTTTGCTGATACATCAAAGGGCCCCCCCTTTGCGCTCTCAGTATCTCATCCCTCGTTGACCTTCTTATAAATTTAATATGTATCTCTCTGGGCACATCATTAATTCTGGCAAATGCTGAATTAATTCTATAAATCAAATCAATGTCCCCCCAAATAAGTTCCTTATCTTTCTTAGTATAATCCGCTAACATAGTAGCCATTATCTCTTTTAAATTCTACTTGCACACTGTTTCATTGGCACTGGAGCCAGCCAAAGGAAGTCCAACATTAAACTCACTCAACTTCTCTAAAGCTTGCAATTAAAATTTCAAGTTTACAAATGACTGGGATACATGGGATGGAATAACACCAAACTTAATTAAAAAGTTACATTATAATAAATATTATTTTTTTATTATTTTTCAAATTTATACCCCGCCCTTCTCTATTGTTAGGACCCAGGGCGGCCTAACAATTATATTTCATATAATATGAAATTATAATAATCAAATTTAGTCTTTCTCCTGATATCATTTACTTCTTTTGAATAGGTTCTTCCTGCCCCCATCTCCAATTTATGGCCAATTATGACTCCTGGCCTTCAAAATATTACACACCTGTATATTATATATTCATGATGAATCGTAGGAATAATTAATATGTAATTCATTAGATTCTAACCAAACCTTTTCCTGGTTCATTTCAATGTGTCCTATCGAATTAATTTTTTTTATGAAGTGAGGCATTGTAAACAACAGGATGTACCAAATATCAAAATATGCAATTTATCTGCAAAACACACAGCTAAGAGATGCATAGACAGAAGAGTGGCTTTGATGGTGCAGTTCCTAATGGTCTAATTAGGCCATCAGAGTTATGAAGAACCACTGAATTATGAAGACTGCAACAGGGAACCCAAGAACAAAAGCTAGGTTGAAGCACAACCTGAACGAAGATTTATCTGACTAAAGAAATCAAGGATAAAATGCGTAGGACAGTTCTGTTTCTAATATATTACTTTTTTTATATTGAAAAAGTTTTATTGAGTTTACATTTTTTGTGGGGTAGGGTAAGGGTTACATAGAAATTTTGAGAGTGGTCACGTCAAAGTCGTCGGCTCCTCCGGAACCTCAAATTACATTATTAAAAAGAAAAAAAAGAAACATTTCGCATAACACTACAAGCTGGGAGCAAGTACATATTCCTAAATTTTTCAGTTATATACTGTCAGTCAATTGCAAAAATCCAGATTACAAATATCATACAATATTACTCAAAAGAAAAACAAGGGCAAAGTTATTTTTTAGATCTAAGTCTCTTGGCAATTGTATCTTCCCCCTTCTCCCCCGGGCCCCCAGCGGGCGGGGCCATGGCTCCCCCTGCCCCCCCTGGATCTTCTCCCAGGACAGAGGAATGTTTTTTAAGAAAGGCTTCCGCCTCAACAACTGTTTTAATCTTTACTCTACCTCCTTCCCAGAACACCAGCATCCCTTCGGGTATCACCCACTTGAACCAGATCCCATGATCAAACAATGTTTTAGACAAGAAGGAAAATTTCCTCCTGGCTTCTCTAATTTTTCTTGGAATCTGCTTCAAGATGGTAATCTCCTTTTGTTGGTAAATCATAGGACTCCCTCTTTGCGCCTTCAAGATTTCCTCTCTGGTTGACCTTCTAACAAATTTTACATGTATCTCTCTGGGTACTTCATTCATCCTAGCATATGCAGAATTTATTCTGTAGACTAGGTCAATGTCCCCTCTGATCTCATCTTTGGGTTTATGTAAATAGTCTGCAATAATTGTACTCATAAGATCAGGGAGACATTCACCATCCATCTCAGAAACATTCTGGAATCTCAAAAAATATGTCATCCTTTCCAAATCAATCCTAGTCACATGCGCATTTATTTCCACAACCTCATTAGAAACATTTTAAATCTCTCCCTTAGCCCCCTCCAGCCCCCCTTTCAATTCTTCATTCTTCTGTGTATTCTCAAGCACTTGTTTTCGAGTGTCCAATAGTTCCTTTTTAAAGTTGACATTTTCTGCCCTCTGAGCCTTAATTTCTGATACCAAATTTTGTATAACAGTTTCAAGGGCAGTCATTCTTTGTTCAAGGCTTGCGAGCGTTGCTTCTTGTGCCATGTTTAGTTAATATCCGTGCCAGTAAAATGGCGTTTTTAGGGTGGGGCTGGTAAGGCAGATCAGGAGTCCAAAGTCCTCAAAGTTGTACAGCTGCAAAATTCAGAAGCCAACAGAGAAACACTTTTCCAACTCCATAGGTATAATAACGAAGGCAATCCAGAAAGGAAAACACAAATCCAAAAAAAGAAAATTCTTCATCAATAATTAGAGGAAGTCCAAATCGCAAAGAGACACTGGTAATTTTCCATAGGTCATAGTCAGTCGGGGACAAAGAGAAGCCATTTTCCGCCCAAACTCAGAGCCCGAGGGAGAAAGCGGTTAAAAAGCAAAAAAGAAACTGTTTCAGCCAGACCTCGAGACATAATTGCAAACAAGCCGCAAAGTACTTTCCCTTGTTAGAGACCATCCAGATTTAAAGTTTCTGATTCCTCGCAACGAGGCATTTCCGAGTGCCGCTTTTAGTCCAAGGGGGGTTTTTTGGAAACAAACACCCCCCTCCAGTCCCTTTCAGCCCGGCTGACAGTACACAAAAAGAAAAGTTTTAAACGCTCACTCTCCGCTCGCAGCTGAGGTCCCGAAAAGCCTCCCGACTCTTCTGATCTTCTCTCTTCATAGAATTAAATGGTGCCGCCAACCTTTGGCGAAGGGAAGACCCCCCGCAGCATGTCCTCTTCCACCTAAGCCGAGGAGCAGGGTCGCTCCCCCCGCTGCCGCGGGGGGGGGCTTCCCTGTCGAGCCGGCTTTACGGGAGAAGCCCCAAACAAGGGGCAGGAAAAGGATCAAAGCGGCGAGCGAACCCTAAGTTCGCCCGTCGCCGCCGGAGCCGGAACCAGAAGCCAAATAATATATTACTTTTTAAATGTCACAACTAAAAGGTTATATAACTAAATGTAATATTATTTTTTTTAAAAACAAAACAAAACAAAACGGCCAGTGCTTACCAAAAGTACAAGGAATTTTCTAGTTTTTGGAATATTTAATGAAAACTGTTTGTTCCATCAGCTTAAACTTCCAACAGAGAAGAAGCATGTTAGATTGCTAGGGTGTCTGTAGAATACTAAGAATGACAATTTTCTTTTCCCAATAATTACCGATGAATTTTTTTGGGGGGGAGGGTGAATCCTCCTGGATTCCCGGCTGTCCCTGGAGGACCATGTGACGGCCGTGGCCAGGGGGGCGTTTTACCAGGTCCGCCTGGTCTGCCAATTGCGCCCCTTACTTGACCGGGACACCCTTCGCACAGTCACTCAAGCACTCGTGACTTCCCGTCTAGACTACTGTAACGCTCTCTACATGGGGCTCCCCTTGAGATGCACTCGAATGTTGCAGTTAGTCCAGAACGCGGCCGCGCGGGTGATCATGGGAACCTCAAGACATTCCCACATAACACCTCTCCTGCGTGAGCTGCACTGGCTACCTGTGACCTTTCGGGTGCGTTACAAGGTATTGATGACCATCTTCAAGGTGCTCCATGGCACGCGGCCTAGTTACCTGCGAGACCGTTTGCTGCCCCATACGTCCCTACGTCCGATTCGCTCCCAGGGAGAGGGTCTTCTCCGGGTGCCATCAGCCGGGCAATGCCAGTTGGCGACACCCAGGGGAAGGGCCTTCTCTGTGGTAGGCCCAACCCTCTGGAACGATCTACCTCCCGAACTCCGTGTCATCTCCGACCTCCGCCTGTTCCGCCAGCGCCTAAAAACGCACTTTTTTCATCTAGCCGGCCTGGCATGAACTACCCAACACAGAACTGACTTTTAGTTGATCAAAGTTTTAATTTGGGGGTTTTTAATTATGTTTTAGCGCAGGGTTGGGTTTAATACAGTTTTAAGAGTCCTTGTATTTTGTATATTTGTACAGTTGTATTTTTAATATTCCTGTGCACCGCCCCGGGTCCCTTTGTGGGAGATGGGCGAGGGATATAAATATGAAAAATAAAATAAATAAATAAAATAAAGCCGTCTTCTTACTTACTCCCAGATAAGAATAGGAGGCATTTTGAAAATAAATAAACAGGTTGGAGCAAACAACTGCTACAAACTATGGATGAATCTGGAGAATAACCATAGCTTGCTAAGCCTTGTAGCCATAAACTTTTTTTTATAATTTCTAACATCCTTCTTCTTTCTTCCTTCACTTTATCTATACCCAGTTTTGTTCCTTCTTTCTCTTGTTTTCCCGTAGCAGGTACCCCCTCAATCTATCTCCATCTTGGTGTTCCCCCACCCCTTACTTCCTGCAGTTTACTAGAAAGAGACAGGAGGGTGTAATGTGTGTGTATGAGCACACATCAGTGGTGGGATTCCAATTTTTTACTACCGGCTTCTGCTTGGTGGGGCGTGGCATGGCATGGCTTGGTGGGCGTGGCTTGGTGGGCGTGGCGGGGGCAGGTTACTGCCAAATTCCCATTGGCTCCAGATCAGCTGGGACTGGGGAGGCAGAGAATAGATGGGGTGTGGCCAGTCAGAGGTGGTATTTACCGGTTCTCCAAACCAGGGGTCTCCAACCTTTGCAACTTTAAGTCTGAAGGACTTCAGCTCCCAGACTTCTCCAGCTTTGCTGGCTGGAGAAATCTGGGAGCTGAAGTCCTTCAGACTTAAAGTTGCAAAGGTTGGAGACCCCTGGTTCAAAACAAAGCTAGCTGGAGAAGTCTGGGAGCTGAAGTCCTTCAGACTTAAAGTTGCAAAGGTTGGAGACCCCTGCTCCAAACTACTCAAAATTTCCTCTACCAGTACTCCAGAATTGGTCAGAACCTGCTGAGTACCACCTCTGGCACACATGTATTAGCATGCTTCTGCATCTGAGAGTCGTTTGTCTGATGGGAACACAAGTATGTGCAAGTTGGGGGATCGAGTGCTTAGTGGGTGCATTATTTTAGAGAAAATGGACTTCTGCGTTGTTTGGTGTTCCATATTCTTCCTGTTTTCTTCTCTCTCACATACCAACTTTGCCATTTCATGCGGGTTCTAGCAGCTATGTGTGTGTGTGTATATATATATATAGTCTCAACTGATCAGGATAGGACCAGTTGGTCTAGTGGCAATTACAACTGCCTCACAGGTAGTACTTCCCTGGTTCGAATCCCAGTAAGGGTATGGCTAGCTGATGACACAAGTTGTGACACAAGTATATACTTATTCCCCTGGCTCAGCCAATCAGGAGGAGAACCAGTGGTCTAGTGGCAATTACAACTGCCTCACAGGTAATGCTTCCCTGGTTCGAATCCCAATAAGGGTATGGCTAGCTGATGAGAGCTAAATAGCTCGAAATAGATCTATCCTAGTCTCCCTTGTTTATTTATTTATCAGCTCAAAACCTAACACACACACACACACACACACACACACACATATGGCTGTACGTACTTTTTACTCTAAAGCTACACATGTATGTGTCTTACATGTTTACCTTTGGGGAAGGGAAATCTCATGATATAATTAATCTAGCTGAAGCTTTAGAATAAAAAATTAGATATTCCCCCCTTTGGGGTTTTTTCCTGGTTATTTGCAGAACCACCTCCTGCCACATACCTCCATCCGACCTGTCCGCTCCCAGGGGGAGGGCCTCCTCAGGGTGCCATCCGCTGGACAATGCCGACTAGCGGCTCCCAGGGGAAGGGCCTACTTTGTGGTGGGCCCAGCCCTCTGGAATGACCTGCCCCCCCGACCTTCGTACTATCACGGACCTTCGCCTCTTTCGGCGAACATTAAAGACTTACTTTTTTCATGCGGCCGGCCTGGCATAGTGTGTTTTTACTATCATTTTAATAGGGTTTCTTATTATTTTAACACAGGTTAAATTTATTTAATTTAATATTAAATTTATCTATTGACTGTATTTATATGTATTTTATCTTTTATTATTCCTGTGCACCACCCGGAGTCCCTACGGGAGAGAGGGCAGTATACAAATCAAATCAATAATAATAATAATAATAATAATAATAATAATAATAATAATAATAATGATGATAATAATAATAATAATAATAATAATAATAATATTTTCTTTTATCAGGGGATTGTCTTCTTTAGACCCATATTCGATTAGGAATTCCTTGGCTGTGAGCCCATACAGCTCACGTTCAGACAGAGGTTTTCAGATGGACATGAGTCGAAAGCTTTGACTAAGATTTGGAACTGTCCTGCAAATGGCCCCTCCCAAAGCCTTCCCTATAAGATCTCTTGGGAGGGGCCAGTCACTAACCATCTGGTGACCAATTATCTCCTGCGAGCCTGCCTCTGACGTAACTGCTGCCTCCATCTCTCAGCCCTGCGTAATCTAGCATCAGGGACAAACTGCCCCTGATCCTCCCCACTGCTCCAGGCCTCAGGCGCCTCCTGGTGGCCAACCAGCCTCTCTGCTTCCTGCTCTCCCTCTGCCCAAGGTCTTCCTCATCTTCCAGGGCAGACTCATAGGACTCTTCACTAGAGGAGTCCGTCAGCAGCTCATCTGGAGACGGCTGGGCCACAACAGTGCCCATAGTCAAAATATCCCTGCAAATGTCTTTAAAATCTCCTTCAAATAAATCATTGTAAACACCAGCATTTTTAAAAAGGTAAGCAACGTAGAAGCTTATTGCAGGAGTGGGAAAGCAAGAGCCTCCAGAATTCCCTGAACTGTAATACGCAGCAATCTGTTACCAACACTGGTGGATCTGTTGGAAGCAGTACAAGTTATATATACCCCAGGCCCTGAGGCTGAGTCAACATTTCTTATTGGATTGCATTTCTGCCATACAATTGGGGAAAGTAGGAGACAGCCAGGATCCGAGGTCTTCTTAGAACCTCTTGACACGGAGTTGCGATACTTCTTCATAACCAATTTCATTGTAATTTTAGTACAATGACAATAAAGATTATTATTATTATTGCAATCTTTGAAACATTAGAATCACAGACCTGGCCTAGCAGCTCTCTCTAGAACACTATTGATTTCCAATCCACAAATTCTACCAGAAAAGTTTAATAAAGTTACTAATTTACTACCACACGGAGTGTTTTGTAAAAAAAATCAATTTTAAACCAATTGATTCTCTGGTGGCTCTTTCACTTCAATATTAATCTTCATTTTGAAGGCTGCATGCCCCCCCCCAAGTCATTTTTGATATCAGCAGGACTGTTTTTTTTTAAAAAACAACCCCTTTTGTTGATCAATTTTATTTCCATCCATCCATTTTGAGAGAGGAAATAGGACGATGCTTAAAGGTCTTTTTGTGTTGATCGTTACTATCGAATCTGTTCTTGCTGTTAGCCCTGGAACGATTTGGACAAAAGAGGCCTTTCACTGGTATCTCAGCTTGAAGGAAATGTGACAATCTACATATCAACATGTCTGAAAAGGTAATGGACTAAGAAGAGTATCTCAGTGAGGCCCGAACAATTCACACTGAGACAGCATGAAGAATTGACATTAGAAGATTCTATAGGAAAGGATTCTGGGAGTTTCAAGTTGTTGATTAGCATCTTTAAAGCGCTCCATGGCACAGGACCTAGTTATTTGCGGGATCGTATCCTGCCCCATACATCCCTTCGGCCGATTTGCTCACACAGAGAGGGGCTTCTTCGGGTGCCGTCCACTAGGCAATGCAAGCGGGTGACGCCCAGGGGAAGGGCCTTCTCTGTGATGGGCCCGACCCTCTGGAACGACCTACCCCCGGATATTAGAACGACCACGGACCTCCGCGCCTTCTGCCAAAAAGTAAAAACCTATTTGTTCCATCAGGCCGCCTTGGCCTAATTCACGCTTCTCGCCCCAGTCTGTTTTCTCAAATTGTCTATTGGGTTTTAATGGGTAGTAATTTTAATGTTCTTAAATTTTTAGTACAGGGTAGTTTAATTCGCTTTTAACTTTGTGTGTATTGTATGTTTTTATATGGTTTTTTAAGTTTCCTGCACACCGCCCCGAGTCCCTTCGGGGAGAGGGGGCGGTTTATAAATGTAATAAATTATTATTAGTTGAAGTCTAGACCTCTTCAAGTGGCCAAGGTTGAAGAACACTGATCTGAGAACTCCTTTCACACAAAACTCCACATAAATGAATCTATAGGCCCTCGCTGGATCTGCTGTATAAGCAACCTCTCCTCCTTGCACCCTCCAAGTAACGCAGGACACTTTTAGGGTTGGCACCATAGCATCTACTAACTACCTCAAAGGTTTCTTCCAAATTTATCTATACTGTTTTTGGTTCTTTTTGGTTTGGTTTTATAAATAGAACGTCATTATAAAATTAGGCTTTCCTTAAAAGGGTATTAAAACAACTAGCAAGATTCGGGATTGAGACATAAGAATTGTAATAATCGATACGAAAATTAAGCGATAAACCTGGAATCTGAAATTATAAATATCATCAACACAAAATAGAGCCGGCTCAGAGGCCGAAATACACCAAGTAAATGAGATGAAGTGTGTGGAGTAGAGGAGAGAGGTAAGGGAAGAAGAGAGAGAAAAGAGAGAGGGCAAAGAGGGGGAAGAGGAGGAGAGAAAGGAGGAGTGGAAAGGGGAGAGAGGAGAAGGAGAGAGGAAGGGGAAGTAGAGAAGGGGAGGGCGTCAGAGGGAAGAAAGGAGGTAGGGAGGAGGAGGAGAGAGGGGAAAGAAAATGATGGATAAGGCACAAATATGGTGTATGGAGAGCAGAAGAGCCCTCTGGGAGTTTTCTGGGAGTTGATGGTAAAATGAAATGATGGTAAAATGAAATGATGTAAACATTTAATAATACAATATGATGTTGGCTATGTAACAGTATATATGTTGTTATTTACTTTGAAAATCGAAAATAAAATAAAAATATCTTTAAAAAAAAAGGTTTCTTCCAAATTAAAAAAAAAAACCCACCCCCTTTTTTCTATTTAATTCATGCCAATTTGTTCTGTTAGACATCTAAGCCAGGGATGTCCAAACTTGGGAACTTTAAGACTTGTGGACGTCAACTCCCAGAATTCCCCAGCCAGCATAGCTGGGAGTTGAAGTCCACAAGTCTTAAAGTTCCCAAGTTTGGACATCCCTGATCTAAGCCAAGGGGACACAGGCAACACTAGTAATAGTTCTGGCAGCTTTTTGCAAATGTTGATGGAATCCTGAAACATGAACGCTCGTGAATTTATAATAGGACACAAACAAAAAATAATGGAAAGACTTAAAACTGTTTTAGAGTCCATGTTGAAGTTCATCGGTTAGCAAACAGGTGAAAACACTATCTGTCCGCCAGCACTGGGCTATGGTTTTTTCCAGCTTTGTTGGTGCTAAACATTTCGTCAATAAAAGCAATCACAGGTCAAATTGACAAAATGCACTCAGCCGTCAACTTGAAACAGCAAATCCCCTCCCTTCGGAGGCAGAGGGAGAGAGAAACTTCACCAGGGGTTCAGATCAGGCGAATCCTGAAGGCCCAATGATCCTTGCAGGTGATCCATCCAGATCTTCTTTGTTTGTAAGGCTTGCAAAATCTGCTACTTTCCCTTCCTACGGTAATCCCATCTCCATATCCACTGTTTTCAATTTGCATGGGATTTTATAGGAAGGCAAAGGTTTATCCTGTTTCCTTTTTTAAAGCACTGGCCGTTTTAAGCCTACAATTCAATTACCTTCCCTAAGTTGTGTTATCTTTCTTCTGCAGTTCTCACTAATTTCTGAACTATAAAACCCGCTCACAAGAAGAAGAAGAAGAAAAATATGTATTACTCCACTGACAGACTGCTGATTTATATTATGGATATGCTTTCTACGATGAAATACATTTATCATTTCCCATTTCCCCAAAGCAAGAAGCAGAGGTTTTTTTCTATCTTTTATTTACCCTGCAAAATTAGCTGCGTGTGTACCTTTTAAAAACCCAACTCCAAAATTACTGTCTGGAAGACCAAGGAAAAGGGAATTACCTATGGAGCTTGTAAACCAACTAAATGCAGCTCTTGACTTGCAAACCATCCATGTAACGACTGTTCGAAGTTACAATGGCACAGGAAAAGGTCCTGATCCCCACGCTTATGGCTGTTGCAGCACCCCCGTGGTGTGATCAAAATTTGGCAATTTGTTGCCAAAAATTGGCAAAATTTGGCAACAAATGGCATACGCATGCTCCAACTATCATGGTATTCATTTGTAACATTCCCAGTGTTAGGATAATTATCCTGATGTTGGGTTGACAATATATATAAGCCAAGATTATAAAAGAGCATATGTAACTTTAAGGACTATGTGGAATCTGATTGGCTGTGCTTCCCAGCTCAAACATAAAAGGCAGCTGGAAACACAGTTCATTCCCTTTTTGCTTTCCTTTGCTTCCTGATTGCCACTGAAGAAGAAGCTGAACATGAAGACGGAAGAGAATCATTGTTTTGACTGACTGTAAGATAACTGTGGTTTTGGTGAAAGGACTGTTCATTGTTAGACATGTTAGTATCACTGTTTGGAAGAAGTATTTTACATCAAGTTACATCAAGAATAAAGACTTTTTTCCCCCTACTATCAGTGTTGTAGAGTTTTTGTGTGGTTTAAGCAACGTATCTCTTGCTGTCTGGTGTATTGCACTATTCTGCCTTCATTTTCCAACGGGGGTGTTTTTACCCCTAACACCCAGCGGGCTTCCCACAAGGAAAGCCAATGGGGGAAGCTAGTTTCACTTAATGACTACAGTTTTTAAAGTCAGGAACAACTCACTCAGCAATAGAAATTTGGGCCCCAAATGTGGTTGTAAATCAGTGATACTTAAGATACTAGAGAGTAGGGCTGGATAGAAACAGTTCTTTAGACCAGGGGTCCCCAACCTTTGCAACTTTAAGTCTGAAGGACTTCAGCTCCCAGACTTCTCCAGCCAGCTTTGCCGGAAGTCCTTCAGACTTAAAGTTGCAAAGGTTGGAGACCCCTGCTCTACTCTATGGCTTTATGGAAGAGGGTTTTCTATAAAGGAAGAATGTGTGCTTTTTACTGAGTCACTGAGAAATATATGAATATGAAAACAAATGCTCTACTCCAGGGGTCTCCAACCTTTGCAACTTTAAGTCTGAAGGACTTCAGCTCCCAGACTTCTCCAGCCAGCTTTGCTGGGAACTGAAGTCCTTCAGACTTAAAGTTGCAAAGGTTGGAGACCCCTGTTTTAGACCATAAGTTGAAATGTCCCCATGTAATTTTTGATTGTCCCCTGTACTCAGATTTGAGGGAACATCAGTTGGGCAGGATCTTGTATACCAGCACCCCTAAGTCTAAAGAGCGCTTCGTGCAACATTATTTCTTAGGTTCTAATTTGCGTTGGTGAAATGTAATTGCCAAATTTCCTGTAAAGTTGATGGAAATAAGGACAAAGTCTGTGAAGCAGAGCGGTGGTAGATTGTAGGAAAGATCACCTGATTTAAAAATGTAATTTTAAAAATAGTTTTAAGACTGATTGGGGTAGATGCAGGGGTGACATTGTATTATAATTTTAATCATATTTAATGTATCTTAAATCATTGTATTCGATCCCGATTTCATTTTAGGTTGTATTTATTTCATTTTCATTTTAAATTGTGTTTTATTCCCATTTCATTTTAAATTGTATTTTCTCCCATTCTATTTTAAATCGCCTGTATTAAATTTCAGTAATGGTTTGTTTCTGGAGCTCTGCACTTTGATACGGCCCAAGGGTCGTATCATCGATCGATTGATTGACCGACCATAAGTCTAGGTTTGAAATGGTCTCTGCCTCAAACTGTAAGGTAGTGAAATAAAATTTCTACAGCCAAGTTCTAAGGAATCTGATCTGCTGAGATCTTTCTATGAGAGAGAGAGAGAGAAACATCTTTTAAACAGAAAAGAAGCAGCAGTATAGTTATAACATACTCAGAATTTTATGACACGCAAGTGATTACACTACTGATACTGAAGATTGAATAAGTCAGGGTGTGAATTTGCTTTAATAAATGCTCTACCAGATAAAAGAATTTAAGCAATAGAGAGAAATGATTTGATAGCAATTTGTGCTTCTGAATGCGTTTACTTAATCCAGCCCTGAGTCGTCAAAAGATACTTTGGTGTTTCCAGGATGAGTATTACTAATCACCAACTATTGTGCAGTTCTCCTTCCTTTTCCCTCTGAAAAGATTTTTTTTACAAAGGAGAGACGGTAGCCCCACCCCAAAGTGAAAAACGCAATATTATTTTACTTATCAATTCTTCACCTCCAATAAAATTCTGAGTGTGAGGCAGACGTACATCACGATCAAAGTTTTCTGGAAATTTCCACCCAGATCTTCTATAAAAGGCTGTGTTGCTTTGATTTTTAATTCCACAGCTACTTTAATGAAAAGTGCATCAGTATATCAAAGCAAAATAAATCTGCTTGGCATTTTCAGCCAAGAAGCATAGCCTAAGGCTATGAAAAGGAAAATGGAACTGGGAAACATTTTGTTTGATATATTGCATTTCTTAATGAGTAGATCACACCGAACCCTTTACAGTCCTTCTCACCTATGCAAGAACAACAAGTTCTCTGTGCTTTTAGCAAAACTGGCACATGTCTGGTGCTATGGCAGGCACCACAAGATGGTGCTGTCTTATAATTAGTTTTTATTTATAATTGATCTTATAGTTGGCCTCATAATTATTTTAAAATTCAGGATGGGATTTTTTTTTTTAAAAAAAGAACCCAAACTGATTTCTAATCCCTTCCAAAATCACAAATCTTTGCGTGCAACCAGGAGTGTCCCTGCTGGAATTTAGCTATAAATACTTTGTTCCCAGTAAAGAGCAGCTTTTCTTTTCCATGGATAATGCACATGGTCCTCAACTTACATCCATAGGTTTAGTGACCTGTTGTGGCCCAGCCAGTTCCGGATGAGCTGCTGATGGACTCTTCTAGCGAAGAGCCCTATGAGTCTGCTCTGGAGGAGGAGGGAGGCCTGGAGGAGGGCTCAGCGTCAGAGCAGGACGCAGAGAGGCTGGTCGGCCACCAGGAGGCACCTGGGTCATGGAGCAGTGGGGGGGATCAAAGGCAGTTTGTCCATGATGCCAGAGTGAGCAGGGCTGAGAGGCGGAGGCAGCAATTACATCAGAGGCAGGCTCGTAGGCAATGATTAAGAGCCAGGTGGTTGCTGAGTGGCCCCTCCCAAGAGGTGAGACATTGGGAGGTGAGACGTTGGGAGGGGACATTTGCAGGAAGCAACCGATTGAACTTCAGTATTCCAGAAAGCCTGAGCCTTCAGTCGTGTTTTAGGATTACGTGAGTTGTCTGGGCTCTTAGCCAAAGCATTCGCTTATCTCATAATTAAGCAGTGGCAAGCAGCCAAGCCTGTGTGTGTGGGGTGATTCAGCCTGTGGACAGAAGAGTGACCATTCAAAGTTACAACCGCACTGGAAAAAGCCGCCTTCAATTGGTTCTCTCACTTTCAAACAACTCGACATCTCCAAAGACATTGTGACCCTTCCCAGCCACCTTCTGGCAAGCAATGGGGGGAAGCTGGATTCACTTAATGAAGACATGATTCATTTAACAGCAATGATTTGTTTAACAACCATGTCAAAAAAGCCATAAAATTAGGTGCAACCTTGCTTAACAGCAGAAATTCTTGGTCTCAGTTGTGGCTTAAAGTTGAGGACTACCTGCAGACACATGCATAATTCCATTACTACACCCATTCATGAATCCAGAATTCTTGTCAGCAGAAAAACAATGGCCACTCCAGTAGATACCACTCTCACTCGGGAGAGTGGGGGGAAAAGTCAGGGGGGAAAAGTCAGGCTCCATAGCTGACTTTTCCCCCCAACCTAAAACCCTGAGAGGTACTGGGCTTCAATTCCTGTAACCCACTGTCCAGGATATTCTCATTGAGAATAATAGTGGATATATGAACATAAGAACCTAAGAACAGCCTTTCTGGAAGAGGCCACAGCCCATCTGGTTCAGCCTTCTGTCTCCCACAGTGGCTCCCCATTTGCTTCAGGGTCTTCCCAAACAGATGTCTTCACCTGCTTGTGATTCCCTGCAAATGGCATTGAGAGACATCCTGCCTATCTCTCCAATCCGGAGGGTGTCCTTAGGCATCCATCATGATAGCCATGGATACCCTTGTTCTCCATGAACTCCTCTAATCCTTTCTTTCTTTCTTTCTTTCTTTCTTTCTTTCTTTCTTTCTTTCTTTCTTTCTTTCTTTCTTTCTTTCTTTCTTTCTTTCTTTCTTTCTTTCTTTCTTTCTTTCCTTCCTTCCTTCTTTCCTTCCTTTCTTTCTTTCTTAACATAAGACCCTAAGAACAGCCTTTCTGGAAGAGGCCACAGCCCATCCAGTCCAACCTTCTGTCTCCCACAGTGGCTCCCCATTTGCTTCAGGGTCTTCCCAAGCAGATGTCTTCACCTGCTTGTGATTCCCTGCAAATGGAATTGAGAGATATCCTGCCTATCTCTCCATCCCGGAGGGCGTCCTTGGGCATCCATCATGATAGCCATGGAGACCCTTGTTCTCCATGAACTCCTCTAATCCTTTCTTAAAGGTGTCTAGGCTGACAGCTGTCACCACTTCTTCTGGCAGGGAGTTCCATAGACCAGGGATCCTCTGGGCGAAAAAGTACTTACTCTTATTTGTTTGAGGTTTGGCTTCCCAAAGTTTCATGGAGTGTCCCCTAGTTCTAGGGTTGTGCGATAGGGAAAACAGTTTTTCCTTTTCTACTTTGTCCACACCGTGGACAAATATGGGATTACAGGGTCATAAAATCGATATTAGTACGGGGTTTTAACTGCAGGCCAATACATTTAATACATTTTAATATATCATTTTAGCTTTTGTACTACCCATTGTTACTATGGCTGTGCACCGCCCTGAGTCCCGGAAGGGAGAAGGGTGGTATATAAATTGAATAAATTGAATTGAATAAAAAGGGAGAGGTTTTTTTAATACTAAATGATGTCTTTGAGGAGAGAAAATTAACACTTGTACCCCTTAAGCCATTGATTTACTCGTGAGCCAATAGTAAAAAAAAGACATGCAAAAAGGCTTAGGTTAAAATATACACTCTATTGCCAGAAGTATTTGCTCCCCCATCCAAATAATCAGAATGACCATTGGTCTTACCTGAAGGGTCGTTCTAGGTGTACTGCGTAGAGTGTCCATGCAAAGGGTTAACATCAGCTCCGCTGCCCTCGACTGAATTGAATTTGTTTAAACACGCCTTCCTTCCCATCATCCTCCAGTTCTTTCAATGAAGTTCGGCCGTAGAAGGATAAACAACCAGTAAATGTCTAACAAACCCTCACTGGAGGAAAAAACAGAAACAGTTAACAAGGGGTGGGGATGGACACTCTACGCAGTACACCTAGAACGACCCTTCAGGTAAGACCAATGGTCATTCTCAGGTGTACTGCTACGAGTGTCCATGCAAAGGGACATGCCCAAGCAAAAATGTCCTAGGGCGGGCAACCCAGGATCATTAAGAGTCACGGGAAACAACACTCTGCAAAACTCGACGGCCAAAAGCGGCATCCGCCGAGGCGTATTTATCAAGCTTGTAGTGTCGCACAAACAAGGAGGGTGACGTCCAAGTGGCCGCTCTGCAGATCTCCTCTATGGGCGCCTGGGAGGCCCAGGCGGCCGTGGTGGCGGCGCTTCTGGTGGAGTGCGCTGTTAGGCCGGAAGGTTTCGGTCGACCTTGGTGCTCATAAGCGAGTGAGATGCAGGCCTTAATCCATCTAGCAATGGTGGACGACGACACTCCCCGTCCCATCGAAGCCGGTTGAAAGGAAATGAACAATGTTTCCGAACGCCGGAAGGAGGACGTACGTGAGAGGTAATGTTTTAGCACTCGACGGACATCCAACGAGTGCCAGCGCCTTTCTTTAGGGTGGGTGGGACGGGGACAGAAGTTTGGTAGAACAATTTCCTGTGTGCGGTGGAAAAGGGAATTGACCTTTGGTAGGAACAAAGGGTCGAGTCTGAGAACCACCCTGTCAGTGTGAAAACGGCACAGGTCTTCGCGAACTGAGAGAGCCGCTAGTTCAGACACCCTGCGAGCAGAGGTGATAGCGACCAGGAAGGCGGCCTTGAATGACAGGTGCCGAAGAGATGCTGAACGCTGGGGTTCGAATGGTGGTTCCGACAAGGCACGGAGGACTGTGGGCAGATCCCACGAAGGGTAGCGATGGATAACGGGGGGGCGAAGGTTCGAGGCCCCCTTCAGGAAAGCCCGCACGCTGGGATGGCGACTGAGAGGTTGGAAATCCTTCGCCGAAAGGACTGTAGACAGGGCTGCTACCTGACGACGGAGGGTAGCCGGAGCCAGTCCTTTGTTCAGCCCTTCCTGTAGGAAGTCCAGGATGTGATAGAGGGAAGCCGAGAGAGGAGTAATTCGGTGTCGGGTGCACCAAGCAGAAAAGGTCACCCAGGTGGCCCCGTAAATTCTAGTGGTAGAAGGGCGTCGTGCGGCCTGGATGGTGGCGATGACCTGGTCGGAGAAACGTGCTTGGCTCAGGAGTTCCCTCTCAAGCGCCAGGCGGTCAGATTGAGCCACTGGGGCTCCGGATGGAATACCGCTCCCTGGCTGAGGGAGATTATTCCCGCCGGGATTCTCCACGGCGGTTCGATGGATAGGCTGCACAGGTCCGCGAACCAGGTTCGACGTGGCCAATAAGGAGCTACGAGGACTACGTCTGCACGTTCCACAAGAATCCTCCTGATCACCCGCGGTAGCAGGGGTGTCGGCGGAAACAGGTATAGCAGCCCCCCGGGCCATGGGGAGTTGAGCGCATCCATCCCCTCCGCCAGTGGGGACCGGTACCGGGTGAAGTAGCGGGGAAGCTGGGCGTTGCATGGCGAGGCAAACATGTCGACCAGGGGAACTCCGAAACGGCTGCAAATCTGATGGAAGACGTCCGGGTTCAGCTTCCACTCTGATGGGTCGAGGGTGGTCCTGCTCAACCAGTCGGCTCTGGTGTTGTCCACACCCGAGATGTGCTCTGCTCGGATGGAGCCTAGGTGACGTTCGGCCCACCTGCCCAATGCCTCGGCCTCCGTCATTAGTGCCGAGGATCTGGTGCCGCCCTGGTGGTTGATGTGCGCCTTTGCTGCCACATTGTCCGTCCGGACTAACACGTGGTGGCCCTGGACCTCCGGCCGGAGGCGGCGTAAGGCGAGGCGGACCGCTCGCAATTCCAGCCAGTTGATGTTGTGCTGGAGATCTCTGCGGGTCCATTTCCCCTGTGTCATGGAGTCGCTGAGGTGTGCGCCCCAGCCGAAGAGGCTCGCGTCGGTCGTGAGAATTAGTCGATTCGGTTCCCGAAATAGCGAGCCCTTCTGTAGGGCCGGGGTCAGCCACCAACGGAGGGATCTCAGCACCCTCACGGGTACCCGAACTCTGGCCGTGGAATTGCTGTCGTTGGCCCTCTGAACGGGAAGGAGGAACCACTGCAACTCCCTCGCATGCAGTCGTGCCCAGGGAACGATGGCAAGGCACGAAATCATCTTCCCCAGTAATCGCGATAACACAACGACGGGGACCATCGAGGAGGCCAACACCTGGCGAACCAACGCCCGAAGGCTGATCACTCGTTCCGGGGAGAGGTAGACGAGGCAAGACGAGGTGTCGATCACTGCCCCCAGGTGCAACACTCGAGGTGAGGGAGAGAGGTGACTTTTGTCGGTGTTGACTGTGAACCCGTGGTAGTGAAGAGAGTCCAGGGTGATTTGAAGTTCCTGTAGAGCTTGTCGTCGCGACGAGGCCTGAAGCAAGATGTCGTCCAGGTAACTTTGAAGTCTGATTGGTCGCCTTCTGAGGTCGGCGACGACCGCAGCCAGTAATTTGGTAAAGACCCTCGGGGCGGATGACAGGCCGAAGGGTAGCGCGCGATACTGGAAGTGGCGGCCGGCGTAAGAGAAGCGCAGGAATCGTCGGTGGGCGAGACGAATGGGCACATGAAGGTAGGCCTCCTTCAGGTCGATGGACGACATCAGGTCTCCGGGCCGAAGGCAGCCCAGGATGGATTGCAGGGACTGCATTTTGAATTTTTTGTAGGCTATGTGGTAGTTTAGGGCCTTTAAATCTAAGATGGCCCTGACCCCTCCCGTACTCTTGGGGACAAGGAACAAGATGGAATAGAACCCTGTCCCCTCCCGACCTTTGGGAACTGACTCTATTGCCCTGATGTCTAGAAGGTGCTGGATCTCCTCCTCCATGAGCCCCCGTTTGGATGGACTTCTGGGGACGGGACAGGAAACAAACCGACGGGGAGGGGGCGAAGTGAACTCTAAGGTGAGACCGAGTCGAACCGTTTGCAGGACCCACGCATCTGACGTGGTCGCCTCCCAGCGGTCTGCAAACAGTTGGAGTCGGCCCCCTATGGGAGCGACCATGTGATGGTCACTTGTTGCGCCGAAAGGGTCGGTTGGAGTGACCCCCTCGAAAGGGCCGTTTGGCATAGGGCTGATACCTGTTCCTGTCTCTGAAGGGCTGTCTGTCCTGAGGACGATCAGTGCCCCGGTTGTAGCCTCTCTGGTAAGCCGGAGGAGGGGGGGCAGAAGAGGATGGAGTCTCAGCTGGTTTGGAATTCTGGCGACGAAAGGAGAAAGGCCTGCGGTCCGTTTTGCGAGACACTGACGGCATGACCTTTTTCTTATCCTTATTCTCAACTAACACCGAATCCAAGGCCTCCCCAAACAATTTCGTCCCCTTAAAGGGAGCCGAAGCAAGCTTCCATTTGGACCGCATGTCGGCATTCCAATGTCGGAGCCACAAGAGGCGGCGAGATGTAACGTTGGCCGCCATGGCCCTGGAAGCAAACTTTGCCGCGTTCAGGGAAGCGTCCGCGGTGTACTCCATTGCCAACATGATTTTATTAATGTCCTGGCGTTGCCTAGCATCTCCCTGGGGCACTTTCTTAAGGAGCTGGCGAAGCCAGGCAATGGAGGCCCTACCAAAAAAGGAGGCCGAAGTAGAAGCCTTAATGGCCCAGGCAGCAGCGTGGTGGGCCTTGTGGCAGGCCCGCTCCGCCCGCTTGTCCTCGGCCTTAAGACCGTCCAGTAGGTCAGGTGGAAGAATGGAATTTGAGGTTAGAGCCGCAATAGGTGGGTCCACCTCCGGGAGTTTCAACAACTCCTCCATGTCCGGGGCTACTGCATACAGCTTCTTATCATTATTCCCCGGGGTATTCCAGGTGGCAGGCTGGACCCATTGGCGTTGGATCACATTTTGGAACAATTTGGGAGCAGGGACTAAATCCTGAGGCTGCTCTGACTCATCAAAGAGGCCCCCACTAGGATCCTCGGGATCCGTGACAATGGGGGGTTCAGACGTCTGAAGGGCGGGAGCAGAAGCCACATTCATGTGAGTGATGACTTTAGCCTTGTGAAGAATAGATTTAAAGTACGAAGGCTGGAACAGCCCGGAGAAAGCAGGCCTATCCGGAGCCACACCCTCATCATCTGACAATTCAGGTTCCGCCAGGTCATCGACCTCCGAAACCGACTCTGCACTAACCACTGAAGGGCGAGGAGAAGCCGATCTGGTTCGACGGGGCCTAGGCTCCCGTTCTTGCGCGGCCCCCCTGTCACGCTCCTTCAGCCCCTGGGCAATGCCTTGCGAGATTGCTGAATTGATAATCTGTCTCATCTCAGCCGAGAGAGATGGGCCCTGGTCTTCCACTGGCCTCCCCCCTGACTCCAAGGAAGGTGCTGGGGGAACCTCGGAAAGGACTGGTGGGGCAGAAACTGAGGACCTCTGGTCCTCCTCCATGGTACATTCAAAGAGATCCGTGCCCCCACCCATGGAGGGAGAGATAGATCTGGAAGCTAAGGAAGATCTATCAAGAGATATCTCCCTATCCCCCCTGTTCAAAAGGTGGGCCTGAAGCTGGGTGGAGCGGCCCCTATCCTCCAACACTGGGGACCGGGCTCGATGGACCTGGGCTACAGCCACAACTTGCCTCTGCGCCTTGTCAAATTGGCGCTCTAAGGCCTTCTGGCGCCTGGCCTCCACCCTTTCCTGAGTCAAGTCATCTCTCCTAGCATAGGGCCCCCTGCTAATATCTCTGATCGCCTCACGGGCCGCCCTCCCCGCCCTTCTCACCAGGGGCCTGTCCTCCCAAGCTGGGGCCCCCTGATCGGGGAGAGCTGTAATGGCATCTTCAGCTCCGGTGGCCATGAGGCTGGAGCAGGGGAAACCGCGGGAGAGATGGAGGGAAACACTTGCCCACGCAGGAAGGCTGGAGGGAATCGCTGGAGAAAGGAGCCGGAAGAGGCGTTTATACGGAGCCCACAAGAGAAACGGCCTGGTTTCCAAAAACGAGAGGCCCGCACTAGCCCTGGGGAGTCGCTGCAGAAGCTACCACTCGCCGCTGCAGCCGGGGAGAGAATGCGGCAAAAAAACGCGGCTTCTCGGCGCCGGCGGGAAAATCCCGCACCCTGATAGGCTGGCCGGCGCGACCCAAAATGGCGGCGCCCAGCGCGCTCCACGCGGCGCGATCGTGGCGAACCGACCTGCTGTTCCTGGGCGGCGAGGCTTCGTTGAAGATTCCGCAGCCGGCGGACCGCCGTTAAGGACAGGCCCGCCGGTGAAGAGGAGGAGGAAAGACGACGCTTCCGATGCTGCTTCACTTCCCCCCTCGCGGAAATTGAAGAGGCGCGCCGCTCCCAGGAGCGTCTGGCCCCCCCCCGGGCGAGGTAATGTCTCCCGGCCGGCAGATGAGGAAATTAAAATAACCAAAATAACAAATCCTAAACTCATCTAACTTAAACTATACAAGGGAAGGAAGGAATCAATAGAAAACAGGCAGTAATTGTGTAAAAGGAATTAATATTTAGCTAAGCTGCCTGAAAATCCGTCTTAGGGCTTGGACTGAATTGAAAGAACTGGAGGATGATGGGAAGGAAGGCGTGTTTAAACAAATTCAATTCAGTCGAGGGCAGCGGAGCTGATGTTAACCCTTTGCATGGACACTCGTAGCAGTACACCTGAGAATCAGGGGTTCCAATCCCTTCCATGGCCACAGGTGTGTAAAATCAAGGACCTGGGCATGCAGACTGTTGTGACAAACACTGGTGAAAGAATGGGTGGCTCTCAGGAGCTCAGCCTGAAATTGGGATAGAAGGCCACCTGTGCAACAGATCCAGTCGTGAAATTTCCTCGCTCCTAAATATTCCACTGTCAGCGGTATTATAAGAACGTGGAAGTGTTTGGGAACGACAGCAACTCAGCCACGAAGGGGAAGGCCACGTAAATTGACGGAGGGGGGTCAGCGGATGCTGAGGTGCCTAGTGCGAAGAGGTGGCCAACGTCCTGCAGAGTCCATCGCTACGGACCTCCAAACTTCATGTGGCCTTCAGATGAGCTCAAGAACAGGGCGCAGTGGACCGACGTCCTATTGAACCCCATGGATTAGGAATGGGGCGTCACTTATTGTAAGTTCATATGCGAGTGAAGGCAGGGGAGCGAATACTTTTAGCCATAGAGTGTATGATGAACCACTAGTATCCTTTGCTAGCTCAGTCAAAGGAGGAAGATGCTGCGAGTTCTACTTCAGAAATCACCAGAGCCCAAGTTCACCATTCCTTTTTTAAACCATGCATTAAAGGATGCAGTTCTATGGGCGCTGAAATAGAGGCGAGACATCATTTTAATCCACACTTTATAAGGGTGGACCATATGGCATTTATGAGTATTCCTGCAAGAGGGATCCTTGGCCTCTGAGCTTTCTTGCTTTCTGCAGATGTTTCATTATCCAAACTAGGTAGCATCCTCAGTGCTAGTCTAATGATGTTATCAAGTTTGGGTATTGAAAGTCTGTAAGAAAACCACCAAGCTGATAGAGTACCAAGGACCCTCCCTTCTCAAGGGCCCTTGGTGAGCCACAAATATTGTCTTTTATGGGTATCCCCGCATAATGGGAGCCCCAGATGGTTATGGAAACCCATAAGAGGTCTTCTGAGAGGCGTTAATAGGATCGTGTAAAACTGCCCAATATCTTTCAATAAATCGAATAAAATAAAATAAATAATCCCTGGCTCTTATCCAAATTTACACAGTATATCATCACAAACCATGTTTCAAATACATATGGCAGTGATTCTCAACCTTTACTTCACCATAGACCCTCCCCTTTAAATATCTTTTGTGGCTGTTAGGATATTCAGCCTTATATTGGGTTGACAATATATATGAGTCTATGTTCTTAAGGAGTTATGTAGCTTTAAGAACTGTTTGAATCTGATTGGCTGTGAGTATCAGCTATACTATATAATCAAGGTCAGGAATGCAGCTCATTCCCTGTTTGATCCCTGTTCGATCCCTGTTCGATTCCTTGTGATCCTGTGTTTTCCTGATTGCCGTTTGAGAAGCTGAAGAAGAAGAAGGAGTATTGTTTTGCATTACTGTGAGATAATTCTGTGTTTGGTGTTATTTGTTTGAGAAGCTAGTAGGAAGAAGCATTTTAGTTGCTACAAAGTAAAGACTATTTATTTTCTTACTATCACTGTTTTAGAGTTTGTTTGTGGTTTACAGCAATGTATCTCTTTACTGTCCGGTGAATTACACTATTCCGCATGTATTAGCTAACACTGGTTATGGGACCAGAGTTGTAACACTGGTTCTGAACCCAGGGTTGCTAACAGTGGCTACGAACCACCAAGACTTAACTCACGATTTAAACCATAACATTTCTTCAAGATTTTGCAGATCTCCTGTGATGACATCATGGCCACCCAGGGGTCTGCAAATCACAGTTTGACAACCAGCGGCATACGATATTTCCCCCCAACCATATCACAGTACGACATAATATGATGTGCGAATATAGGATTGGAGAGTCATTTTTCTCTCATCTCGAGGGGGCTGGTGGAATCAGATTTGCAGTGTCATCTCCTGCCAGCTTCCATATCTGTCTGTTTTAAACTGGGTGAATCCTCCAAGAAGACAGAGTGGGAAATTCAGAGGGTTGCTATGAAAGCAGCTTAGGATCTCAACAACATCCAGTTTTAAGAATCCCCTCTCCTGCCCCAATTATTGAGCTCACAATGGGAAGAAAAAAATCCTAAACCCAAATAACAAAAATCTAGAAGAGGGTAATAATAACACACAGTCTTTTCGGACATTTGTCCTGCTGGTTTGTTCGTGTGAAGGACACGCTATTCAGTGGACCCCTCTTATGGAGCACTTGCGCTGCTTTACAATGTTCTTATGTTACATAAACAACATGTCTTATGATCTGCATAAGGACACCATTAAGATAAATCTGGACTGGGTTTGTTGGGAATGCTTTGCAGATGGGGTAGATGGTAGTGTGGTGGAGTTCAACATATCTAATATGCCTCATTTCACATTTGGCCGGCTGAGTGGAAAAAAATGTTTATTTGTTTTCACATTATTTTTGCAGAATAAAAAAAAAAACATCAGGGTGGGAGAAAGTCAGAAGCAGATGTTCTCGGCTGGGCATTCTTCAAGGTTTTGAAGTAATTTTATAGCTTTTCCGTCCGATTCTTGAAACACACATGCATACACAATTCTACATTTGTGTGTCATGGCTAGACCATAGGTAGCTGACTGCCTTGGCATTTTAGAAGAACAGGAGGCTGTGAGGAGGTGTGTAGTCACTTCATTGTTAGTATTCCTTGCACATTGTCTCTTTAAAAAAAACAACAACTATGGGGCCTAAGGGATTTTTGACAAATAACATCTAGTTGTGAAGAGGCCCAGCAAAAGTTAAGCACTAGTTAAAGCCTTGTTTACAAATAACTCTGTGCTGAAAACATTCCAACCCCAACCCTAACTAGAGATTGGTTCATGAATCATGTTGAAGCATAGACTATCTTGACCACTGCTTGCTGAATAAGCCACAGTGTCCTGGTTCATATGCAATTCTAAATTATACAATAAGGTTTACATAGGGCAGGGGTGTCCAAACTTGGGAACTTTAAGACTTGTGGACTTCAACTCCCAGAATTCCACAGCCAGCATGGCTGGCTGTGGAATTCTGGGAGTTGAAGTCCACAAATCTTAAAGTTCCCAAGTTTGGACACCCCTGACATAGGGCGTAGGGCCAGTGATGGTGAACCTTTGGTGAAGCAGGGGGAGCGCAGGGGGGGTCATGCACCCATAATGATATGTGCGCGACCCCTTGCTTTTGGCATGCTTTTTTCGCCCTCCCCAAGCTCCAGAGGCTTTCTAGGAACCTGGGGAGGGTGAAAACAGCCTCCCCTCCCCACCTCCAGAGGCTTCAAGAGCTTCCCTGAAGCCTCCAGAGGGGGAGAAAATGGCCTCAAAAGAAGGCCTAAATCAGCTGGCCAGCGCACATAGGGGTGCTGGAGCTGACAAGGCAACGCCTCGCATGCCCTAAGAAATGGCTCCGCGTGCCACCTGTGGCACCCGTGCCATAGGTTCGCCATCACTGGCATAGGCAAAGAGTGGGTTCATGCATCATTCCCAGTCAGAATGTAATTAAGTTTTGGTTTAGCACGTGTGAACCCAGCCATGATCTAAATTGGTCCAAATAGGAAAATCGTGGTGGAGTCTTAATTTGGCCGTGTCATTGTGCCAGGGTTGGCCTTTGGACCACAATCCAAGACAAAATCTCAAGTGGCAAATTCTACTGAACTATTAACTTCTATGTTTTGCTTTTTTAAAAAAAAATAAGATTCAGCCATCCTATTCTATTCTATTCCATAATGTAGTTATTTGCTGTAGAGGACAAATACTCTATTGGGAAATACAGTTTCTTAAAGCTTATGCTTCTCTAAAGCGAAGCCAGATAAATTGGCAATTAGACAATTTTTTGAGGCTTTCAGATAAAGACAAAGGGGTTAATTATTTTATATTTTATGTTTTTATATTATGATTTTTATTGCTGCCTGTACACCAGCCTGAGTCCCGAAAGGGAGAAGGTGTGGTATATAAATCTAATAAATACTAATTATCAGCATGCAGTTCCCACGCCAGCTATCAATAATTTTTTAAAAGAAGAAATTGGACAGCCATTTCTCCAAAATGGTATAGGCCAGGGGTCTGCATAGTCGGCTCTTTTAAGACTGGTGGACGTCAACTCTCAGAGTTCCCCAGCCAGCATAGGTATAGGCCTATAGGGTCTCCTGCTTGTGCAGGGGGTTGGACTAGAAGACCTCCAAGGTCCCTTCCAGCTCTTTTATTCTGTTATCACCTCCAAACCTAATGTAAAAGTAAATGGTTGTTAGCATATTTGCTGAGTCTATACACAGTAAGCCACAATATACTATTCATCTGCTGTGCCATCTGTTTATAAATCATGGTTTATGACTTAGTATATTATGTGAACATGGCCATCTGGTGTTAATTTAATAAATTAAGAATAAAACAAATCATAGCTTAGCATGCGTCAATCTAGATCATATTTCCTTTTTCAACTAGGCCAGTACGTAAGTTAGAGAGGGTTGTATTTTATGCTTATCCAATTAAGCCAACTCATTATACACCAGCACTCAAATAAACAGGATCCAGCATACACTGGAACAATGAAGGAAAAACAACGCCTCCTTCAAAGAGCAATTAAAGAGGAAACAATGGCCCGATCTAGGTTGATAGGATGAGTTTTCATATATAAACTGCAAGCAAACTACACCACCCCTGTGCACCAATGATTTACCTAGCCTAGTAATAAAACCTTTGCAAGACGAAGAGTAAGTTCAGAGATACAGAGAGCCTAACAATTCATATCTTCGGGGTCCCTTCGGGGAGAGGGGGCGGTCTAGAAATCCAATAAATAAATTTTAAAAAAAAATCTGAGCTACATGCATTCACCACAATTGTTACCAAACTCAATTACCAAAGGCCCTCAAAGGATTACATTTTTCAAGCTCATTTTTATTTTCAAAAGGAACTTTGCGTGCATGAAATAGATATTAATAAAAATTTGCCCTAGCCAGGTACAAAATGCAGGTTTCTGGGAAATAGATTCCATCTATTTTTTTCTTGTTGTATCATGTCCCTTTTGGCATTTGCAATCAATGTTGCTCTAAGAATTGACCTCATCATGAGGCATTCTATGAAATTCAACTATTTTTTCCCCCTTATTCTTTGGGATTGCATTGGTTTTTCCCATATCAAGACTGCAAAGAGGCCTTGTGGACTTCAAGAGTAATGCTGTCATTTTTTTTCTCATGGCGAATGGGCAAAGGCCTCAAAGTATTAAGAACTGGCAACCTTCCCAAATCTGGTGCCCGCTAAAGATCAGCCTTGCAAGGCATTTAAGGTACCAAGGCGGAAAAGCTTGATTATGCTTTTAAGAACTTAAAGCTTGCCTTTATAGCTTTACTTGGTTGATTTATTATTAAATGTGTATCTCGCCCATCTTGCTGAGGGGCTCTAGGCGACTTATAGCCACAAAATTAAAGAACAATATAAAATATATATAAATAGATTTTAACAAGAGTTTGTTCAAAACCGCTAATCTCCAAAAGTCCTGCACCGATCACTTCCAAATTTTCACACGTTCCTTTGAAATATGGCACCAACGATATATATATATAGATTGTGTAGATCTCACACCTGTGCCAGGTATGTAGATGAATACAGAGAGAGCAGTGGGCCACAGGTAGTATGTCATCCTTTATGACATAAAATACTGTCCATAAGAGGTAGGTAGGCAGCTATAGGGATAGAGAGAGGGAGGGAGAAATGCGGTAGGTAGGTAGGTAGGTAGGTAGGTAGATGGATAAAGAGGGAGAAATACAGTAGGTAGGTAGGTAGGTAGGTAGGTAGGTAGATGGATAAAGAGAGGGAGAAATACAGTAGGTAGGTAGGGAGAGGGAGAAATACAGTAGGTAAGTAGGTAGGTAGGTAGGTAGGTAGATGGATAAAGAGAGGGAGAAATACAGTATGTAGGTAGGTAGGTAAGTAGGTAGGTAGATAGATGGATAAAGAGAGGGAGAAATACAGTAGGTAGGTAGGGAGAGGGAGAGGGAGAAATACAGTAGGGAGGTAGGTAGATAGATAGATAGAGAGGTAGAGGGAGAAATACAGTAGGTAGGTTGGGGGTTATACGGTGGTTGTGTGTACGTGTTTGTGTGTGCAGGTGTAGATCTACACACAGATTGGTTGGCCATTTAACCAGACTGAGCCACAGCAACGGGTGGCCGGGAACAGCTAGTGTTAAATAAAAACCATAAATTTAAGATTCAATTAAAATTCAATTAGCCAATATGGGAAGAAGGGCACTTTGGGAGGAAGTTGGATCTGCCCAATGCATTAACCCCTTCCAAGGTGCCACTCACCTATTAGAGCAGAGGAGGTGGGCACCATAGCAAAAAAGTCTCTTCGTGTGGATCCTGCCAGCCGGAATTCCTTGGTGGATGTAGTCCCCAACAGGCCCCTTCTGCCACACAGGTGGGGCAGGATAGTTCCATTGGGATGAGATGGTTTCTCAGATAGCCCGGAGCCATTCAGGGCTTTAAACCGGATAACCAGCACCTTGGACTCAGAAGCAAACCAGTGCAGCTCATGGAACCAGCAGTGTAACATAGATCACCCTAAGGGGCTAAAGAACACAGAGCTGTGTTTTTTAGCCTAGTTCTTAAAGCCAAACAGTTGAATACAATGCACTATAGAGGTGGAGCTCTCGCCTCCCAATCAGGAGGTTGTGAGTTCAATCCTAGGTAGAGGCAGATGTAGGGTCTTTTGCTTGGGTAGGGGGTTGGACTAGATGACCTGCAAGGTCCCTTCCAACTCTGTTAATCTGTTAGAATACAGCCTTACATAGGTAACTATCACCTGTGGGCTGTAGATTTCCAGATAACCACTAGGTGATAGCGAGCAATACAGAAATGTCTAATGTGTTGCTACCATCTAGCGGTCATACAGATTTCTGCAGCTCGGGTGCAGCTCTTAAAAGTATGCTATCGTTTTAATATTCAGAAAACAAACAAAAAAATTTAAACTTGTGTTGAATTATTTT